>CAMTDV010000116.1:19699194-20037680 GCA_947069175.1 Scalesia atractyloides | reverse complement strand
CTTCTCAATAATTAACCTAGACCAACTACAACTTCTAGTTTAGCTTAACTGACTCAATTTTGACAAGGAATTAGATTTGAGAATTTCTCAAAACCTAAAACTAACAATTTATCTAATTAGTTCAGCCAACTAATTGTTATTTCTCAATAATCAATTTAGGTAAATGACAAGATTGATTTTATATTTCATTCAATTGTTTTTCCGGTTTTATTGGCCAATTTTACCGACAGCTTCCCGAATCCCTAAAGACACGAAAAGTAACACAAACCTATTCTATGGAAGACATTCACCTAAGTTCATGCAAAACAATCAAACAATCACAAATCAAGCAAAATCGTGCAAGTACACTAAACTAGATAACTAAATTTGTGAACTTTACCAATTTAACATTCAAACCCAAAAGTAAATTAAAATAAATCAAGCTTTCATAAAATCCATTATCCAAACCTAGGCAACTGAATCAAATCTAGCCAAGTAACATGTTTGAAAAACAAATTAAACAAGGTTTAAAACAAGAAAGCATAATCAAGTAAAACAAGGAGTGCAAAGATCAAGAATAGTATGATTAAACCGTTAAAAGCTCCTGCCTCGAAACTCCTGGATCACCCGTACACTTCTTGCAGCCTAGATCTCCTTCTTCTAGCTCAAAATCTCCAGAAATAATGCTCGAAAAGCCCCTAGTTCATCCAAGTTCGTTCCAAGTTGTATTTCACTTCAATAATGATTGATTAAATAACAAATAAAGCCAAAAATCCTATTTCGAAACTTTCTGGATAAAACACCTTCTTGCCTGCCGCGAGAGGGTTTTAGGCTTCCGGTCGCGCGCCGCGACCAAGTGGCTTTCCGGAGATAATTATTACTCCCTCACGCCCCGTGAAAGAGATGTGGTTTGCCGGTCGCGCCCCGCGACCGGGTTAAAAATCCTTATTTACGTTTCGTTTCCTTTTATTCGATCCAATCACGTCCCGACTCGGTTCTTTTCACCATTTTAGCTCGTTTTCCCATCCTTCCAACCGTTTTCACGAACCAAGACCTGCAAAACGCATTTGGATTAAAAGTAGATAAATTCTTGACAAACCGAAACGAAAACGTGCTAAAACTATACAAACTCTACATGATAAATGGATGTATTATTCAATACATCAGTTTCCCCAAGGGAACTTCCAAAACTTACTAAACAATGAACACACAACACCTATTTATAGACATGACAGATCGTGCGAAGCTAGCCAGTTGTCACTCGTATGAGGCATAAAGTCACTCGTACGCGGCACAAAGTGACTCATACGAGGCATATTGTCACTCGTGCGAACCAATTCTCATTCGCATATGTGTGGTGTGTTCGAATCTAATCTATACAATATTCAATACACACTCTTTCTAGCCTATTCGCATAGTGACGGCCATAAAGTGCATCAACAATTAAACGAACATGAGAGAGATACTGTTTAACTGCTCTGAATTGTATTGAATCACATGCAAAGTAGAGACGCGAGTAAAGAAATCAGCAGGGCTTTGACGTACCAACTAAACTAACACTACTTAGCTCTGACACAACACTCCTGTATTTATAGTTCAACATGACTCGCACTGGAGTATGTGAAACAGAGACTGACTTGTGCGAGTGGCCGCCTCGTACGAGTGACAGAGTGTCACTCGTACGAGTCTTTTGACTCACTTGTACGAGTCTCTACAAAAACCATCAAACAAACAATAACATTTATACATTCGACATTTAAGCCCTATATATAATATCGACATATCCTAGACGTAGGCAATAGACATAATGCACCAACAAACTCCCCCTTAGATGTTGCCACAGTTTGGATAGTCTTCAAAAAAATATTTATATGTTTTGATGCTTAACGACCAAAAAATCTCTTAAGTGGCTTGCGACGCTCCTCAAATGTTATTGGCGTTTGATCTGTTGGAGGAGGTCGGTTCACTGTATTGCCAAACTGAAACTCCTTAGCGACGCTTGCGAGTTCGCTCAGCAATCCTAGGTTCCTTCTTTTCCTTCTTCTTTAGTTCGGTTTCCTCCAGCTTCCTCCAATATGTGTTCCGTGCCGTTCCAGAATGTATGTCATTGGCGAAACAGACATTAACAATCTTTTGAAACTGGAGTGCTTGCTCTTTATCTTTCTCTTCGTAACTGATCTTGCAGTAGAACAAGCATTCTATATCTTTCTTTGTACAATTGACTTGCCACATCAGGTCTAGTACTCGAATGCCATGCCACAGCCCATATATGCGTTTGTGAGCTATGATGGCTTCAGTTATCTCTTCAGTAATCTTCCACGAGTCATCATCAGGGTGCACGCAATATGCAGCCTCTCCTGTAATAGAATGATAATGCCACCACTTGAAGACTTTGTGGAAATCCTGTTCCATTTGTATCATGTCACACCCCGACCCGCAGCGGAAAAGGTGATCGGGACATGATTGGGTTATCATCAAAGCTCATGACATTTATTATGCGTTTCATATTCTTTAATACAAATTAAATGGAAATTTACAATAAATGTTACAACATGTTCTAACTAACAATCTAAACGTCTTTGTTCTCTTCTAAGGCATATCCTATGTTTTCCTTGCTTCAACCTGTTCACCTGTATCATGTGTAAAAGGGTTTTTGGATCAACATAATGTTGGCGAGTGAATCCTATGGAAAACATTTGAACAAATTTATTTAAATTGATTATGAAATATGTGCACAACCAAACATGAGTAAAAATAGATGTAAACTTAATCAACAATCATAAGCTATCAAATGAAACACACATGAACAATAATGGAACATTAGAGGCACGCGATGCTCAACTCGTCTCTCACGAGGAACTGAGGGGCCTAATGAATGAATTGCATGAACATGATAATATGAATGACACAACTACAACCAATATAAACTCAATGATACACACATGAACAATAATGACTTTGATTTGAGGCACGCGTTGTTCAACTCGTCTCCCACGAGGAACTGATGGGCTTAATGAATGAGTTTCATATAATTTGACAAAAGGAAAATAAGTAGTCACAACAATATAAACAATCTAAGTTTAGGTCATGATGTGGTATGGCACAAGTTTAAATAAATAAGTTAATTATTTTCATAACACATCACACACCCCAAAACGTGTAATTTAAAAGGGGGAGTTGTAAGATTCACTCACAGTGGGTGCGTTCGGTTGATGACGTTGAATGCACGCGAAGTGGTTTTAACCACGAGTGAGTTTAACCTAGATAAATCGCATTATGGTTTGGTAAGTAAACGGATTTTATTAATCTATTTTAGTAGGATTGTTGGGTGTATTTTGTGAGTTTGAGGCTATTTTCTAACCTTAAAAATGTTATTTTTAAGTATTTTTAATCGATTTTTAATTAAAATAATTAAATAAAAATAATAAAAAAATTGATTTTTTTTTTTTGACCGTTGACTGACCGTTGACCGGTTCGATTCATGTATACAAGTGCGCTGAGTGAGGCTCGAACCCGAGACCTCTCGTACGCGTGCACGCAGCTCTACCAACTGAGCTACGTGTCTAACCCGTTATATATCTGATTTTAATTATATTTATACATTAATTAGTTTAAACCGAAAATCATTTTATTTTAAAAACAGTTTAATTTACTCGGACGATGCGCTCCACAGGTCTCGAACCCGGGACCTGTGGCTTAAACTAACACACAGTCCACCGCTGGACTGTGTGTTTAACATGTTATATAATCCAACTTTTATTATACTTAAATACAAACTATTTGTTTTCATTTCTGACTTATTTTAAAAAGGTAAACAATTGACCGGGTCGATGCAGGAAAACAGACTCGAACTCGTGCACTTTGATTAAACATACACACAGTCCACCACTGGACTGTGTGTCTAACTTAGTTATTATTTCGATTATTAGTATACTTAACATATATCTGTGGCGACTCCGGTTCAGTTTAACAAAAAAATGATTTTTATTAAGGCGACGTGTGTGAAACCGGATTCGAACTCGAGACGTTTGTATGCTTAATGTGCACACAGTCCACCGCTGGACTGTGTGTCTAACCCGATTAATTAGTTGATTTAAATTATACTTATGTGATACCAAACTTCATCTTCTTCACTGAGATTTTAACCAGACTCGACAACAGACTGGTTCGAAGGTTTAAAACATGTTCTTTAGTGTGTTTCAGTTCATTAAGATGAGATATGAGTGAAAAGAAAAAGAATTTAGGCGAAGAGGTATACCGACTGGACTCTCTGTTTTCCGGCAGAACTCCGGCGACAGCAATAGGCTCCGGCGTCAGGTGTCTTGCAGTAGCGAGTCTCCGGAAAGCTTGGAAAAGGTATGGGTGACTTCGGTATAAGCTTAGGAGGTTCAGTAAGGCTCGGCAATGGGGAAACCGGTTTTCCGGCGACGAACAGATTAATTCCGGCGAGTGGAATTACGCCGAGAAAAGGTGTGGTTTTGAGCGAAAAAGTTTGCAGTGGGTTGTGGGTGAATTTATAGGGCAAATCGTCGAAGAACCTGGTCTGATTTTCGACTGTATTCGTAAATTATAAAGACTCCGGCGGTTATAACTTTGGTCGCGGACTCAGACGTCGGTTATAACCGATGTCTTAGTAATGGTTTACGTTATAACGTAAGTTGTCGTTAAGACTCGCGAAATTTCCGGGATTCCGACGACTGAACTGTTGGGCGCCGGTTTTGAATTCGTAACGTCACTTTATAATTTAAATGATTCCAATATTTATCAAACAATACAAGTGGCGCAGTGGTTTGTGTGTTAAGTGATAAGTCTTTGAACCGATTCGGCGACTGACCCAGGTTCGAAACCCGGCAGGAGCATTTTATTTTTATTTTGCGATTTTCAACAGTTTTTCAAAAACTAAATATATATTCCCGTATAATAATTGATTATGTATCGTTTAAAATTATTTTGGGCATTTAATTTGCAACGAAATTTTTGACTGACTGTTCGGTTGATAAATGGAGCGGGTTTGGTAAATCCGTTTTTGATGGATGTTACAGTATCCCATGCTTTTTAGAAATTTTGTCCCGAAATTTAATTAATGATATATTTTGACTAAATGGATGATGATGTTTAGTTTGACAGTTGTATGCTTAGAAAAAATAAGGGTTTAAGTTTTTGTTCGAGGCGGTAACGTTCCTTGTAAGGGTTAAATACCCTATTCAGGAATCGCTTTTTGTTGCCTACTGTATAAGTATTGATAAGCAGAAATGATTTGCTAAAAATGATATCATGCATAAGAGTTTAGATACGTTTGGGAAAGTATGGTTATATCCTAAGGCAAAACTTCTAACACTACAACCTACATGGAACATAAATAAAAACACAACAGCTAATATTCGAACATAAATAAGCACAACAGCTAATATTTGAATCCACATTCTGATAGCATATATGTTTGAATGGTGGAAGCTCCTCTCTCGTTTGTTATGATGGAGAGGTTAGTTTATGTAGAAATGGATCACAATCCAATCTCTTTAAATAGCAAGATGATATAAATGTAACACAAATTCCAACCAAGGCAATACTAAATCCTACATGGAACTTCTCATAACCGCCTGATAATGCCTCTGATCCTTTGGCAAGAATACTTATATATAGGAAGTACCAGCGATTCTTTCCAAATTTTCATTAGTTTTATCCACAAGTTATGATTGGTTACCAAGAAACTAATAAATCCTACATAGAACTTCTCATAACCGTCCGATAATGCCTCTGATCCTTTGACAAGAATACTTATATATAGGAAGTACCAGCGGCGTATCCACCATATTCTTGCCAAATTTTCATTAGTTTTATCAGTGAATTATGATTAGTCCTATAACTCTACAACCAATACAACAAACATAAATTACTGAAATGAAATATATCTATGCGATCAAGGCTCAATCAAACGGAGCCGATCGTATTGCATGTACTGAAAATGAAATGTCTGTGCGCTCAAGGCTCAATCAAACGGAGCCGAACGTGTTGAATGTACTGAAAATGAAATTGTCTGTGTGCTCAAGGCTCAATCAAACGGAGCCGAGCATATTGCATGTACTGAAAATGAATAACTTAACCACACAAACAGCCTATGCATGGAACCTCTCGTAACCGCCTGATAATGCCTCCGATCATTTGACAAGAATACTTATATATAGGAAGTACCAGCGGCGTATCCACCATATTCTTGTCAAATTCTCATTGACTTTATCCGCAAGTTATGATTAGTTCTATGCGACTCTACAACAAACACAACAACCACAAGATACTGATAATGAAATTGTCTGTGCGCTCAAGGCTCAATCAAACGGAGCCGAACGTATTGAATGTACTGAAAATGAAATTTGTATGTGCGCTCAAGGCTCAATCAAACGGAGCCGAACGTATTGAATGTACTGAAAATGAAATTTGTATGTGCGCTCAAGGCTCAATCAAACGGAGCCGAACGTATTGAATGTACTGAAATTGAACAACTTAATCTAAACAACCATCACACAATCAGCCTATGCATGGAACCTCTCATAACCGCCTGATAATGCCTCCGATCATTTGACAAGAATACTTATATATAGGAAGTACCAGCGGCGTATCCACCATATCCTTGTCAAATTTTCATTGACTTTATCCGCAAGTTATGGTTAGTTCAATGCGACTCTACTACAAACACCACAACCACAAGATACTGATAATGAAATTGTCTGTGCGCTCAAGGCTCAATCAAACGGAGCCGAACGTATTGCATGAACTGGAAATGTAAATTGAAATGTGCGCTCAAGGCTCAATCAAACGGAGCCGAGCGTATTGCATGTATTGAAATGTAAAATGAAATGACCGATCAAGGCTCAATCAAATGGAGCCGATAGTGCGGGCACGCCAAGATCAACCACATAATAAAATGGGGATCCAACTCAACCTCGATGGATGGGGAGCCACGGCCTCGGCAAATGCATATACTGAAAACAATATAATATACAATAATTATTCTAACGGTCTACACATGTGATAAAGAAAAAACATAAAACTAAACGATAGGAGTTGAATCTGGATCTTCGGCGAAGAGGACTAGTTGAGTATCTTCACTTGGGCTGTCATTATCTTCGACCGGATTGGCATTGATGTTGAAGACTCTTCCTCTTGCTGGTGGCATAGTGGTTGGGTTTTCTTGGTTTACTTGGTTAACTGGGTTTGATTGGGCTTGAGTGTTGATAACGTTAACCAATTGAGGGCATGTGTTTCTAAAGTGGGTAGGGTCGCCACAATTGAAACAAGCTCGAGCATATGGGAACATGGGGTATTGGGGTTGTTGATAGGTTTGGTTTATGGTTTGAGTAGGGGAAAAGGTTTGGTCTTGAAAGGTGCGACAAACATTGCTCAAATGACCATAGCGTCCACAAGTTGCACATAGACGACATGGTAGGGTATGGGGATGGTGATAAAAACAGTTGTTGCATCGAGGGTGAGGGATAGCTCGGATGGGTATAGCGTGTAAAACTGGTTGATTTCGTTGGGTAGCAGCGAAAAGTCGCCCGACTCTTCTTCTCTTAGGATTGGGTTGAGAAGGGGATTCGGTTTGGGTGGAGTCGGAAGTTTCAGTCGGTTCTTTATCCTTCTTCTTCTCCTCCTTGAAGTCTTCGTTTCGGATTCGGTTCTCGGTGAGCTCTGTTGCTAGCTCCATTGCTGCTTCCAAAGTTGCAGGCTTGGTACTTATTACAGGGTCTTGAATCTTTGACGGAAGACCACGAATGTAGTGCTCGATCAAACGGTAGAGGGGAGTGAACATGTTGGGAACCATTTGATGTAACTCGAGGAATCTTTTGTTGTATGTTATGTGGTCTCCTTCTATTTGCTTCAATGAGTAAAATTCATCTTCTAACTTCTTGATTTCGCTCCTTGGGCAAAATCGTCTGGTCATGATTTCCTTCAATTCGTTCCAAGTTAAGGTCATAGCATCTTCAACACCTCGTTTGGACTTCTCTGCATTCCACCAAGTAAGTGCTATCCCATATAGTCGACCGGTAGCATAACGCACTTTGCGATAATCAGGGCAATCGCAATTTAGAAAAGTGTTCTCCATCTCTTCAAACCTATGGAGGAGTGCGGTGACGCCTTCAGTCCCTTTGTATTTCGGAGGGTCACATGATTTGAAATGCTTGTAGGTGCATTTAGTGGTATTTGGGGGAGAGTTGATAAGGTTTTGGTTTGCTTGATTGACAGGATTAGCGGTAAGTGCTTGTTGAACTTGAATTACAATGTTGGGTATTATGGCAGCCATTTGTTGAGCGATTAAGGCAGCCATGCGTTCGCGGGCTTTTCTTGCTCTCGTCTTCCTACGGGCGAGGTTAGAAGACATCTACAAGGAATACATGACAAGAGTATGAGTTGGATGTTTTTGGGTTTATGGGTCGCATTAGGAATGAACATTCATAAAATAATTATAGATAAATAAATCTACTACATCCATAGGATGTCTTGGGTTTGCTCGCTATTAGGCCCTACATGCCGCCATACTTTACCTGTGAAATCATGTGGGCCCCCATGAATACCGTTTTTTCATATGGTTCGCACGGGTTTGCCAGGTTGCGTACACAAAAACCCGGAGAAAATCGAGAAATATGTATACAACGTGTGATATTCGGAATGTGTCCAGGTGTAGACACGGTGACAACTCAAAGTAGGGTTAGTTCGAACGACGTTTTAGTGTGGCATGCTTTGGCCTAATAGGTCCTTCGTACTCTCATCGTTGGTCCCCAGGTAGGCAAACTGGTCCGTTATATTGGATTTATACGAATGCCAACCTAGACAGGACGTTCCGACTACCGGTACTTGTACCCTTCCAGTTACTACATGCCCGTCGCAGAACTTACTTTGATGAGATTTGAAAATTGCACAAAATCTTTGGATAATGAGAGTATGAAAATAAATTGAATACATGAACATCGATATATGTATAATGAATATGTATATATGTATAATGAATATGTATATAAGCATGTATGTTTGACTGTAAATGTAAACAAATACGAAACAATAAATATCACAAGTTTGTATGTAACCACCTAATCAATTAAAATTTAGGCAGACTATAGTATAGGCTCTAAGGGTCTAATAACCTATCCTATATCCCTATAGTCATGGCTCTGATACCAATCTATCACACCCCGACCCGCAGCGGAAAAGGTGATCGGGACATGATTGGGTTATCATCAAAGCTCATGACATTTATTATGCGTTTCATATTTTTTAATACAAATTAAATGGAAATTTACAATAAATGTTACAACATGTTCTAACTAACAATCTAAACGTCTTTGTTCTCTTCTAAGGCATATCCTATGTTTTCCTTGCTTCAACCTGTTCACCTGTATCATGTGTAAAAGGGTTTTTGGATCAACATAATGTTGGCGAGTGAATCCTATGGAAAACATTTGAACAAATTTATTTAAATTGATTATGAAATATGTGCACAACCAAACATGAGTAAAAATAGATGTAAACTTAATCAACAATCATAAGCTATCAAATGAAACACACATGAACAATAATGGAACATTAGAGGCACGCGATGCTCAACTCGTCTCTCACGAGGAACTGAGGGGCCTAATGAATGAATTGCATGAACATGATAATATGAATGACACAACTACAACCAATATAAACTCAATGATACACACATGAACAATAATGACTTTGATTTGAGGCACGCGTTGTTCAACTCGTCTCCCACGAGGAACTGATGGGCTTAATGAATGAGTTTCATATAATTTGACAAAAGGAAAATAAGTAGTCACAACAATATAAACAATCTAAGTTTAGGTCATGATGTGGTATGGCACAAGTTTAAATAAATAAGTTAATTATTTTCATAACACATCACACACCCCAAAACGTGTAATTTAAAAGGGGGAGTTGTAAGATTCACTCACAGTGGGTGCGTTCGGTTGATGACGTTGAATGCACGCGAAGTGGTTTTAACCACGAGTGAGTTTAACCTAGATAAATCGCATTATGGTTTGGTAAGTAAACGGATTTTATTAATCTATTTTAGTAGGATTGTTGGGTGTATTTTGTGAGTTTGAGGCTATTTTCTAACCTTAAAAATGTTATTTTTAAGTATTTTTAATCGATTTTTAATTAAAATAATTAAATAAAAATAATAAAAAAATTGATTTTTTTTTTTGACCGTTGACTGACCGTTGACCGGTTCGATTCATGTATACAAGTGCGCTGAGTGAGGCTCGAACCCGAGACCTCTCGTACGCGTGCACGCAGCTCTACCAACTGAGCTACGTGTCTAACCCGTTATATATCTGATTTTAATTATATTTATACATTAATTAGTTTAAACCGAAAATCATTTTATTTTAAAAACAGTTTAATTTACTCGGACGATGCGCTCCACAGGTCTCGAACCCGGGACCTGTGGCTTAAACTAACACACAGTCCACCGCTGGACTGTGTGTTTAACATGTTATATAATCCAACTTTTATTATACTTAAATGCAAACTATTTGTTTTCATTTCTGACTTATTTTAAAAAGGTAAACAATTGACCGGGTCGATGCAGGAAAACAGACTCGAACTCGTGCACTTTGATTAAACATACACACAGTCCACCGCTGGACTGTGTGTCTAACTTGGTTATTATTTCGATTATTAGTATACTTAACATATATCTGTGGCGACTCCGGTTCAGTTTAACAAAAAAATGATTTTTATTAAGGCGACGTGTGTGAAACCGGATTCGAACTCGAGACGTTTGTATGCTTAATGTGCACACAGTCCACCGCTGGACTGTGTGTCTAACCCGATTAATTAGTTGATTTAAATTATACTTATGTGATACCAAACTTCATCTTCTTCGCTGAGATTTTAACCAGACTCGACAACAGACTGGTTCGAAGGTTTAAAACATGTTCTTTAGTGTGTTTCAGTTCATTAAGGTGAGATATTAGTGAAAAGAAAAAGAATTTAGGCGAAGAGGTATACCGACTGGACTCTCTGTTTTCCGGCAGAACTCCGGCGACAGCAATAGGCTCCGGCGTCAGGTGTCTTGCAGCAGCGAGTCTCCGGAAAGCTTGGAAAAGGTATGGGTGACTTCGGTATAAGCTTAGGAGGTTCAGTAAGGCTCGGCAATGGGGAAACCGGTTTTCCGGCGACGAACAGATTAATTCCGGCGAGTGGAATTACGCCGAGAAAAGGTGTGGTTTTGAGCGAAAAAGTTTGCAGTGGGTTGTGGGTGAATTTATAGGGCAAATCGTCGAAGAACCTGGTCTGATTTCCGACTGTATTCGTAAATTATAAAGACTCCGGCGGTTATGACTTTGGTCGCGGACTCAGACGTCGGTTATAACCGATGTCTTAGTAATGGTTTACGTTATAACGTAAGTTGTGGTTAAGACTCGCGAAATTTCCGGGATTCCGACGACTGAACTGTTGGGCGCCGGTTTTGAATTCGTAACGTCACTTTATAATTTAAATGATTCCAATATTTATCAAACAATACAAGTGGTGCAGTGGTTTGTGTGTTAAGTGATAAGTCTTTGAACCGATTCGGCGACTGACCCGGGTTCGAAACTCGGCAGGAGCATTTTATTTTTATTTTGCGATTTTCAACAGTTTTTCAAAAACTAAATATAATTCCCGTATAATAATTGATTATGTATCGTTTAAAATTATTTTGGGCATTTAGTTCGCAACGAAATTTTTGACTGACTGTTCAGTTGATAAATGGAGCGGGTTTGGTAAATCCGTTTTTGATGGATGTTACATATCATAGGCATGTTCTTCATTACTTTCGGCCTCTTTACAACGAGCGTAACATCCTTCTCCTTAGTCACTGGATCTAACTTTGTAATGCATCTTTGAAAGTAAGGTTTCTAGTGTCTAAATCCATGTGCAGCTTCAAGCTTAATCAACTTCCAAAGCCTCTGGTCCTAAAATTTCATCTTGAGATTGATCGTCTTTGTTTGCACCAACTCTTTGATATCCTAGTAAGGCAAGGACTTGTTGTCACTTAAATATCAGAAATACTGAATACCAAACACTATTTTGATCACGTAAACATTAAGCTCTTCAATCCAACCCCAGTTTATAATGTCCCCAAGAGAAATATCAGCGTCATGAGTAAAGAACGCTAGAGGATGTTTGAACTTCCGCTTGGCTGGTGAACTCTTAAACCACTTCTTCCTCATCTCAGCAATTTCAGCTCTGTTTAACTGTTGAGAAATAGTTCCCTGCTTAGCAGCTTCTTTAACTTTACGCTTTAGTATATCTGCATTCTCTGCTGCAAACAGTTCAGTAAAAGTCGGGGAGTCCTCTGTACCCTCATCGGCAATATTAGCATCGTCATCAGAATCATCCTCAACGAAAATTCGATCATAATCGTTAGCTTCTTCAACATGTTAAAAAACATAATCGTTTGGCTCGAATGCACTAATCTCGTTCAGCTCATTTTCAAAATCAAACTCAAACTGTTCTTCATCCACACCTAACATTTCTGCAAACTCTTCCTTAGAATAACTGTGGATTAATTCGCCTTCCTCAACATCATGCTCAAGATAGAAAATCTTTGGTTTCGGCTCAACAGGAATGGTAGATATATCAATTACCAAGAAGATTCCTGCTTGCTGAGCATCCGAAGGACCTTCAGTTATGTCTTTAACACCTTCTTTAGTTGTTTGATTCGCAAAATCATCGAGGTACACTGAATAATCAATCTCTTCATTCACACCAGAATCAGTTACACGAATACCAGCACCTCCTACATTATCATCATCATCATCACCGTTATCAGAATCCGAATCAGAATCACCAGCATCATCTAAATCTTCATCTTCTTTCTTAGCATCTTCCTCAAATTCTTTAGCCGCATTCTCAATCTCTTTTTCTAACTTTTTCTTCAATAACCATTCGTGGTGTCTAGTAGATAGATCTGGCATATCAATCTCCCCATCCTTAGGCTTCCCGATCAGCACAAACTTGTTCGGCACTTGATACAATACAAGGTCTGTGATAACTGGCGCAGACTCAGCTTCTGGCTCAGTTTCAACATTCACGGGATCCTCTACCACTTTATCTTTTCCTTTGCCTTGCTCGTCTGATAGTTCTTTAGCAAGACGTTCTCTTTCCGCAACACGTTCTCTAGCCTCTTCACGTTCTATCACATCAATCTTCGTGGCTATGTTAACTCCCAACTTCTTCGTCAAAATCTTCTCAAACAGACTCATTATTCAATCACTTTGGAGCCTTTCCTCTTCATATTCAGCCATTCGAAGTCGTAGACGTTCATTCTCTAAAACTATACTTGCGAGCATGACTTCTAACTTCTGTTTATCTTCATTCAAAGTATTTAGCTGCTCTTACAACAGTGCTATCTTCTATTCAACAAGACATGTTTCAGTAGTTCGTCAACACATGGGTCGTTGAACATGTCTGTTGTAAAGTCTTCTCCCCCTGGAATATCTCCAAATCAAAGTTAAAATCAAACTGAGATTGGGGCTGTGTAATATGCGGTGGCGGCTGTGGTGTAGCATGTCGTGGTGTTGGTTGTGGAGCCAACTGAGGTGCTTGGTGTTGTTGCGGAGTAGATTGACGTGGTAGCGATGATGGAATCTGAGAAGTAAACTGATGAACTGGTGATGACGGAGACGGTTCACAACAACAACCTCTTCATCAACCATCGGCTCTTGTACTGTCCCTTTAGATTTCACAGTTGGAGACTCAGAGCTCCTAGATGCTTGGCGTTTAAACTGTCGTGTCTTTTTCTTCGCTGGTGTGCGTACAAGAATATTTGTATCTGAACCCGAAGGTACTTACGTTGTATCATCTTCACCTGCCGCTTTGCGCTTTCGCTCTTCAGCTTTCCTCTTTTTCGGCCAGATGCTTTGCCTCTATCTTTTTGGCCCTATTTCTTTCACCAGCGCGTCTCTCATCAGAATTAGGGCTCAAAGACGATGCTTCTTCAGCTACTTGTTCTCCACCAATAGCTTGTCTCTCGATATCTGTAACACCCCGACCGCGTAAAACAACGAACCGCGGCGGAAACGTCTGGGAGTCATGTCAGAGCACTATTGTTTCACAACTCATGGAATTTAAAATTTAATTTTAAGTTAAATGTTTACATTTCCTTTGATAAACAAGAACAACACATAACTAAACTCTCTTTCATATTTTAAGTCACTAAGGCCCATCCATTCATACGTGAAGTATGCATCATATTATCAAGCATTGACTCCTGAAACATATGTGAAAAGAGAGTCATCATAAAAATGTCGGCAAGTACATAGGTTTTGTGATTGTATCAAATTCGTGGCTTTGTATACATATTGCAACACATCGTCCGACTACAAGAGTCGTTAAGTGAAAACCTCGTATCAAAAGTGTTTGATATTGCAATACAATTAACCAACTAAAACAAGTTGGTTAGAGTTGTCAAAACCTTGTAGCCATGAATCTTGACAAAAACGTTTCTTTTGTAAAATAAACTTGTAATAGATTGATTCAAAAGAAAACTTCGTATGGTTTATATCTTTAAATGAAAATCATTACGTGACATTGTTCAAAACCATTTGTCTGTGTTATAAATCAATTGTCCGTCTCATAAACCAATTGTCCATGTCATAAACAAATCATCCATGTTTTTAATTGTGAAAAACTTTGATCGTTCTTTAATGAACACATTCAAACATGTGTTGACTATACCACCAAAAAGTATCTTTAATAGACCACCAAAGGGTCACTTTAACTAGACTAACAAATCAACAATGATTTGTTAATCAGAAACAGTTTCTGTCATTACCCAAACTTCCACCAAATCCAGTGAACAGTCCGATTATGGGATTGTTAGTCCTATGGTACCATAACAACTACTGGTCGGCTCGGCCAAAGCAAATGAATGTCATTCGTGTTATGGATAATGCATCAACAAGTTCTTCACGTTATTGAAATCGTATTTTTATACATAAACAAAAGACATTGTTTTTGAAAACTCGAAAATGATTTAGCATATATGAGTCACCCCAAAACATTTGCAGAACATAAAAGAGGTGAACTATGTACTCACTTTGAAAATTATTTTTGTATACATAAACCATTGTATTTTTTTGAAATTTTGAAAATAAATATAGGTACATATGAATCAACCCAAAACATTTGAAAACATAAAAGAGAGGGCTAGGTACACACTTTGAAAATCATTTTGTATATATAAACCATGTATATTGTTTTGAAATCTTGAAAATAATTATAGGCACATATGAATCACCCCAAAACATTGCAAAACATAAAAGAGGGGGGCTATGTACTCACTTGGGATTGTGAAAGTGTTCTTAATAAATGAAATAAAGAAAGCTCAAACGTGTCCAAATATGTCAGATAAATATGTTAGCTTGTCGGGACTACAAACAGGAGATCAGATAGAATCAAGTCTTATAAACCAAACGAGTGTTGGAACTCGTGTGATATGGTTTAACAAACTTATCATTCTGATTTGGAAAGGATTCTAAGTGCTTTTAACCCATTATGACTCATTAAGTTAGTTTACGCTACTTTAACCGGTCATTAGCGTAAACGTGTGATTGGATGGTTAAACATATCTTATGATAAGTCTTAAATGCCCAAGCATGTTTGAAAATGTTAAAACATCAGTTTATATGTCAAAAAATTAGTTACATGTGTTTAAAATGGATTTATGCGCAAAAGGGCATTTTGGTCATCATTTTTTTAAGAACATAGAAGTAACTTATCATAACACTAACAAAATGATGTGACCATAAGTTATAACCTTAGTATGTTATTCCCTATGTAAATATGGTCCCAAATATGTGTTTGGTAGGATCCTATGATCGACCAAACTGGTCGGATTTGAAAGTCAAAGTGGTG
This sequence comes from Scalesia atractyloides, assembly GCA_947069175.1. Taxonomy (NCBI): domain Eukaryota; kingdom Viridiplantae; phylum Streptophyta; class Magnoliopsida; order Asterales; family Asteraceae; genus Scalesia; species Scalesia atractyloides. The sequence goes on along the minus strand of CAMTDV010000116.1, from coordinate 20,021,795 downwards.
GTCAAGACCGCTCGACTTACGACCCTAAATAAGCACTAAATTAGAAGTGACGAGTTAGATATGTCAAAATATGTCTAACTAAGTTTAGAAAACTGATTTGGTATCAAAACTTGGTGTTTTGATACCTGAAAATAGTTTCATCGTGAAATGCACATCATGCGCATTTTTTACCGAAACTTTGACTCATCACTTCGACTAGTAAACATGGTAATCAGAAGGTGATATCATTAGGGATTATAACCTTCGTGATTATGATCACGTTTCAAAGTTCAATTGTACTTTGACTTGACCAAATATGGTAAGAACCAAAAGTCAATCAGGTTGCCAAACTCTTCGACTTTTAGATCAATCTGGCTAAAAAATAAAGAACTAGGAAGAGTACTTACTCGTGTTGAAGAACACTTTCGGAACTCAAGATAGGAGGCTTCCAAAGGTTGGAAACAAGCTCCAAGAAAGATAGAAATAAGAACTTCACACTTTGCTTTGAAGTGTTTTGAGGTGGTGTGAAAAAAATGGAAGAATCATGGAGTATTTTAGTATTTTAGGATTAAGGAGGTGATGACAAGTGTCCTAAAGTGTGGATTAGTGTCCTAACATGTGTCAACACCGTATTAAGTGTGGCAAAGTGAGTGCTAGGTGTCAAAAATTGGAGATAGGTGGCAAACTTGGTGAAGAAGCACCACTTTAACCTAATATTTAGGTTATATAAAGGTCTTAAGACGTGTGTAACTTGGATTATGCCTGAATATGTCGTGGATGTCAGCTCGTTCAGTTGTATGGTTATGCGTTTCGCAAAAATGCGTAAAACGCTTAACGAACACGAAAATGATTGAAATTGTGCAACGATTGACATTTTTGCATTCTCGTCAATAAAATACAAGATTTTATTGAATACAAAAATATTTGGAAATAAAACACACGGTTTCATTGAATACGAAATTGTTTGTAATAATGATTGAAAAGGCACAAATGTCACAGTCTCCCCTACTCCTTGTAATTTCGTCCCGAAATTTAATTAGAGGAAACTTTATGAAACAGATGTGGATATTTGGCTTTTATCTCATCCTCTCTTTCCCAAATAAATTCTGGGCCACGTTTGGATTCCCAGCGAACTTTAACTATCGGTATACGTCTACGCTTGAGTTTCTTGACTTCACGGTCCAATATCTCTACAGGTTTCTCGACAAAGTGCATAGTGTCATCAACGAGAATTTCGTGGAGGGGAATGTGGATGTTTGTATCAGCTAAACACTTTTTCAAGTTGGACACGTGGAATGTTGGGTGAATATTTCCAAGTTCAGGAGGTAGCTCAAGTCGGTAGGCCACCTTTCCGATTCTCTCAACAATCTTGAATGGTCCAATGTATCGTTGTGCAAGTTTTCCTTTCTTTCCAAATCTAATCGCACCTTTCCAAGGGATACCTTAACTAGGACGTGATCACCAACTTGGAATTCCAAGGGCTTACGTCGTTTGTCTGCATAACACTTTTGATGGCTTCTAGCTGTCAGAAGGTTATCACAAATTTTCTTGACTTTGTCTGTTGTGTTGTGAATGAGTTCAGGCCCAGTGAGCTGAGCTTCACCGACCTCATTCCCGCAGACAGGTGAACGACATTTTCGACCGTATAGAGCTTTGACAGGCGCCATATTGATGTTGGCGTGATAACTATTGTTGTAGGAGAATTCGACCAATGGTAGATGCGAATCCCAACTACCACCAAGGTCGATTACACATGCTCTTAGCATATCCTCAATGTTTGAATTGTCCTTTCAGATTGTCCATCCGTTTGAGGATGATAAGCAGTGCTCAGATTGAGTTTGGTTCCCATGGCAGATTGCATGGTCTTCCAAAGGTGAGATGAGAATCGAGCATCTCGATCGGATATGATGTTCAAAGGAACACCATGACGAGATACAATCTCATCAATGTAGATGTTGGCGAGTTTGTCAGCAGATAGATCCTCACTAATTGCCAAAAAGTGTGCTGACTTTGTTAGACGATCGATGATTACCTAAATGGCATCATGACCTCTAGGTGTGCGCAGTAGTTTAGTGACGAGATCCATCGCAATGTTCTCCCACTTCCATACCGGTATTTGTGGTTGCTCAGGTAAACCAGATGGGCGTTGATGTTCTACTTTAACTCTAAAACAAGTTAGGCATTTAGACACATATATGGCAATGTCCTTCTTCATACCCGGCCACCAATACTGGGTACGGAGATCCTTATACATTTTGTCTTCACCAGGATGGATTTAATAACAAGACTTATGAGTTTCGTCCATTAATAAGGTGCGGAGATTATCTTGACTAGGAATCCACAAACGGCTCTTGTAGTAGAGTAATCCGTTATCTTTTGTTTCGAGTTGAAGTTCGAGATTTTGTGGCAACTAATTTTTCAACAAGCTTTGGGTCACACATGTATGTTGTGCTTAAAGGATACGTGTCTGGATATCAGATTGAACTCGGACACAATGAAGTTTGACACATTCCTTACGACTAAGCGCATCAGCCACAACATTCGCCTTACCAGGATGGTAGCGAATCTCGTTGTCGTAGTCGTTCAGAAGTTCGACCCAGCGTGTTAAGCTCCTTTTGATTGAATATGTGTTGGAGACTTTTGTGATCAGTGAAAACCACACATTACGTACCGTAAAGGTAGTGTCTCCAAATTTTGAGAGCAAAAACTACGGCTCCAAACTCATGATCATGAGTTGTGTAGTTCTTCTCATGGATTTTCAATTGTCTTGACGCATAGGCTATGACTTTGTCTCTTTGCATGAGAACACAACCAAAGCCTAGGTTTGATGCGTCACAATAGACAACGAAATAATCGTTGTCGTCAGGTAAAGATAAAATAGGAGCATTAAAGATATTTTGTTTCAGTATTTGAAAGGCTTCCTCTTGTTTGGGTCCCCACTCGAAAGGTTTATTCTTCTGAGTCAAAGTGGTGAGGGGAACCGCGATCTTTGAAAAGTTTGCAATGAATCGTCGATAGTATCCAGCAAGACCAAGAGATGAACGAACTTTGGTAGGAGTTGTAGGTGTACTCCAATCCTTAATCGCACTGATTTTGGCGGGATCTACATGTATACCTTGTTGGTGAACAATGTATCCCAAAAATTGAACTTCTTTTAGCCAAAATTCACATTTGGAGAATTTGGCGTAAAGTTGTTCTTTCTTCAGGAGTTCCATTGTTAGCTGGAGATGTTGTTCGTGATTGGCACGAGACTTAGAATAAATGAGGATGTCGAAGATGAAAACAATGATGAACTTGTCTAATTAGGGTTTATAAACCCTATTCATTAAGTCCATGAAGACGGAAGGAGCATTCTTCAAACCAAAAGGCATGACAGTGAACTCGTAATGGCCGTATCGAGTGCGAAAAGCAGTCTTCAGAATATCTTCTTCGAGTAAACGAAGTTGATGATACCCATTGAAAAACTGGTTGCACCTTGTAACTGATCAAAGAAATCATCAATGCGAGGTAGGGGATATCGGTTTTGATTGTGAGTTTGTTGAGCTCATGATAATCGATACACATACGGAAGGATCCATCCTTCTTTTTCACGAATAGGACTGGAGCACCCCAAGGTGAAAAGCTCATACGAATGAATCCCCTTTCTGAAAGTTTCTTGGAGTTGCTTTGACAACTCTTGCATTTCAGACTGTGCAAGTCGGTAAGGAGATTTAGCAATTGGGTTGGCACCAGGTACAAGTTCAATATGAAACTCAACTTGAAGAATTGGGGGTAAACCAGGTAGCTCTTCAGGAAACACCTCAGGATATTCCCGAACAATGGGGATGTCCTAAACAGTCTTGCCCTTGCCTTTTTCCACTATGATATGTGCCAAAAACGCTACACAATTCTTCCGTAGGTATTTTTGGGCCTTGGTACAGATCATGAGTTTTAGGCTACTAGAGGGTTTCTCTCCGTGAACTTCTAAGGTTTCGCCAGACGAAAGAGGTATACGAACAACCTTGTCGAAACAGATCACCTTAGCATGGTGTTTGGTTAACCAATCCATTCCTATGATGATGTCAAAACTCCCAAGTTGCGTTGGTGTGAGGTCAATGGGAAAAAAAGGTGGTTATCCAAGTTCAATTGGCAACTACGAATGACATAGTCAAGCACAAGGGGTTCACCACTAGCTATTTCCACCGTTAAGGGTTTTCCTAATTTAGTTCTAGGCATCGAAAGCAAAGGTTCAAAGGCTAGTGATATAAAGCTTCTATCGGCACCAGAATCGAAAAGAATAGAAGTAGGATGATTGTTAAAATGGAACGTACCGTTAATGACTTCATTATCAGCACGAGCCTCGTTGGCATTGATGTTGAATGTGCGTCCATGGGCTGGATTTGCATTCGTGTTCACCAATTTTGGGCAGTTGTTTCTAAAGTGACCCATCTCGCCACAGTTGTAGCAAGAACCAGGTGGGAACCGGGGTCTAGCAGGGTTGGCTTGGGGTTAAACAGGGTTCTTAACAGCTTTTTTTGGGGCAAAACGACAAACATTGGCTATGTGACCGAATCTTCCACATGATGTGCATTGGCGACACTGTATGTGAGCTTCATGGTAACCATTGCACCGGTTGCACAACGGTATAGTACCAGCATAGGGTTTCCTCGCAGGAGGTTGTGCTGGCTGGTTTTGAGTGTTCTGGTTGGGTTGTGCAACAACTACAAAGTTCTGTGAAGCCTTACGCTTCCTCGACTTCTTGGAAGACTCAGCTTTGTTCTCCTTCGTTTTCTCTTAAGTGGTCTTAGCTGCCTGTTTCTTGTCGCCCTTGCGAAACAGTTTCCCCTTCTTGACCTAAGACTCAGTCAGGGTAGCAACTAATTCGATAGCCTGTCAAACAGTGGTAGGGTTGCTACCAATAACAATGTCCTGAGCGGGGTCAGGAAGGCCATCTATATACCTCTGATTGCTTTATCCAACGGGGTGACCATGGCAGGACACAACAAGCTCAATTCTTCGTAACGGTCAGTGTAGGCACGATGCTCTCCACTATCTTGTTTAAGAGTGTGGAATTCATTTTCCAGTGCCCGTTGTTCATTATGTGGGCAGAATTCCCTCATCATTAGAGCTCGAAGCTCTTCCCACGTTTGTGCCATTGCCACATCGGCACCCCTATCCCTCATCACACAATTCCACCATGTAAGTTCTCTTTTCTAGAATACACTCGATTCAAACTCGACTTATCACTCATTTGGGCATTGAACATGATGAAATGTGCTTTCGAGACTCTCAAACCTCTGAAGGAGTCCAGTAAACTTGAGTGGTTTAGCCGAGTTAAATTGTTTGTAGTTGAACGGTGTGGGTGCATTGTTGTTGTTATTATTGTTATTGTTTGCTTAGTTTATCTGGGTCACTAGGTTTGGGAGTAGAGCAACAATTTGCTGAGCGATCATAGCAGCCATTTCGGCATTTTGAATTGTGTTACGTCGAGCAAGCATTCTAGAAGAAAACATGCGGGAAAATATGTGTGATTGACATTGGGTAATGAAGAGAGATGTTAAAAATATCAACGAAATAAGGATGGTGGTCATTCGTTCGCTACTTAAAAACAAACAAACGACACACGGCGACTAATCAAAGTAAATGGGTCTTTATAACGTATCGTGAAGACGTGCTTTAGCCTATAAGTGGGCACTCACCCCAAGAGTTCCCAGGTAAGAGTGACTAGTCCGATAATGCGGATTTGTACGAACACTCTAGCCTTAGATAGAAAACTCTAGGTACAGGCATCCACCCTTCCCGATTGCACATGTTCACATTAATAAAACCCAAACTTTGACGGGATTTTGAAAACTTACAAGGCTTTAAGCCCAAACAAATCATCTAAGGATAGATGATTGATTTTCAAAACGAATTTGTAACTTGTGTTTTTGTTTTGGTAATCACCTAAGGATAGGTGATGGTATTGTTTTAATAATATAAAGCAAGATAACTCGAGTTAGGGTCCTAGGAATATTATAGTCTAGGTCAAAGCATTACTAATAACCTAATTCCCTACAACCATAAGCTCTGATACCAATCTTTCTTTAACACCCCGACCGCGTAAAACAACGAACCGTGACAGAAACGTCGAGGAGTCATGTCACAGCACTATTGTTTCACAACTCATGTAATTTAAAACTTAGTTTTATTAAGTTAAATGTTTACATTGTCATGTTTTAAGTCACTAAGGCCCACGTCCATTCCTACGTGAATCATGCATCATATTATCAAGCATTGACTCCTGAAACATAAGTGTAAAGAGAGTCAGCATAAAAATGCCAGCAAGGACATAGGTTTTGTTAGTGTGTCAAATTCGTGGCTTTGTATACATATTGCAACACCTCGTCCGACTACAAGAGTCGTTAAGTGAAAACCTCGTATCAAAAGTGTTTGATATTGCAATACAATTAACCAACTAAAACAAGTTGGTTAGATTTGTGAAAACCTTGTAGCCATGAATCTTGACCAAAACATTTCTTTTGTAAAATAAACTTGTAATAGATTGATTCAAAAGAAAACATGGTATGGTTTATATCTTTAAATGAAAATCATTGTGTAACATTGTTCAAAACCATTTGTCCATGTTATAAACCATTTGTCTGTGTTATAAATCAATCGTCTTTGTTATAAACCAATTGTCCATGTCATAAACAAATCCATGTTTTTAATTGTGAAAATTTTATCGTTCTTTAATGAACACATTCAAATCTGTGTTGACAATACCACCAAAGGGTTTCTTTAATAGACCACCAAAGGGTCTCTTTAGCTAGACTAACAAATCAACAATAATTTGTTAATCAGAAACAGTTTCTGTCATTATCCTAACTTCCACCAAATCCAGTGAGCAGTCCGATAATGGGATTGTTAGTCCTATGGTAACATACTACTGGTCGGCTCGGCCAAAGCTAATTAATGTCATTCGTGTTATGGATAACGCATCAACAAGTTGTTCACATTATTGAAATCGTATTGTTTTATATATAAACCATAGACATTGTTTTTGAAAACTGAAAATGATTTAGCATATATGAGTCACCCCAAAACATTTGCAAAACGTAACAGAAGGGAAATATGTACTCACTTTGAAAATCATTTTGTATACATAAACCATGTATATTGTTTTAAAATTTTGAAAATAATTATAGGCACATATGAATCCCGCCAAAACATTTGAAAACATAAAAGGGGGGGGGGGCTATGTACTCATTTTGAAAATCATTTTCTATATATAAACCATGTATATTGTTTTGAACTATTAAAAATAATTATAAGCACATATGAATCACCCCAAAACATTCCAAAACGTAAAAGAGGGGGCTATGTACTCACTTGGGATTGCGAAAGTGTTCTTGATCAATGAAATAAACAAAGCTCAAACATGTCCTAATGTGTCAGATATATATATTAGCGTGTCGGGACTACAAACCGGAGATCGGATAGAATGAAGTCTTATAAACCAAACGAGTGTTGGAACTCATGTGATATGGTTTAACAAACTTAACACTCTGATTTGGGATGGATCCTAAGTGCTTTTGACCCATTACGACTCGTTAAGGTAGTTATGCTACTTAATGGGTCATTAGCATAAACGTGTGATCGGATGGTTAAACATGTCCTATGATAAGTCTTAAATGCCTAAGCATGTTTGAAAATGTTAAAACATCAGTTTATATGTCAAAAATTTGGTTACATGTGTTTAAAATAGATTTATGCGCAATAGGGCATTTTGGTCATCATTTTTTTAAGAACATAGAAGTAACTTATCATAACACTAACCAAATGATGTGACCATAAGGTATAACCTCAGCGGTCGTCATAGTTGGGAAGTTGTGAGATACTTCATGTTAAAGCTTTGAATGAAATGCCCATCCTGGACCGCGTTGATTTGGATCCGTGTTAAAATATTGAGCCCTCAACAGACTTTTCAGATCTATCTTCGTCCATGACTCAAATTATGTCTGATTGGAGTAGTATTCTCTTTGGCCGCTCTCCCTCGTGACGATCCATAGATTCCTGTCATGATCATATCTCCAACACTTTACCTCTGACTTGTTTCCGACCTTGTCGTTGTGGCTTGATCTTAGCTCCATGACATACCGATCAGATATTTGGGATGGATCTTTTGGTTGGAAGTTTTAAACAAGGGGATTTACGTCTTGATTCTTCATGACAATAATTTTCTTGTTGTTCGGATTCTTTTTTTGATGTTGCTTTCTTTTCTTTGATTTTTCAGCTGCTAGATAGGTATTCAATCCTTCTTCATATTCTACATTGGTTGCAGTCTTTTCTTTTTCGGTGCGCTCATGATGTGAAACATTCTGAGGATCATCTTTCTTATCTGCAAATTCACCACCAAATTTCTTCTACAGCTTAGCTTTCATTTCATAGAACTCTGTCATTAACAAGCTCACATCACCCTAAATTTGCTCAATAGCTTGATCTCTAATTGTTATTTGATTTTGTAAGGATGTTATCTGAATGTTTTTCAATTCGTTCTCTTGTTCTAACAGCACCACTCTTAGTTGTAGCTTGCCAATATCCATCACTTCATGGTCATCACTATTAGACTCCTCAATAAGTTTCATCTTTTCAGCAACTAATCTTATTATTGCAGCCTCTTCATGTTCAGCCAAAACTGTCTGCTTCACCGTGAACTCCACTTGAACTTTCTTGTTGTGTACCAGTGGCGAAGAGGTCGAGAAGGCTTGTATCTTTATCAGCAGAAATGAAATTAGTTGTATCTTGTGAGATTGGATCAAGAATAGGATTTGGGCTTGAAGACTTGGGGCTATTAGGGGCTTCAGCTGCTAAATTTTTCTCTTTTTCAACTTCTTCAGACCGTACTTCTTTGGAAGGAACGATGCAAGGATGAGGGATACTAGAATCACCCTTTAGTGATGCAAGTAGTTCTTCAAGGTTCTTAGTAGAAATTAGATTTATCTCTCTAACTGTTTCCTCAGCTATCTCTGTCTCAACCTGAGTAGTCTCTTTTTCTTTCTCTTCGTCTGAAACAAGATCTTCAACGACTAGTTCTGTTTGATGTGGTCCACTGACAATCTGAATGTCGTGTTCTTCATCTATGAATGTATTAACATGTTTTGGTGTAGATATAACTTCTTTAAACTTTCCATGTTTTACCAGCTCATATCTTCCAACAAACTTGACCATTGCACTATCACGCTGTTTGCAGGCCACTTCAAAGCAGCTTGGTCCTAGCAGCTTCAGATTCAGACGGTTTGTACCCTTAATCAACTCTAGATATTTCATATCAACGATCATTTGCACAAACCTCGGATATAACAAAAACACCTTCTTCTTTGTGCTTTCTAACTCTTCATGTTGTCGAAGATTAAAACTGAAAAGTTGTAATCCTAGTCATTTACTAATGCAACAAGGGCTGTTGTTTGTGTCTGATTCAGCTGATCCTAGCCACCTTTATTCTCGGAAATACACTTTAAGAAAATGTAAGTGAGACGCCTCATGTAAGGTGGGAATTGTTTCTTCAACACTGTCGGATGTGCTCCTTCATAGCTCATGCGACGTAATGCTTTCATCACATTGCCTCAATCAAATGCTGTTGGATAACGTTAGTTGTCGCCAAATTGCAGGTCGTACGTCGTCACCCTCTCCTCCATAGGCATCGGATAGTGGTGGTGATAGTGGTGGTAGTGATGGTAGTGGGTATGATGGTGGGGGTGGTAGTGGTGATGATGGTAATGGGGTGTGGCTCTGGCAACGGTACGAGCAGCACGCTAGGTCTCCAACTCCCAGATCCTCAGAAAAATCATGGAGAGCTAAAGGTCGTGCGACGTCACCCTCTCCTCCATAGGCATCGGAGGGAGGTGAAAAGGATGGTAAGGTCAGAAGGGCTCATGCCCGGTGGGGGTATAGGGGTATGCATGCCGGCAGTAGGTGATATGGGGCGGTGGTATACATGGGAGGTGGTCTAACTGAGGATGAGGGTCCGACCAGGTGAGAGGGTTTAGCTGCATATGGATCGTATATACGGTGATAAGTGGACCTCTCAGAGACAAACGGGGGTAGCTGCTCAAGGAAATGTGGGGTACCGTTCAAAGAGTAGTGTCGTGCGGGTCCAACGGGTCCACGAGTAGTGGTAACAGTAGAAAGGGGCTGATATGAACATGTGAGGCTGCAGGGGGAGAGTGCATCGGCATAGGTGAAACTGGGGTGGCAGAAGAGGCATCATCCACTACATGCTCACTCTCATTAGCGTGAGGATGATGAGATATCGACAACTGATATGACAAGGGATGGTATCTCAAGTATGGCTATGTCGTCGATAACCTCGCAGTCTCCGAGCTCGTCCTCCATATGGTCGACGTTGAATATAGGGATGTCATCATCATCTAGGTCGATAACATGAGGGACCATGGCTAGAGGTATGGCTAGGTATACTATCACGTGCTCTCCCTTCGAGTAACCATTAACAATCACGTCATGTGGAGGCTGCGGGATGGCCAACATCATCTCCCTATGGGGCATCGTCCGCCACAGGGTCAAGAAGGGCAAGAGGCTGAAAGTCGTCAAGGTCCTCGTCGTCAGGGACCTCCTGGTCTGCTCCGTCCTCATGGGGAATGGCCTCAGCGGCGGAGCCGTATCCATCATCGAACACGTACTCCATCGGATCCTCATGGAAAATAATCCGTACAATGTATATATATACCTGTTAGTAATTTATTATTACTTATGATATATTTGATATTAATCATCACTTCTCATGCAAAGTTTGTTCTTTGTTTTCACATGTAATCTTAATGTTTCGTGTCTATCCATTATAGACTAATCATGTGTTGATCCTTGTTCATTACTTATAGTTGAGCTGGTGTGATAGATCCTCATGTTATCGTGACACAATGAAAACCCTTTATCCTTTTTGTCGTAATTCAAAAAACATTTATGTTATGTTTTAAACTTTGTTTTCATGTGAGATCCCTTAGTGATTGTAAACCAAACTTTAATAAAAGTTTTCCCCCGGTTCACTACAATTGGAGCTCTTATACCAATTTGACACATCCTACTCATAGCGGAAACGCAAACGTGTGACTATGAGGTAATCATTGCATCCAATCAAATAAACAAGTATAAGGCAACAATGATGCCATACTGATATTAATTTGCATCAAACATTTACAAATTACCAAAAGTAAATTTCATAGTTTTCAATGGTTTCACATTATCATCAAAAGTATAGTTTGAAATACATTACACCAAAATAAAGGATTGTTTCCATCCTTAAAGCATACTGAGGTTTTAACTCCTATATACCCATATGAGGTTGGGATATAAGAGACAAATCATCCAAAAGGTGGCATTCGTTGTCATGTGTAACACCCCGACCTCATAAAACAACGAACCGCGGTGGAAATGTCGGGGAGTCATGTCAAAGAACTATTGTTTCATAACTCATGGAATTTAAAGTTTTGTTTTATTAAGTTAAATGTTGACATTGTCTTGGGATTAATAGAAACAACACATAAATAAATTGTCTTTCATGTTTTAAGTCACTAAGTCCCGCATCCATTCCTACATAAAGCATGCATCATATTATCTAGCATTGACTCCTGAAACATATGTGAAATGTCTGCGAGTACATAGCTTTTGTGAGTGTGTCAGATTCGTGGCTTAGTATACATATTGCAACACCTTGTCCGACTACAAGAGTCGTTAAGTGAAAACCTCGTATCAAAAGTGTTTGATATTGCAATACAATAACCCAACTAAAACAAGTTGATTAGAGTTGTAAAAACCTTATAGCCATGAATATTGACCAAAACGGTTCTTTTGTAAAAACATTGTAATAGATTGATACAAAAGAAAACTTCATATGGTTTATATCTTTACGTGAAAATCATTGCGTGACATTGTTCAAAACCATATGTCCGTTTTATAAACCATGTGTCCGCGTTATAAATCAATCGTCCATGCATAAACCAATTGTCCATGTCATAAACAAATCATCCGTGTCTGTAATACTGAAAACTTTTGATCGTTCTTTAATAAATAAATTCAAACATGTGTTGACTATACCACCAAATGGTATCTTTAATAGACCACCAAAGGGTCTCTTTAACTAGACTAACAAATCAACAAATGATTTGTTAATCAGAAATAGTTTATGTCATTACCAGAACTTCCACCAAATCCAGTGAACAGTCCGATAATGGGATTGTCAGTCTATGGTACCATAACATACTACTGGTCGGCTCGGCCAAAGCTAATGAATGTCATTCGTGTTATGGATAACGCATGAACAAGTTGTTCACATTATTGAAATCGTATTGTTTTATATATAAACCATAGACTTTGTTTTTGAAAACTTGAAAATGATTTAGCACATATGAGTCACCCCAAAACATTTCTGAAACGTAAAAGAGGGGAAGTATATACTCACATAAGCCTTGCGTAGTAAATATGTAGTTTGAAAAGATAGTTTAGCACATATGAATAACCCTAAAACATTTGAAAACATAAAAGAGGGGAATTATGTACTCACTTTGAAAGTCATTTTGTATATATAAACCATGTATATTGTTTTGCAATCTTGAAAATAATTATAGGCACATAAGAATCATCCCAAAACATTAAAAAAGTGTAAGAGAGGGGAACTATGTACTCACTCGAGATTGCAAAAGTGTTCTTGATTGACGGAATCAACAAAGGTCAAACGTGTCCTAATGTGTCAGATAAATATGTTAGCGTGTCGGGACTACAACCGGGAGATTGGATAGAATGCAGTCTTATAAACCAAATAAGTGTTGGAACTCATGTGATATGGTTTAACAAACTTAATATTCTGATTTGGAAAAGATCCTAAGTCCTTTTGACCTATTATGACTCGTTAAGGTAGTGTATGCTACTTTAACGGGTCTTTAGCGTAAACACGTGATCGTCCTATGATAAGTCTTAAATGCCCGAACATGTTTAAAATGTTATAACACTACTTTATATGTCAAAAATTTGGTTACATGTGTTTGAAATGGATTTATGCGCAAAAGGGCATTATGGTCATCATTTCTTTAAGAACATAGAAGTAACTTATCATAACACTTACCAAATGACATGACCATACGGTATAACCTCAATAGGTTATTCCATATACAACCATGGTCACAAATATGTGTTTGGTTGGATCCTAAGATCGACCAAACATGTTGGATTCGAAAGTAAAAGTGGTGGTCAAGACCGCACAACTTAAGACCCTAAATAAGCACTAAACTAGAAGTGACGAGTTAGACATGTCAAAATATGTCTAACTAAGTTTACAAACTGATTTTGAATCAAAACTTGGTGTTTTGACACCCGAAAATAGTTTCGTCGTGAAGGGCACATCATGCGCATCTTTGACCGAAACTTTGACTCGTCACTTCGACTAGTAAACGTGGTAATCAGAAGGTGAAATCATTAGGGATTATAACCTTGGTGATCACGATCACGTTGCAATGTTCAATTTGAACTTTGACTTAACCAACTATGGTCAGAACCAAAAGTCAATCAGGAAGTCCAACTATTCGACTTTTAGCTCAAAATAGCTAAAGTAATGAAAGAACTAGGAAGAGTACTTACTCGTGTTGAGGAACACTTTCGGAACTCAAGATAGGAGGCTTCCAAAGGCTGGAAACAAGCTCCAAGAAGGATAGAAAGAAGAACTTCACACTTTGCTTTGAAGTGTTTTGAACTCGTGTGAAAAAAATGAAAGAATGACGGGGTATTTATAGTATTTTAGGATTAAGGAAGTGATGACAAGTGTACTTAAGTGTGGATTAGTGTCCTAACATGTTTCAACACCAATTAAGTGTGGCAAAATGAGTGCTGGTGTCAAAAATTGAGATAGGTGGCAAACTTTGTGAAGAAACAAAAATCTTTATTACTTTTTGACATTTTTGGCCCTTGTACTTGTATTTTCACTTCTTTGCCATTTTTAACCCCTTTAACTTAATATTTAGATTATATAAAGGTGTTAAGACATGTGTAACTTGGATTATGCCCAAAAATTTCATGGTTGTCAGTTCGTTCGGTTGTACAGTTACGCGTTTCGCAAAAATGCGTAAAACGCTTTAACGAAAACGAAAATGATCGAAATTTTGCAATGATTGACCTTTTTGCATTCTCATTAATAAAATACAAGATTTTATTGAATAAAAAATATTTTTGGAAATAAAACACAGGGTTTCATTGAATACGAAATTGTTTGTAATTGTCCAATGATTGAAAAGGCACAAATGTCACAGTCTCCCATACTTTTGGAAATTTTGTCCCGAAATTTAATTAGAGGAAAATTTGTGAAAATAAATGTGAATATTTCGCTTTTTTTTATCCTCTTGTTCCCAAGTAAATTCTGGGCCACGTTTGGATTCCCAGCGTACTTTAACTATCGGTATACGTCTACGCTTGAGTTTGTTGACTTCACGATCCAATATCTCCACAGGTTTCTTGACAAAGTGCATATTGTCATCAACGTGAATTTCGTCAAGGGGAATGTGGAGGTTTGTATCGGCTAAACACGTTTTCAAATTGGACACGTGGAATGTTGGGTGAATATTCCCAAGTTCAAGAGGTAGCTCAAATCGGTTGGCCACCTTTCGATTCTCTCAACGATCTTGAATGGTCTGATATGTCGTGGTGCAAGTATTCCTTTGTTTCCAAATCTAATCACACCTTTCCAAGGGGATACCTTGACAAGGACGTGATCAACGAATTGGAATTCCAAGGGCTTGCGTCGTTTATCCGCATAACTCTTTTGACGGCTTCTAGCTATCATAGGTTATCGCGAATTTTCTTGACTTTGTCTGTTGTCTCGTGAATGAGTTCAGGTCAAGTGAGTTGGCGTGATAACTATTTTTATAGGAGAATTCAACCAATGGTAGATGCGAATCCCAACTACCACCAAAGTCGATCATAGATGCTCTAAGCATATCGTCCAGCATTTGAATTGTCCTTTCAGATTGTCCATCTATTTGAGGATGATAAGCAGTGCTCAGCTTTAGTTTGGTTCCCATGGCAGATTGTATGGTCATCCAAAAGTGAGATGAGAATCGAGCATCTCGATAGGATATGATGTTCAAAGGAACACCATGATGAAATATAATCTCATCAACATAGATCTTGGCGAGTTTGTCAACAGATAGATACTCATGAATTGCCAAAAATTGTGATGACTTTGTTAGATGATCAATGATTACCCAAATGGCATCATGACCTCTCGGTGTGCGCGGTAGTTTAGTGATGAGATCCATCACAATGTTCTTCCACTTCCATACCGGAATTTTTGGATGCTCAACTAAACCAGATGGGCGTTGATGTTCTGCGTTAACTTTAAGATAAGTTAGGCATTTAGACACATACAAGGCAATGTCCTTCTTCATACCCAGCCACCGATACTGGGTACGGATATCCTTATACATTTTGCCTGCACCGGGATGGATTGAATAACGAGACTTATGAGCTTCGTCCATCAATAAGGTGCGGAGGTTGTCTTGTCTAGGAATCCACAAACGGTTCTTGTAGTAGAGTAATCCATTGTCTTTTGTTTCGAGTTGAAGTTCGAGATTTTGTGGCAGCTCATTTTTCAACAAGCTTTGGGTCACACATGTATGTTGTGCTTGAAGGATACGTGTCTGGATATCAGATTGAACTCGCACACAATGAAGTTGGACACGTTTCTTATGACTAAGCACATAAGCCACAACATTAGCGTTACCAGGATGGTAACGAATCTCGCAGTCGTAGCTGTTCAGAAGTTCGACCAAGCGTCGTTGTCTCATGTTAAGCTCCTTTTGATTGAATATGTGTTGGAGATTTTTGTGGTCAGTGAAAACCACACATTTCGTACCATAAAGGTAGTGTCTCCAAATTTTGAGAGCAAAAACTACGGCTCCTAACTCAAGATCATGAGTTGTGTAGTTCTTCTCGTGGATTTTCAATTGTCTTGACGCATAGGCTATGACTTTGTCTCCTTGCATGAGGACACAACGAAGGCCTAGGTTTGATGCGTTGCAATAGACAACAAAATCGTCGTTGCCGTCAGGTAAAGATAAAATGGGAGCATACCAGAGTTTTTGTTTCAGTGTTTGAAAGGCTTCCTCTTGTTTGGGTCCCCACTCGAGAGGTTTATTCTTCTGAGTCAAAGTGGTGAAGGGAAGCACGATCTTTGAAAAGTTCACGATGAATCATTAATAGTATCCAGCAAGACCAAGAAATGGACGAACTTCAGTAAGAGTAGTAGGTGTACTCCAATCCCTAATCGCACTGATTTTGGCGGGATCTACATGTATACCTTGTTCATTAACAATGTGTCCCAAAAAGTGAACTTCTTTTAGCCAAAATTCACACTTGGAGAATTTGGCGTAAAGTTGATCTTTCTTTAGGAGTTCCATCGTTAGACATAGATGTTTTTCGTGATCGGCTCGAGACTTAGAATAAATGAGGATGTTGTCGATGAAAACAATGATGAACTTGTCTAAATAAGGTTTACAAACCCTATTCATTAAGTCCATGAAGACGGCAGGAGCATTTGTTAAAACAAAAGGTATGATTGTGAACTCGTAATGGTCACATCAAGTGGGAAAAGCAGTCTTGGGAATATCTTCTTCAAGTACACGAAGTTAATGATACCTAGAACACAGATCAATCTTTGAGAAGTAGGTCGCACCTTGTCGTTGATCAAAGAGATCATCAATACGAGGTAGGGGATATTGATTTTTGATTGTGAGTATGTTGAGCTCATGATAATCCATACACATACAGAAGGATCTACCATTCTTTTTCACAATAGGATAGGAGCGCCCCAAGGTGAAAAGCTCGGACGAATAATCCATTGTCTGAAAGTTCTTGGAGTTACTTTGACAACTTTTGCATTTCAGACGCTGCAAGACGGTAATGAGATTTGGCAATTGGGTTTGCACCAGGTACAAGGTCAATACGAAACTCAACTTGACGAATTGGGGGTAAACCAGGTAGCTCTTGATGAAACACCTCAGGAAATTCCCGAACAACGGGGATGTCCTGAACAGTTTTGCCCTTGCCTTTTTGCTCTGCGATATGTGCCAAGAAGGCTACATAATTCTTTCGTAGGTATTTTTGAGCCTGGGTACAAGTCATGAGTTTTAGGCTACTAGAGGGTTCTCTCCATGAACTTCTAAGGTTTCGCTAGACGAAAGAGGTATACGAACAACCTTGTCGAAACAGATCACCTTAGCATGGTGTTTGGTTAAACAATCCATTCCCATGATGATGTCAAAACTCCCAAGTTGCATTGGTGTGCGGTCAATGGGAAAAAGACGGTCATCCAGGTTCAATTGGCAACTTCGAATGACATAGTCGAGCACAAGGTATTCACCACTAGCTATTTCCACCGTTAAGGGTTTCCTAGTTTAGTTCTAGGCCTCCTTAGAAGAAAACATGAGGGAAAATATGTGAGATTGACATTGGATAATCAAGAGAGATGTTAAAATATCAACAAAATATAAGGATGGTGGTCATTCATTCGTTTCTTAAAAACAAACAAACGACACACGGTGACTAATCAAAGTAAATAGGTCCTTTTAATGTATCGCGAAGACATGCTTTAGTATATAAGTGGACACTCACCCAAGAGTTCCCAGGTAAGAGTGACTGGTCCGCTAATGCGAATTTGTATGAAAACTTTAGCCTTAGACAGAAAACTCATGGTACAGGCATCCACCCTTCTAGATTGCACGTGTTCACATTAATAAAACCCAAACTTTGACGGGATTTTGAAAACTTACAAGGCTTTAACCCAAAACAAATCATCTAACGATATATGATTTATTTTCAAAACGAATTTGTAACTTGTGTATTTGTTTTGGTAGTCACCTAAGCATAGGTGATGGTATTGCTTTTAAGAATCTAAACGCAAGATAACTCGCGTTAGGGTCATAGGAAGGTTATAGTCTAGGTCAAAGCATTACTTACAACCTAATTCTATATAACCATAAGCTCTGATACCAAAATTTCTATAACACCCCGACCGCGTAAAACAACGAACCGCGGCGGAAACGTCGGGGAGTCATGTCACAAAACTATTATTTCACAACTCATGGAATTTAAAATTTTGTTTTATTAAGTTAAATGTTTACATTGTTTTGGGATAAACATAAACAACACATAAATAAATTGTCTATCATGTTTTAAGTCACTAAGGACCGCATCCATTCCTTCGTGAAGCATGCATCATATCAAGCATTGACTCCTCAAACATATGTGAAAAGAGAGTCAGCATAAAAATGTCGACGAGTACACAGGTTTTGTGAGTGTGTTAAATTCGTGGCTTTGTATACATATTGCAACACCTCGTCCCAC
Source organism: Scalesia atractyloides (assembly GCA_947069175.1). Taxonomy (NCBI): domain Eukaryota; kingdom Viridiplantae; phylum Streptophyta; class Magnoliopsida; order Asterales; family Asteraceae; genus Scalesia; species Scalesia atractyloides. Next base: position 20,003,456 of record CAMTDV010000116.1, on the reverse strand, counting down.
TACAAGAGTCGTTTAGTGAAAACCTCGTATCAAAAGTTTTTGATATTGCAATACAATTAACCAACTAAAACAAGTTGATTAGAGGTGTGAAAACCTTATAGCCATGAATCTTGACCAAAACGTTTCTTTTGTAAAAACCTTGTAATAAATTGATTCAAAAGAAAACCTCATATGGTTTATATCTTTAGGTGAAAATCATTGCGTGACATTGTTTAAAACCATATGTCCGTGTTATAAACCATTTGTCTGTGTTATAAACCATTCGTCCGTGTTATAAATCAATCGTCCATGTCATAAACCAATTATCCACGTCATAAACAAATCGTCTGTGTTTTTAATTGTGAAAAATTTTGATCGTTTTTTAATGAATACAATTCAAACCTGTGTTGACTACACCACCAAAGGGTATCTTTAATAGACCACCAAATGGTCTCTTTAACTAGACTAACAAATCAACAAATGATTTGTTAATCAGAACAGTTTCTGTCATTACCCAAACTTCCACCAAATCCAGTGAATAGTCCGATAATGGGATTGTCAGTCCTATGGCACCATAACATACTATTGGTCGGCTCGGCCAGAGCTAATGAATGTCATTCGTGTTATGGAAAACGCAACAACAAGTTGTTCACATTATTGAAATCGTATATGTAAAGCATGTATATTGTTTTGAAATCTTGAAAATAATTATATGTAAAACAGGGGAACTATGTACTCACTTTGAAAATCATTTTGTATATGTAAACCATGTATATTGTTTTAAAATCTTGAAAATAATTATAGGCACATATGAATCACCCCAAAACAACTAGAAAACGTAAAAGAGGGGAACTATGTAGTCACCTAATCCTTGCATAGTAAATATGAAGATGAAAAGATAGATTAGCACATATGAATCACCCTAAAACATTTGAAAACGTAAAAGAGGGGAACTATGTACTCACTTTGAAAATCATTTTTATATAAAACCACGTATATTTTTTTAAAATCTTGAAAATAATTTTAAGCACATATGAATCATCCAAGAACATTAAGAAAATATAAAGGAGGAGAACTATGTACTCGCTTGGTATTGCGAAAGTGTTCTTGATCAACGGAATAAACAAAGCTCAAATGTGTCCTAATGTGTCAGATAAATATGTTAGCGTGTCGGGACTATAAACGGGAGATTGGATAGAATGCAGTCTTATAAACCAAACAAGTGTTGGAACTCATGTGATATGGTTTAAAAAACCTAACATTCTGATTTGGAAAAGATCCTAAGTGCTTTTGACCCATTATGACTCGTTAAGGTAGTTTATGCTACTTTAACGGGTCATTAGCATAAACGCGTGATTGTCCTATGAAATGTCTTAAATGCCCCAACATGTTTGAAAATGTTTATAACACCAGTTTATATGTCAAAAATTTGGTTACATGTGTTTAAAATGGATTTATGCGCAAAAGGGCATTTTGGTCATCATTTTTTTAAGAACATAGAAGTAACTTATCGTAACACTAACCAAACGACGTGACCATATGGTATAACCTCAGTAAGTTGTTCCCTATACAACTATGGTCACAAATATGTGTTTGGTCGGATCCTAAGATCGACCAAACGTGTCGGTTTTGAAAGTTAAAGCGGTGGTCAAGACCGCTCGACTTACGACCCTAAATAAGCACTAAACTAGAAGTGACCAGTTAGAAATGCCAAAATATGTCTAACTAAGTTAAAACTGATTTGGTATAAAAACTTGGTGTTTTGATATACGAAAATAGTTTGGTCGTAAAATGCAAATTATGCGCATTTTTTACCAAAACTTTGACTCGTCACTTCGACTACTAATCGTGGTAATTAGAAGGTGAAATTGTTAGGGATTATACCCTTCGTGATTACAATCATGTTGCAAAGTTAAATTTGAACTTTGACTTGACCAAATATGGTCAGAACTAAAAGTCAATCACGAAGCCAAACTATTCGACTTTTAGCTCAAAATAGCTAAAATAATGAAAGAACTAGGAAGAGTACTTACACGTGTTGAAGAACACTTTCAGAACTCAAGATAGGAGACTTACAAAGGCTTGAAACAAGCTCCAAGAAGGACAGAAAGAAGAACTTCACACTTTGCTTTGAAGTGTTTTGAAGTGGTGTGAAAAAAATTGAAGAATCATGGGTTATTTATTGTATTTTGGGATCAAGGAGGTGATGACAAGTGTTCTCAAGTGTGGATTAGTGTCCTAAAATGTGTCAACACGAATTAAGTGTTGCAAAATGAGTGATAGGTGTCTAAAATTGGAGATAGTTGGCAAACTTGGTGAAGAAGCAAAAATCTTTATTATTTTTTTTGACATTTTTGGCCCTTGTACTTGTATTTTCACTTGTTTGCCAATTTTAACTCTTTAACCTAATATTTAGGTTATATAAAGGTGTTAAGACATGTGTAACTTGGATTATGCCCAAAATGTGGTGGATGTCGGTTTGTTCGGTTGTACGGTTACGCGTTTCGCAAAAAATGCGTAAAATGCTTTAACGAACACGAAAATGATGGAACTTGTGCAACGATTGACATTTTTGCATTCTCATCAATAATATACAAGATTTTATTGAATACAAAAATATTTGGAAGTAAAACACATGGTTTCATTGAATCAACAAAAGTTGACGAGTTCATATAGTTAATGTTTTCTTGTGAAATGTCAGGCTTGTAATCTAGTAATGAAATATGAGTATGTTATTAGCATTCATGGAGCTTAAGGAAATGAATAGCGGAACCGAACCGAGCTGCGAAACATGTCGACCTCACCTCCTTGCGGCCCAAGGAACTAACCTAAACTTGAGGCCCAAGCCACTTACCCAAACCCCCCCCCCTTTGCGCTCGCCCCCCCCACCCTTTTCTTTTCCCTTGTGCTATATAATTGTATGTATGCATGAGTTGTGTTTAAAAAAAACAACAAACCCTAGCACATAGAGGAAGGCGACGGCAGCCCCCCCACCTCTCACGATCGCAAAGCCCTACAACTCCCGGATTGATTCCAATCTTGTCCCGGTTAGCTAATCATCATCGTTTCAAGGTTGGGTTTAATTGTTTTGCGATTCACATTAGGGTTTGTATAATCTTGATCATGATTGTGTGTAATGGTAGGATTATTAGTATGAAAAGTGTTGTGATTTATGATTAGTTTGGATGATTGTGCGAATCTTTGCGATTTTTATGTTATGTTGAATACTAAAATCATAAGCTGCGTTTTGGCGATAAAGATCATGTTATATAATTAGGGTTTGCATGAATATTGATATACATGATGATATTTGACAAATAAACCTGTTGTTAATCATTGTTATTAAGAGTCATGATCATTTAAGCATGTTCTAATGCGATAAAAGTCGAAAACTGTTTGCTGAATGAAATTTACAGCCAACTTCAATTGGCTGTACCCTGATCATTATTTATCGAAAAGTGGATTTTCTGAAGTCTAAAACGTGTATTTTTGAAAAACGCTTCTAATGGTGCTAGATTCATATTTTTCTGAGGTCGTTTGCTATTTCTAAGTGGTCATTTAGTGCAGCAGCTGAAGCTGCATAAATTCTGCAAAATTTTCTATTTGTTTATCGAGTCGGATCTCATAGTCTGTAGGGGGTTGGGTCACGAAATTTGTACAGTAACTGGAGACGGGAATTTCCGGAAAACTCCCACTAGAATTTTGTTAATTGGATGAACGATGATTTTTAGATAATATTTCCGGTGGACTGCAGTCAGAGAGCAACGAATCTGACTGAAGCCTAGTATATAAATGTTTATAAATAATTGGTAAAGCGTTAGGACTTGAAAAGTTTACATAATATTCTACAGTTTAGTTGACACCTCTTGTAACAAATTGGAATTTTTGGAACGTTGGAACTATTTTATAAAAATCCTCGAAAACAGCCTAGTTATGAGCATACAAGCTGAAACATGATAACTTGTGTTTGTGTGTACCAAAGTGTTGTATGAGTTAATTTGTGTTTGTGACAAGTTGGTTTGATCATTATTTTGGTATGATGATACTTTGCATGCATGATTGTGTTTTCGAATTGATTATTACGTGTGCCGCACGAGAAGCGGATTGAATATATCCCCATCGTCCGTGACTTTTCCGATGTGTTTCCAGAGGAGTTACCTGGTCTTCCACCACATCAACAAGTGGAGTTTGAAATCGAATTGGCGAACCATGCGACTCCTATCGCAAAGGCCCCGTACCGCCTAGCTCCAGCAGAGCTGCAAGAGCTGTCTACCCAACTACAGGAATTGTTAGAAAAAGGATTTATCCGACCCAGTACTTCGCCATGGGGAGCTCCGGTCCTTTTTGTCAAGAAAAAGGACGGGACCTTCCGCATGTGCATCGACTACAGGGAACTCAATAAGGTTACCGTCAAGAACCGATACCTAATATCTCGCATCGACGATCTCTTAGACCAGCTTGAAGGGTAAAGCTACTACTCCAAGATCGATCTACGGTCCGGTTATCACCAGTTACGCGTCAGGGAGGAGGATATCTCCAAGACGGCATTTCGTACTCGGTATGGCCATTATGAGTTCTTGGTCATGCCCTTCGACCTCACCAATGCACCCTCGGTGTTCATGGACCTCATGAACCGCGTGTCTAAGTCGTATCTCGACAAGTTTGTCATCGTGTTCATCGATGATATACTCGTCTACTCTAAGGGTGAAGAAGAACATGCTGAGCATCTACGATTATTGCTGGAACTACTTCAACAGGAGAAACTATATGCCAAGTTTTCGAAGTGTGATTTCTGGATTCGGGAAGTTCAGTTCCTCGGCCACATCGTGAATGAAAAGGGTATACACTTTGATCCCGCCAAGATCGATGCTATCAAGAACTGGGAAGCACCCAGGACACCGACAGAGATCCACCAATTTTTGGGTTTCACTGGTTACTACAGACGCTTCCAAGATCACAGAACCGCTTACCACTCTCACCCAGAAGGGCACCAAGTATGCTTGGGGTGACAAGCAGGAAACAGCATTTCAATTGCTAAAGCAGAAACTTTGCAGTGCACCCATTTTGTCCTAGCCAGAAAGGACAAATGATTTTGTAGAATATTGTGACGCTCCCGTTCAGGGATTGGGATGCGTACTCATGCAACGTGATAAGGTTATCACGTATGCATCCCGACAGTTGAAGGTTCACGAGAAAAACTACACAACACATGACCTGGAATTGGGAGCAGTTGTGTTTGCACTTAAGATTTGGAGACACTATCTATATGGAACAAAGTGCACAATCTACACGGATCACAAGAGCCTCCAGCATATCTTTGACCAGAAGGAGTTGAACATGCGACAACGTCGCTGGGTCGAACTCCTGAACGATTATGAATGTGCCATTCGGTATCACCCGGGTAAAGCTAACGTGGTAGCTGATGCCCTCAGTAGGAAGGAGCACTTGAAACCTCGTCGGGTACGAGCACTACAGTTCACCATTCATTCGGGGTTACCCGAACAGATACGCGATGCGCAGCTAGAAGCAGTTAAGGAAGAAAACATCAAGGCCGAAACTGTGGGAAAGATGGAACACGATTGGGAAGTGAAACCCAATGGTGCCCGGTATTTCATGAATCGTATATGGGTACCTCTCTACGGAAACCTCAGGAAGCTAGTTATGAACGAAGCTCACAAATCCCGATACTCTGTCCATCCTGGTTCAGATAAGATGTATCAAGACCTTAAAGCCGCGTACTGGTGGCCCAACATGAAAGCGGATATAGCCACCTACGTGAGCAAGTGTTTGACTTGTGCGAAAGTCAAGGTGGAATACCAGAAGCCATCAGGGCTACTTCAACAACCTGAGATCCCAGTGTGGAATGGGGATCAGATCTCGATGGACTTTATCACTAAACTCCCGCGAACTCCGGGTGGTTGCGATACCATTTGGATAATCGTGGATCGTCTAACTAAGTCTGCACACTTCCTAGCGATCAAAGAAACAGATAAGATGGATAAGTTGACTCGCATCTACGTTAAGGAAGTAGTTTCTCGGCACGGGGTGCCAACATCCATCATCTCAGACAGGGATGCTCGTTTCACATCCAACTTTTGGCAGTCACTTCAGAAAGCGTCAGGTACACGCTTACATATGAGCACAGCTTATCACCCTCAGACGGTTGGTCAAAGTGAAAGGACCATTCAGACCTTGGAAGACATGCTTAGGGCATGTGTGGTAGACTTCGGGAACAGTTGGGAAATCCATCTGCCTTTAGTGGAATTCTCGTATAACAACAGTTACCATACGAGTATTCAAGCGGCACCGTTTGAAGCATTATACGGTCGCAAATGTAGATCCCCGGTCTGTTGGGCAGAAGTCGGTGACAGTCAACTCACAGGTCCTGAGTTGATACTTGAGGCTACTAAAAAGATTGTGCAAATCAGAAACCGCATGGCAGCGGCACGAGATCGACAGAAAAGCTACGCTGATCAACGACGCAAACCGCTCGAATTTCAAGTAGGTGACCGCGTCCTACTGAAAGTGTCACCCTGGAAGGGCGTAATTCGTTTCGGAAAACGAGGCAAACTAAACCCACGGTACGTAGGCCCATTTGTGATTTCGAAGTGTATCGGGCCCGTAGCTTATCAATTAGACCATCCTGCCGAACTCAGTGGAGTTCACAACGTTTTTAACGTGTCCAATATGAAGAAGTGTCTATTAGATGAGACCCTAGTTATTCCATTGGATGAGATTCAAGTGGATAAGCAACTGCATTTTGTGGAACAACCTATCGAGATCATGGATCGTGAGATTAAGACTCGAAGGCACACCAAGATACCGATTGTCAAGGTTCGTTGGGACTCTAAGCGTGGACCGGAGTTCACGTGGGAAAGAGAGGACCAAATGAAAAGCAAATACCCATACCTTTTTGCAGCTGAGCAGCAATCTGACGTTACCACCAACTAAATTTCGGGACGAAATTGTTTCAACATGGGGATGATGTGACAGCCTGGGAAACTAAATCTTTGTGCGTTGCATTCTAAACCGCGTTTACTCAATTTTCGGGACGAAAATTCTTTCAACATGGGGATAATGTGACATCCCGGCTTTTCAGGTATCTTAAACGCGCTACTTCACGGTTATTCATTCCTACGCTTATTTAATTCGGAGAATTAAATTACACGCTCGCAATAACTACGCTAACTTTGTGAATCTATTGGGTAAATTACGTGCTATGTGTTCTTAGACGTTTGTAGATTTCGTATATTATTATATCACGCTTTGATTTCGCGATTATTAGTTATAAAAAAAATAATAATAAATGAATAGCCGAACCGAACCAAGCCGCAAAACGTGTGGACCTCACCTCCTTGCGGCCTAAGGAACTAACCTAAACTTGAGGCCCAAGCCACTTACCCAAACCGGCCCCCCCCCCCCACCCTTTTCTTTCCTTGTGCTATATAATTGTATGTATGCATGAGTTGTGTTTAAAAAAAAAACAACAAACCCTAGCACATAGAGGAAGGCAACGGCAGGCCCCCCCCCTCTCACGATCGCAAAGCCCTACAACTCCCGGATTGATTCCAATCTTGTCCCGGTTAGCTAATCATCATCGTTTCAAGGTTAGGGTTTAATTGTTTTGCGATTCACATTAGGGTTTGTATAATCTTGATCATGATTGTGTGTAATGGTAGGATTATATTAGTATGAAAAGTGTTGTGATTTATGATTAGTTTGGATGATTGTGCGAATCTTTGCGATTTTGATGTTATGTTGAATACTAAAATCATAAGCTGCGTTTTGGCGATAAAGATCATGTTATATAATTAGGGTTTGCATGAATATTGATATACATGATGATATTTGACAATAAACCTATTGTTAATCATTGTTATTAAGAGTCATGATCGTTTAAGCATGTTCTAATGCGATAAAAGTCGAAAACTGTTTGCTGAATGACATTTACAGCCAACTTCAATTGGCAGTAACCTGATCATTATTTATCGAAAGGTGGATTTTCTGAAGCCTAAAACGTGTATTTTTGAAAAATGCTTCTAATGGCGCTGGATTCATATTTTTCTGAGGTCGTTTGCTATTTCTAAGTGGTCATTTAGTGCAGCAGCTGAAGCTGCATAAATTCTGCCAAATTTGCTAGTTGTTTATCGAGTCGGATCTCATAGTCTGTAGGGGGTTGGGTCACGAAATTTGTACAGTAACTGGAGACGGGAATTTCTGGAAAACTCCCACTGGAATTTTGTTAATTGGATGAACGATGATTTTTAGATAATATTTCCCGTGGACTGCAGTCAGAGAGCGACGAATCTGACTGCAGCCTAGTATATAAATGCTTATAAATAATTGGTAAAGCGTTAGGAGTTGAAAAGTTTACATAAATTCTACAGTTTAGTTGACACCTCCTGTAATAAATTGGAATTTTTGGAACGTTGGAACTATTTTATAAAAATCCTCGAAAACAGCCCAGTTATGAGCATACAAGCTGAAACATGATAACTTGTGTTTGTGTGTACCAATGTGTTGTATGAGTTAATCTGTTTTTGTGACAAGTTGGTTTGATCATTATTTTGGTATGATGATACTTTGCATGCATGATTGTGTTTTCGAATTGGTTATTACGTGTGCCGCACGATGTGTTAGTTATGCGTAGGGTTTTGTATCGGTGTGTTCACACACTAACTCTAAACCGGTTGACATGTTAGGACGCGATTAGCGGTCCCATCATTTGCTACTTTTGTGTTACTCTAACCGAGCAATTTAAGGTGAGTTCACGGCCCCTATTTTATCCAGTTTTAAACAACAGGGGGAGAAACATGTATACACTCTATAACTCTATCTTTTACGTTATGCGAAATTAACGTCGTTAAACTACTCGTTAACTAAGTTAATGTTAATGTACGTTATGGTCACTAAGTAGCTATATCACGGAAGTCCTCAACAAACTCTAAGATCGTTAGTATTGGGTTAGATAGCGAGGAAATTATAAGTAGTACTACTGGGCCCGACAAGCTCCACCCGAGCTAGTCGCGCTAGCCGACCGGGAATGGTCAACGGGTGATTAATTTGGCCTAACTTTCGCCATGGTTAGTGATAGACCTGGCAACACTGAGGCAACAACAGTCAGCTTCGATCGCGAACTCTTATGTGACGTAACTTTAGGCTTGCTACCTACATGTTAACATTGAACTTAATTACGAACCAACATTATTATTCGGGTTAGGAATAATGGAACTATATCGTTATCCCGGGTTAGGGATAACAGGGGAAAACAAACTTTTAACCGAACTTGTGAACTTATAAAAACCTGTGAACTCACTCTTCTTTATTGTTGACACTTGTTTCTTTACATGTTTCTCAGGACGCTAGGAGCGCTAGGTGCACTCACTTGCATTTGATCAAGACATTTTTATCGAGTCTTATTTACGAATATTGTTTGGGATTTTTGGTTTTGGCGTTTATGTTGGCGCCCGTTACTTTACTTTACTTTACTCTAATGCTTTCGCTAAACTTTGAAACTAATGCTTCCGCTAAACTTTGAAACTAAGACAATTTGAAAATAACTATGAATGGTTAAACAAATGTTTTTGGAAAACGGTTAAATAAATCATATAGAGTCGTTCGATATTACTAGTGTCTTAGATTCTGGTTTGATCACACGCCTCGCGGTAAAACTCCCCGCAAGTGGAAATTGAGGGTGTGACACTCATTGACTACAATCTCCTTCCCCTGAATTTGTGATCGTATGAACGGTCTGCCATCTTCACCTCTTGGCTGTATCCGCGCTCTCTTCCAAAACGAATGAACCAAATCTCTGTAGATCAAAGGATTTGCACGAAGTGCGTAGGCAATCCGACAACTATTAAGCCCCACAATCATTGACTGAAACTCCTGAAAATACTCCGCCGGTGGATCTGAAAGGTATCCAGCCTGATTGTGGAACTGTTCTTCTACCAGCATCACAGCATCGAAAGCTTCTTGTCTGTCAAAAATTAACCGAGTTAAAAATCAACTAACAGAAGCAAACTGGGTAAACTGATATAACTGAGTTAGCGAGGTTAACAGAGTTAAGTGAATTAACAAAGTTAACACTAACTAGACAGGTCAATATAGATCAAGATTCAAATTAAAGCGAGTTGAAATTAGTTAAGGGGTTCAACAACTCAAAAAGGTCCAAACTTAGTGAAGAGGTTCAATAATTCAAAAGGTCCAAACTTAGTGAAAGGGGTTCAACAATTCAAAAGGTCCAAACTTAGAATGAATCTGGAACACTCTTATCAATCCGGATTATGTATTCCCGATAAATATGCATCATGGATGAAGATTAATCCGAAATGAGATCCGAGTTCATCATTTCGGATGAATATCCATCCGGAAGAGCACAAATATCAATCCGAAATGCTAATTCTTTGAAGATCAATCCGGAATGCATATGTACCTGATCCGGAATGGGTAGTCCGAAATATGCAGTTCGAGAGAGAATCAGAGAGAATAACAGTAACTCGGATTTTGAATAATCCGAAATGAGAACAGAGATGACAATATAGTTTTCCGAAATGGGCTTGGGCCTGATATTTGAGTTCGGATTGGGCTTGTGACAGGCTCAATCCGGAATAGTAACACATTTGGGCCTGTTCAAATGCCTTAAATGGGCCATTCCGGATAGGTCCAATCAAGAACAGTAATCCCTGGCCCAATTGAGCCCAATTCGGAACAGTAACCTTAATTGATTTTTAGACTTAAAATCAATTTCATCATTCTGGCTCAAATCCCAAAGCACACTGGGCCAGTCCAATATCTCTTGACAGAAAACCATCCCACCAAAATTCATCAAGTAAACTAACCAAGCATCCAACCATCACAAGGAGAACTTATTAAAACATACATAAAAAATTAACACAACATTGCTAAGGGATCAATCGTTCCAAAAACTGACCAAAGAACATTTTTCGATATGAGCAGATTCGGTTGGTCTAAGTGACTGTCAGTATACTTGTCCACTTAAATCTAAAACTCAACCCTTGTAGATTAGACTTTATGATATGCTTACGGTAATTTTATACTAAGATACTCGTGTGTCCCATACCATGACATACCCCCGCGATCAAGGTAAGAACAACGGTTCATTGTAGTAGGTGAGTTTACTGAGGTCATCCTTTGTTTTACAACATCAGGCTATTGGTGAACAGGGCAGTACTTCCGTATAACAGATAGACCAATATTGACTGACGAGGGTTAGGCAAATACCTTATGAGGTACGTAAGAACTTAGAAAGAAACTTTGTTCTTTTAGGTTTTTGGCCTTTCCATTTTGGCTCTTTTATAAAGATATCCTCACTGTGCCTAGGTCTGCATATAATGTGGATGCAACAGAAGGGTAATCAAGATATCCCTGGATGACTCAGCAGCATAAAGACCCGAAACCTCAGATGTTGGCTATCTATCAACGCAAGATTTAAGACCATAAAATCTATGCCTATAGTAAGTGACCCACAGAGTACAAAGTTCGTTATGTTTATATCATTTGACTTTTCCCATCCGGTTGAGTTTTAGACCTACCCGACACATCACTTTCGATCCAAATCCTTTCCACTTCAATACCTTAAATGTGTTAGTCAAACATTTTATCATGAATATTCATTTCATTTCCCTATCATTGCAAAAATATTTTTATGACACAACAAAAAGAAACAAAAAAACAGTAAATAAATACGAAGATAGTAGATGCTTAGAAAGAAAACCAAATCATTTTGAGAAGATCCACAAAAGTTTGAAAACGTGCGTTGCTAACGGGTTTCGTAAACAAATCCATCACATTTGCATCGGTGTGGATTTGCTCAAGCTTTACGAGACCCTTTCATAGCAATCGCGTATAAAATGAACTTTAATGTTAATGTGCTTGGTTTTGGAGTGGAAAACAGGGTTTTTAACTATTTGGATTGCGGCATCATTATCACAATAAATCGTGGTGTTTAGATAAGTCTAACCGTAATCCGCAAGCTGATGTTGCATCCATAAGACCTGGAAGCAGCAAGCAGATGTTGCGGCATATTCTGCCTCTGCAGTGGAAAGTGAAACTGTCTGCTGCTTCTTGCATTGCCACCAAATGAGGCGATCTCCCAGAAATTGGCAACCAACCGACGTTTAGCGCATGTCCCTATCTGTACCTCTTAGGTTACTGTCAGCGAAAGCAAACAATTCAAATTCAAAATTTTTAGGATACTAGGGGCCTAGAGATGGAGCCCCTTTGAGGTACCTAAAAATTCATTTAACAGTATGTAAATGTGAACGTTTAGGAGTAGCCTGATAACGAGCACACTGGTAGACGGCAAACATGATATCTGGGCGGCTAGCAGTGAGATACATGAGTGAGCCAATCATAGAGCGATACATGGTAGGGTTAACAGGCGTTCCTTCAGCATCTTTATTTAACAGAGGATGTTCCGCTATAGGTGAAGCCATTGGCTTGGAATCTGTAAGCTTAAATTTGGCAAGTACGTCGTGTACGTATTTTCCTTGATGAATGAGTATACTCTGAGGGCTCTGACGAACTTGAAGTTCTAAAAACATGGTCATCTCTCCCAATGAACTCATCTCAAATTTCTTCTTCATGATTTCTTCGAACTCGCGGCACAAACCATCATTGGTGGAACAAAAAATTATATCGTCAAAGTTTATTTGGACGAGAATAATGTCCTTATCAACGCGTTTGATAAACAAAGTTTGGTCAATAGTTCCACGTGTGTAGTCATGAGCAAGTAGATGCTCCTTAAGAGTAGCGTACCATGCGCGAGGTGCTAGATGCAGCCCGTACAACGCTTTGTCTAATTTGTAAGCATAATCTGGCTTGTCAGGATCAGTAAAGCCCGGTGGTTGTGCCATGTAAATTTCCTCTTTCACCTTGACGTATAGAAACACAGTCTTGACATCCATTTGATTGACAGTAAAGTCCATATAAGATGTGTATGCCAAGAAGATACGTATAGCTTCCAAACGTGCGACAGGTGCATAAAACTCATCATAATCCAGTCCTTCAATTTGTCGAAACCCTTGGACCACCAATCTAGCTTTATTTTGAACAATCACTCCAGTGTTATCCTGCTTGTTGCGGAAGACCCAACGAGTTCCAAGAGCGCGTTTTCCCTGAGGTAGTTTCACCAGTTGCCAAACGCCAAGTTTTTCAAATTGATTGAGTTCTTCGTGCATGGCTTCCACCCAGCGTGGCTCCTGCAAGGCAACATTAATACTTTTAGGTTCAATTTGGGAAATAAAGCAAGAATAAAGACATGTATTGATATCCCCAGATTGACTGCGTGTGAGAACAACGGCGTTTACAGGACCAATGATATTCTCAATGGGATCACGCTGTAAACGTTGTGGTATTGGTGTAGCAGGAACCAAAACATCGGTTGGCAAGTTGGTGACACTAGCTCAAGCAACTCCAGATGCCTCCCCCTCAACCGAGGCACCTGTAGAGGTGTGAGGTAGAGAATCCACCGCACAATCGAGGGGAGTAGGCTCGGGAAACAAGGAGGAGCCCAAAACATCAGGAAGAAGTCCTTTATCTGTCGTACGTGGCTCTGGAGGAAAACCTACATCCTCAGTATGATTAGGCTGAACAGGCAAAGAGATGGATGAGGCATGAGATGGTAAAGCCGTGGAGGGTGGTGAGATAGTGTCATTGAAACCAGGAGGATCTACACTTAGCTGCTTTAGTGTGTCGTGCGGCAGCGTCAGCGTCATCGTCGGAAGGAATGGGCACCGTTGGAGGGATAGATGCCGAACTAATTCATGTAGACGTATTAGAAGACACATAAAAATGATTAAATAAGGTAGAGTAGTCATACAACCAATCAAGACCAATGAATTTGTCCTTGGGATTTTCCTCCAGCCAACCCACATTGTAGGTTTCAACCACCATCTTCTTGATCTTGTTATAAACGCGATATGTCGTATTTTTAGAATAACCAATAAAAATACAAGGATCTCCGCGTGCTTCGAACTTTCCTTTAGCATCCATGAGCAGGAGTACACAAGGACATCCAAATTTGCGGAAATGTTTGACCGAAGGTTTGCGACCTTCAACCACTTCATATGGAGTCTTCATGTAGCGTTTGTTGATCAGGGCATGAGTCTAAATGTAGCATGCAGTGTTGATTGCTTCGGCCCAGAAGATGAGAGGTAGCTCGGATTCAACAAGCATAGTTCGTGCCGCCTTGATGAGTGTGCGATTTTTACATTCGGCAACCCCGTTTTGCTGTGAGGTTCTGGCTGCACTGAACTGTTTGTCAATTCCCTTGGAGGAGCAGAAAGAGTTTAAGGTAAGATTCATAAACTCTGTCCCATTGTCACACCGAATAGCCTTTACCTTCAAATCTGTCTGGTTTTCCATAAGCGTGACAAATTGTTTCACTATCTCTGCGGTTTCACTTTTATGTGTAAGAAAGAAAACCCAGGTGAATCGAGAGTAGTCATCAATAATAACTAGATAGTAAGCCTTCCCTCCAATGCTCCGAATGTCTGTTGGACTGAAGAGATCCATTTGGAGCAGTTCTAAGACCTGAGAAGTGGAGGGTATGGCTTTGGTTTTATGCGGCTGGCGGTGTTGCTTCCCACGAGCACATGATTCACATTTTTCGATCTGCATATAGTCACGAACTGGTAGATCTCTGACCAAACCACCTTTAGCAAGACGATTTAAATTCTTCATGTTGATGTGACCCAGTCTGCAAAGCCATACCATGGCGTCATGTTCGGCTGTCAAAGAAAAAAGGCATGTGAGCTTGTCGGAAGGAGCCAAGTTCATATCAATGACGTAGGCATTTCCTTTTCTTGCTGCTTTTAGTAGAATCCAATCATATGGAATGATTAAGCCTAGTTTGAGCACATAGCATCCTTTCTTTGTGAAGAGAACATCCAGATGATTGTCGCAGAGTTGAGACACCCTCAACAGATTGTGCTTCAATTATTGTATATAGTTGACATTTTTAAAACTCAGGGATCCATTGCAAACAGTTCCTCTCATTGTGATTTTTCCGGTTTCTCCACCTGTGAAGGAAACAAACCCGCCATCGAAAAACTGAATGTCATTCAACTGCGAGATGTCTCCTGTCATGTGCCTGGAAAAGCCGCTATCAATATACCATAAGCGAACAAGAGCGCACCAGAGCTGTTCCTGCACATTTCAACAGGTTTACTAAGAAACAGAAACCCAGGCCATAGAAGATCTGGGTTTGCCTTTTGCATCAACATAAGTAACCTCACGAAAGATCAAGTAGTTGAGGATGAGGTTGATGATGCTTTTGATTTATTAGACAAGGGGTTAGTAGACTGATTTTTGGCCACTGACTTAGGCCTCCAGGTCATCGAATCAGACCTCTGCACATTCCTAGGAATGCTATAGGGATTCTTGGAAACCGAAGGTCTCAAGGGGTTAACATTTTTTTTTTTGGCCAACTTCTAATCTTGATCAGAAGACTTAGCCATAAATCGAGCCTTATATTGGCGATTAGGCATAGCCTTCTAATGTATAGACTACAAATTATGGAAAGAGGTAAAGGTCCTTTGACAGTTTCGAGCAATGTGCCTGGGAGATCCACAGTTGAAACAAGTCTGCCTCTTCTGGAAGAAAACAGTCCGTTCATCTTGGGAAATTCTGGGCAATTTGTCGGTCAATTTCTTGCTGGCGTTTACTGACGGTTGTTGCACGGTCTTTGGCTTGGCGGTGTCCTACGCACAAGCATTAGCACACTTGTTAGATTTTTTATTTGAAATACAGGATTTTGAACATGAAGATCGTTTCAAAACAAATGGAACGGGCGACTGCTGAGTTAAATCCTCAGTTTGACGAGAGGACTCAGCGGATGCCTTAGCATTGTTTGAAGACGCTTCTTTGATTTTCTTCTTTTTAGATCTACGTGTTCTTTTCTTTTTCGGCTTATTCTTCAAATCACATTTTGAGACAGATTCTGTAGAGGACACGAGTGACTCAACAGGAACATCACGTTCATAAACTTTAGCAGATGATGATGGAACCTCCCAATTAAGAGAAATTTTAGATTTCGATTCACTATCAGATTTAAAGGTTGCTTTTGAATCAAATTTAGATTTGCGTTCATCTGGTTTCATTTCCGAATTGGTCCCTTGTATTGGGTCGCCAAAATCTTCTAGAGTAATGTCACCATCAACACTGACAGAAACAGTTTGTTGGTCATCGTTGACACTGTCATTCCTATGAAATGCATCAAAAGATGCGGCCTCTGAAGGTGAACATTTGATATCCTCTGCTAAAGATGGACTTTCGGCATCCTCAGGTGAAGCTGATGAGGCCGAGTCATCTGTTGATGTAGATCCTGCAGCTAAATTCATTTTCTCATCACACAAATTGTCACAACTATTATCATCATTCAAAATATCAGTATCAGAATTTAAACTATCTTAATGTTCAACACAACCAACACTGTTTGAGCATGTAAATTGTTCAGCAAGAAAGTGATTTAAAATGTCAAAGGCAGGTTTATAAAAAGCATAATCATCAGCTGAATTTTCTGAATGTGTATTCAGATTTTCTTCCTCATCATCCTGTGTGATGTCCTCAACTAAAATTTCTTCTGCACATGAATTAGACACATTAGTATCGTTCACAAATTTAGTTTGAGCATTAGAAGATTCCTTTTCATTAGGTGTTGTAGAGGATGTGGAGGATTCTGCCTTAGGTACTTCTGTCTCTATTTCCACCGTACTCTCAGATGGATGATTACTAGTGTCACTAGGAGGTGATCTAGAAGCCACAAACACATCATCCTTCTTGAGTTCAGTGGGTTTGGAGAACTTAGGATAATAGGGTGTCCATGATTTAGATAAATAATCTGACGGTTTAACATACATCATTTTTTCAGCATTTTTGATTTCTTCCTCAGTGGCATTCTAGTGTAATTATGATTATATGGTGGAGGTGCCCTATTGTACCCAAGACCCTTAGTGAAATTCTTTCGATAATTAAGCTAGAGGGTCACATAAGTCCTTGACTAATTTGCTGGAAGTTCCAAATTTCTTAATATTTATTTCATTTTCATGAAGCTTCCCTATCAAGAAATTCAGCTTGGCTAAGGCTGCTTGAAGTTCTACGTCCTTTTAAGCTAATTTTAGCTTGTAGTCGTAGACCCAACGTTGCTTTTGGTTCAAGTCTAGCTTTAGCTGACCCACATCTTGTTTCTGCGCTTCGACCTTCTCCATAAGAAGCTTGTTCTTATGTTTAAGGGCGATGTTCTGTGACGCAGCTTATTGATACTCAGCCACAAGAGTTGAGTTGTGGGCGTGCATTTGGGATAATTTAAAACGACAACTATCAGAACAAAGTATTCGATTTACCGTTTCTGAAAGATCGGGTGTCTCAATTGTCTGTGCCATCATGCAGTGGTTGCTGTTCTTGGATAGATTCAAGGTTTCCATTTGAGCTGTAGCATATGCCCAGTTGAATCCCTCATGCTATTGGGCCACAAGTGTTGTGGACTTCCCGCCTGAGCTGCTAGATGGACTAGTAGTTGACTTGGAACGAGAGACAGAAACTAACTGTCTCTCACTGCTCTGTATGTCGGCGACCCTGGATGATACATACCCGGATGGTGGCTTCTTGCATTCCCTAGCAAAATGGCCTGGTTCATGACATCGGTAGCATCTGAGTTTTTCCTTTGTGAGACCAGTCTTCAGGTTGGACAGAGGTTGCCTTCCATATTTTTTCTGAAATTTGTTGACCCCAAAAGCCGCCATTGCTAAGTTCCAGGAGACATCGATCTCATCAAGGTCTTCCTCCATGATTTGATCAACTTCTGTTGGCAGAATAGATGGAGGGGTCAAATTGCCTGCCAGGAAGGCTTTCAAGCTCTTGATCATTGATGCAGCAATTGCCAGCTTCTCTTCATTCTCCTTAGTGAGAAAAGCAGAGTTGGGTGCGGGTTGTCTAGAGCCAGGGACGAGTGCGCCTGGTTGAGGAATAACGCCTTGTTGCATGGTTTGAGGAGTTGAAGGACTGAAAACCACATTAGGATACTGAGCATGGAACTGTGTATGGACTTGAGCTGCTGAGACCGTCATAGGATTGGGAGATTGAAACCCATACACATACTGAGTGTTTTGAGGCGTGACAACAGGACTGTACACCACATTTGATCCACCTGGTGCTTGTGCAGTTCCTTGCAGAGGACTATAGACTAGATTCTGTGACATTAACGCTGCGTTCTGACCTGTCATCCCTGCCACCATCAAACTACTCTGATGATTGATCTCCCTTTGTTTGTTATCAATTTCACATGATTTTATAGTAGCTATCATCTCAGTGAGGGTGACGTCGTTCAGGTTCTTTGTCTTTTTGATCATGCCCACGTCTGCATCCTAACTTTGGGCAGTGAATTTAACAACTGTCGGTTCATGGCGCTGTTGGTGAGGGCTGAAATCATCTGGGAAACCAGTTTGACATAGCGGCGTATGTGATTCTCGATGGTTTGCCCATATATGTGATTGGACGAGCTGAATTGTTGATTCAGCTGGTTCACCCTACTTGCTTTCATGTCAGCGTTCCCTTCGTAGAGATTTTGCAACTCTCTCCAAACCTCTTTATCATTTTTATAGTTCCTGACCGCGATAGAGATAACGGGTCCTAGAGCCATGGTTAGTGTTGTAGAAGCCTTCTCATCTTCCTCTATGATTTTGACGTCCTCTAGAGTCCATAAGTGCATAGGCTTGGGAATTTTTGTTTCGAGATCTTGCTCTATGCTATACACTATAGGTCTTGGACCATTCATGATGCATCTCCACACACCAGGTTCCTTTGCCTTGCAATACTGTTCAAAGCGGAACTTCCACTCGTAATATTCATCACCGTATAACAAACGGGGCACTTTGGTGGAAGTGCCAATCACTTGATCCAGCTCTTGGTGGAGGGCTAAAGTTTGCGATTGCAGGGCTGCTAGTGTGGCATTAGTCAGGTCCTGTGCGGTCATGAATCCAGCCATTAAATTAATTAAAATTTACCAAATTTGATTTAAAGATTAATTAACTTAAGTGATTTAAATGAACAGTACCCAATCCGAAACAGTCAAATCTGCAGTCAATATGGTCTACCCGGAATATTTTTCCGGAATAGAAATCCGGAAAGCAGATCCAGAATGAACACCTCTGAAATGAAATCCGGAATCAAGAATTCGGAACGAAAAATCCGAAATGGCTGATTTATCTTCTAAAAATCCGGAACAGTAACCAATCCGTAACAGTGTCTCTGCCTTTTATGTAACCGAATTCCGGAATTCAAGGAATTTAAAATCAGCAAGAGTAACTCGGATCACAATCCGGAATAAAGCAACAGCCCGGGATCAATCCAGAATAGACGATCTCCTTCGTGTTCTTCGGAATCCGGAACAGTATCAAATCCGAATTATGAAGACCTTTTTCGTGTTCTTCAGGATCTGGAACAGTGTCGCATCCGAAATCTGCAAAGCTTCTTCGAGTTCTTCGGAACAGTACCCTTTGTTGACCAACAGTGATCTGGAATATTAGAAATCGATCCAAACAGCAGCAATAAACTTCAAAAACTTCTTTAAACAACAATACTTGGAGACTGTATTAGAACAGCAGGCTCTGATACCAATTGTAAGTCCCGTGAAACGGATCAAACAGGTATCGCTATCTTAATCAATTGCGGAAATAATGATCAGGATGAAGAACAACTTGAATAACTTGAATATAATAACTTGCATACACCAGAGGATGTCAGATACAAGTTTTTGGAATCAACTCTCTAGCTCCTACCAAGTCCCCTAACCCCTCTATTTATAAACATGGCAAGCCCAAATTTACAACCCTAGGCCCACTTGGCACTAGGAAGCCCAAACTGCCTAAAAGTAACCCAAAAGCCCAAAAACAATATAAATGAATAAACCTTTAAGTTCCAAGCCCAACAAGGGTAGACTGTCGTTAATCGCTTCTCGACGAGAGCATTTTACCTATAGGCCAAAGCACGTTTCTCTAATTTGAAAGGATCTCGATTCACTTTGGAATAGTCATCGTTTCTTAACCCGAAACACTCCAATGTTTTATAAGCCTATCTTTTATGTATCTCAATTACTATGTGATTTAATACTTATTACCTAGTTCATTTCTAGCTCGATGCACAACTCGCATGCCTTCCATAACAAAAAAGAATAATAATAATTCTCATGAACCAACTAAATTTATACTCCTTACGCAAATCATATGTGTTTATGCTTTTGAATGCTTGTATGCCTATGCTATCTATGTGAATTCATACGTGTTACATGATATTTATATGCTTAAAAACGAATTCTTTTATAAAAACACATTATGATCAAAGCCTTAACCTCTCTCTTCCATTGTCAACACTTTAGATGTCTTTCTCACAAAGCGTCATCGGAAAGAATAAGTCCAAGTCAAAGTCCCGCTCTGATTTGATGTCGAAGACGAATTGCATGAAGTTCATGGCCGAGCAGATGGCCATGGTTATCCCAGACATTTTAAGCAACATTCAACCTTCACCGAACGCTAATTTACCCCATGCCTCCTTCAACTCTAAGGTCGAAGCATCTAAGTTGATGCTCACCTTTAAGCAGTTATGTTCTTGCAACCCATTACCATTCACTGGCGAAGAGGACGCCACCAAATTACTTCAATGGTTTGATGCCATTGAGGTAACTTTCTTACAAAGTGATTGTCCCAACCACCTGCATACCATCAACGCGACGGGAGTCTTCCAATCGAGGGCTCTTGATTGGTGGACTTCTGAGTGTAAACTCGTGGAAATGATGCCGCGCATGCCCTCCCCATGAACGCCAACGACTCGAAAACGAGTTTTGGAACCTCAAGTAGGTTGGGAACGACAACGCCGGCCTCACGACCCGTTTTAAGTAGCTGAGTGCAATTTACCCTAGTCAAGTCGACACGGCCAAAAAGTAGTCACCAAATACATACGTTGCCTCCCTCCTCACCTCATGGACCTTGTCGACGCCAGCTCACCCAAAACTTTTGAGGAAACCTTTCGCATGTCCGCCCGACTAAACAATAGCCATGTCCTTCGTGAAGCCTCCTAGGCTTCAATGAGTAAAGCTCACCAAGCCACCGCCGAAACCCTCACTGAACCTACCTCACCTAAATCCCCACAGAGCAACAACAAAGGCAATAAGCGGAAGACTTCAAGATAAAAATGCACGGTAGTCACTCCGCTAAACCCTCAACCCTCTCAGTAACGAGCCTTAGCCCCTCCTGAGCCTATCAAGAAGGCGTACACTGGGCCGCATCCCAAGTGTAACACATGCCCCTTTCACCATCCCGTTAATGCCCCTTTCCACCTATGCACTAACTGCAATAGGTTTGTAGACTTCGCCCATAATGTCAAAGTGCTCCGCAAGCCCCCACCAACCAAGCCCGAGACATCACCGCACCCCAAAACCCTACTGCCAACCAAAATCGACCACTTGCACCCGCCGCTTGCGCCTGCTTCAGATGCGGAGATCCCAACCACTTTGCCAATACGTGCCCGCAACGCAACAACAACCAGCAGCAGCAGCAAGCTCGTGGTCGAGCCTTCGTCATCACGGCTGCTCAAGCTCAAAACGCCAATGATGTTATCACAGGTACGTTTCTGGTTAACAATGTCTACGCTACGTGTTTATTTGATATTGGTGTGGATAAAAGTTTTGTATTCGTTGAATTCAAACCTTTGCTTAAGTGTAGACGTTCTAAGTTACCTAGATCATTCGAAGTCGAAGTCGAAGTCGCTGAAGGAAAATTCGTCATTATCAATTCTGTCCTTTCTAGTTATTTTTGAATCTCAACGATCATACGTTCTCCATTGACCTCATACCCTTGCAAATGGGTAGCTTCGATATCATAGTAGTTATGGATTGGCTTAGGCGGGTCCATGCTGAAGTTGTTTGTTCCAAAAAGTTCATTCGTCTTCCCCTTCCCAATGACGATTTCTTAAACATCTATGGCCAGAAACTCTCCAAAGGTCTAAAGCTTATGTCATGTATCCAATCGAACAAGTACTTGCACAAGGAATACTTCGCATTTCTTGCCCACGTTGTGGAAAAGAAGGATAAGGGTCCAAGCGTGAGTGAAGTTCCCACTGTTCGTGATTACCCCAACGTCTTCCCTGAGGAACTACCTAGTCCTCCTCCTCCTCGTTCTGTTAACTTTCGCATCGATCTCATCCCTGACGCAACTCTCGTCGCAAAATCCCCCTATCGTCTAGCACCTTCGGAGATGCAAGAGCTATCTAGCCAACTTTAGGAGCTTCTTGATAAGGGCTTCATACGCCCTAGCACATCTCCTTGGGGCACTCCCGTTCTATTCGTCAAAAAGAAAGACGGATCCTTCCTAATGTGCATTGACTATCGTGAGCTCAACAAGATTACGGTTAAGAACTGATATCCTCTCCTCGCATCGACGATCTTTTTTATCAGCTTCAAGGGCTGACTTGTTTCTCGAAAATCGACCTTCGCTCTAGTTATCATCAACTTCGAGTTCTCGAGGAAGATATAGCCAAAACCGTGTTTCGCACACGTTATGGGCACTACGAGTTCTTAGCCATGCCATTTGGTTTGACAAACGCACCCACCGTGTTTATGGATTTGATGAATCGCGTGTGCAAGCCTTATCTCGATCGATTAGTGATCATCTTCATTGACGAAATCTTAATCTATTCCATGATGCAAGAAGAGCATGAGCGACACTTGCGTCTTATCCTTCAACTTTTGCGCACCGAACGTCTTTACACCATGTTCTCCAAGTGTCAATTTTGGCTAAAAGAAATTCAATTCCTTGGTCATGTCATCAACGAACGTGGTATTCACGTTGACCACACAAAAATCAAGGCGGTGAAGAATTGGATTGCTCCTAAGTCCCCGTCCGAAATTTGTTCGTTTCTCAGCTTAGCTGGATATTACCGTTGGTTTATCTCGAATTTCTCCAAGATCCCCGTACCCCTCACTTCCTTGACCCAAAAGGATAAACCTTTTGTTTGAGTTTCGAACAAGAGGAGTCTTTTCAAACGCTCAAGGACATGCTTTGCAATGCTCCTATCCTAGCCCTTCCTGATGGTACCGACGACTCCGTCGTGTATTGCGATGCCTCACACAAGGTTTTGGTTGCGTTCTCATGCAACGAGATAAGGTTATCGCTTACGCATCACGAAAACTCAAGATTCATGAGAAAAACTATACTACGCACAACCTCGAACTTGGTGCAGTTGTTTTTGCATTGTAGATATGGCAACACTACCTTTATGGTACAAAATGCATGGTCTTCACCGACCATAAGAAACTCAACATGCGTCAGCGTTGTCGTGTGGAATTTTAAACAACTATGACTGCGATATTCGCTACCACCCTAGTAAGACGAATGTTGTAGCCGATGCACTTAGTCGGAAAACTCATGTTAAAAGTGTTTGTTACTACCAAACCTTGGGAAATCTTCAAGAGCTGATTCGTGAGGCACAATACTCAACCGTTAATGTGGGTAACCTCGATAATGAGTTGAATGTGGTGCTGAAAACCAACTCGTGACCAAATAAATGGTATCATGTGCTATCTTGACCGTATTTGGATTCTTAACCGCTATAATCTTCGTGAACTTTTGATGAGTTAAGCTCATTAATCTCAGTATTATATTCATCCTGACGCTGATAAGATGTACCCTGACCTTCGTGAGTCTTATTGGTGGCCTGGTATGAAGAAAGATATCGCCTGCTACGTTTCGAAATGCCTTACTTGTTCCAAGGTAAAGGTCGAACATCAACATCCCTCTAGCTTACTCGAACAACCGGAAATTCCTGTTTGGGAATGGGAAAGTAACTCCATGTATTTCTTCACCAAACTCCCTCGTACAACGTCTGGTCACGATAGTATTTGGGTAATCGTCGACCGTCTGACCAAATCAACTCATTTCCTTCCTATACAAGAAGACTACCGAGTTGAGAAATTGGCTTGTATCTACACGGATGAAGTCATCTGTCGTCGCGGTGTTCCCGTTGACATTATATCGGACCGTGATGGTTGTTTCACTTCCCTTTTTGGCAAACATTTCAAAAGATCCTGGTACTCACCTCAATCTCAGTACTACTTTCCATCCGCAGTCTGATTGTCAAACTGCTAGGGGACATGCTTCGTTCTTGTGTAATCGATTTTGGTGGCAACTGGGACATGCCTAGCCTTTGGTCGAATTCTCGTACAGTAATAGTTACCACACGAGTATTCAAATGGTACTTTTTGAGGCATTGTGTGGACGCAAGTGCCGATCGCCTATTTGTTGGCACGAGATCGAGGAAATTCAAATCACTGATCCTGAGCTTATACAACAGACGACGGACAAGATTTTGTAAATTCGGGACAACTTGCTCAAAGCCAGACGCCGAAAAGAGTTACGCAGATAACAGATGCAAGCCTTTGGAATTCAACGTTGGTGACTTTGTACCTCTCAAGGTATCCCCTTGGTAGGGTGTGGTTATTTTGGAAAGAAGGGAAAGGTCGTTCCTCGCTATGTGGGTCCTTTCAAGATTGTCGAAAGGATTGGCAAGGTAGCGTACCGATTGGACCTACCACAAGAGCTCAACAACGTTCATCCTACCTTCCACGTCTCAAACTTGATGAGATGTCTAGCCGAAGTAGGACTCCAAGTCCCACTTGAAGATCTTCAAATCAATGAGACCTTGCACTTCATGGAGAAACCAGGCGAAATCATGAATCGAGGCACTAAGCAACTAAGGCCCAGTCGAATCCTATCGTGAAGGTTCGATGGGAAGGAAAACGTGGCTCTGAGTTTACAATGTTTCCTAGCGGATGCAAAAATATTCACCACTAAACCTCTCACACGGGGACGGGCCCGTGCCACACATTAGTAAATTTTCATAAAATTCAGAAACACTAGCAGTCAGGCACGGAATCGTGCGTCACCTAACATGCTCCGTGTCGACTCCCAAGTTTCTGAAAAATGTCGTTTTTGTAATGCTTCGCTTTTTGTAACTTTCCATTTTTAGTAGGTTTGTTTTGTGTTTCTATATTTGGAAAGTCCAAACCTTGTAACTCGTATCTCATTCTGAATCATTGTAAATCCAAGGCTTTGAATGTAATCAAATTGATCAATTATGTGAAATTCACAACCTTTATGCATGCTTATACTTATAAATGTACTCTTATTGGTTACATGAATTTTTGATACAATTTAACTCGTGAATTTTCGTTGTGCATTCTTAAAGCTTACGAAATTCAAATCAAGGAAGGCGATTGATGATTTAAATGCAAACACTTACGTATTAGGCATCAAAAAAATTCATCAAGTTTATGTTAAACACCTATCATTTTGTAAGATTATGTAACACCTTATTCATGATTTTAACCTTCCAACACATCACACTTTGTTTATAAATAAAGTGCATCTTTTAATCAAACAAACAAACCATTACAATTATTAAATAAAAAAAAGAAACCCTAGCAGCTTGTGGCAGCAAGCTGCCAAGGGATTAAGTTCTCCTTGTTTCAAGTTTAACACTCACCTAACCCATTAAATGCTAACCTAATTCAAACCCTAATCTTACATCTATAAAACCCAACCTTTCCCCAACCTTTTCTCACTATTACAAGCCTCCAACACTTCACAAATCCTCTCAAAACCGCCAGAACTTTCTGCTGAGATCGTTCAGTTTGCAAATGAGTTTCAACTCACTTCCTTTCTTATGTAAACCTTGTTTCTTCTTCTAAAACACTAGGATAACCTCTTGGAAGGTTTTCACAAGTTTTCTTGGGCAAACTAAGGTGAAAATTCACCATTTTGAGGTCCAAAAGTGTGTTAAACTTTCTGCTCATGTTTTTCTTTTCAAAACTTTAAAAATTTCAAGTTTTCTTCATGTTTTCTTCTTCAACAAAGTTTGCTAAGCCTCTTGGGATGTTAGCATAGGTTTTCCATGGAAAAAAAAGGTGGAACATTACCATTTTATGGCCAAACTTTCTGTGTTGGAAGTTAAACTTATAAACTTCTCTTAAACTTGATTTCTCTTAACAACTCTATGCTACTAGTGCCCCTAATCAAGTTTATAGTTAGTGAGCTAGCTAAACTTGTTTCATACAAAATCAAGAGGTATAACATGCCTCTAAACTTGTTGTTTTACTAAGGGTCTTAACCCACAAGTCTTGAAACCATCCAAGCTTACAAGCTTGTGTTTGGTGAAGGTGTGATTACATGGAGGCCTTGGCTATCTAACTTTCAATCCACCCCTCACTTGATGATTTCTATCCATTAAGATATGTTTCTATAGGTCCACCTGGAGGATCAAGTTAAACCTGCTTCCTTGTTCATGCAACACACATACAAGTGCGGAATCCAAGTATGCAAAAGCAAAGTAGAAGACACACAGGATAACCAAAGTTTCAATATCTTGATTAACTGATGAGAACTAGTACAAACATATACAAACAATGTTCATACAGACTCTATGCATTCACTCTGTGCTCTCAAGGTCTCAGTTCTGTATCCACTAGTCACTCGCATGAACTCTCTCACACATACACTCACTATTTACTGAGAAGGTCATGTCTGCTTATATAGTCCCAACACCAAGCAACAGTACGAAGTATGTTGCTGGTCATATGAAACACCAAAAGGCACGAAGGACAATCTCCAAATAAATTCGTACGAATGAACTAGCTCGCACGAAATAATAACCTTGCTCATACGAATAAAGCTGAAAGCTTAATTGTGTAAGCTTGGTCGTACAAACGGTGTGACTCGTACGAGCAACTTCTTGCTCGTACGAAGCATTCCCATTCACACCGAAAGTCTTCTTTGGAGATCGTGCTACAAACATGACGTACCTGAGACTTAACAGTATGCACACATGCAACTATTGTACACAGACATTCTAACCTTCGTACTAGATAAAGATAGGAGGATATCATGATCTGGCCGACATGACTAATCTATAAAGACACAGTACATAAAGTCCGCACAATTACAGACGTAACTAAGAACAAGCTACAGACACAAAAGTGTATCAACAAACTCCCCCTTGGCTGTTGCTTGGTCTTCGATCTTCATTTCTTGAACTGCAAATTGTATCAACAAACTCCCCCTGAAAATAATCAATCTATAGTTGATATAGGATCCAGTTCTTCATTGTTTTCCAGACTTATCAAACCTTTCTTGTTTCCTCTTGAATGTCACTTGAGGTAACTGGATCGGTCATGATCTACTACACATTAGAATCTACCACTAGTGGTGGAACATAAACTTTTTACTGTGAGGATGAAGCCGAAGCAGTAGTGATACCAGGGTCATCAGAATCTTGATCACTTTTACGCTTGATCTCCTGTGCTTTGCATCTCTCATTCCACAAAATATTCACTCGCTTTCTGCTCATTTCAAAGACACCTTTAATACCATTGAAGCCTTCCACCAGTTTAGCACTACGAGAATGATACCATTCTTTCAATTCGTTATGCTTAGTAGACAAAGTTTCTCTAGATCGTTGAACAGCGGCACTAAGTTCTTTTAGTCAGTTGCACTCACTACCCTGAGAGTTATTGGCTACTCTCATATGTTTTAGCTGAGTTGCTCTTTCTGCATCTGTAGCCATCAGTTGCTCATTTTCTTTCCTTAACTGTGCAATTACAGAATCCTGTTTTCTTACAGTTTCTTTCAAGAATTTATCTCCAATTGTTTCTTGACAGCTGTGTTTCGATTTGAAGACATAAATTCTGAATGCTTATTAATCAGCATTGCTGCAGCTTGCAACTGAGTGAACAGAAATCCCACCTTCTCATCTTGATCCATCTCAGAGAACAAACGACTTCCTCGTTTAGACTTTTGATGAGCTGTGGGTTGGGACTATTGAACTGAAGAAGGCGTAGGTTGCGATTCAACTGGAGTATCTTAAGCTGAAACCCTTTCAACTGCTGTGGTACCTAATGGTTGTGGTTCAGGAGCTGTAGCAGCGTCTGTCATTACAGGTTCAGTTTCCTCCATTCTAAAGGTAGACTGAGTTTCTATAACTGGTTCCTCTACAGTTCATGATGTGAGATTGTAGGTTGTATGATTTCAGGTTGAGCTGAGGAAGTATTCGTAGACGAACTCCTCTGTTTCTTTCTACTCTTGTCTCCAACTGAAGTACCTACATCATTAGCACCACAATTACCATTAATATCACCATTATCACCATTTCCCTTTTTATGACCAAATCTATCTTTGATCTTTTTCTCCAAGATAGGTTCTTCATTATCAGAGTCACTGTCATTATGGCACCACTTGTCGTTTTCAGTGCAACATAATCGTTGTTTGCCAGAAAATAGATCAATCTCCGATGAGGTGTACTTTCCGTGTAATGTTTTGCTGCAACACCTTTAAAGATTTTCAATGAATGTTCCATCATAACTTCTACTTTTATAACATCATTTTCATTCTTCGAAAGATTCAAATGTTGCGTATTTAAGATCATCTAAAGAAAACGGGGATACATCCAAAACTGGTTTCCAACATAACCAGTTCTACTCAGGTTCTCCTTCATGTTTGCGAAAATATACTTTGAAATATTGAACGGTTTGTTCAATGTTAAAGCTTTCATCATTCCAACCAAGTCATTATTTTCCATGTCATAACCACTTCGTCTATTGCTTAACACTGAATTAGAACATGTAGAAAGAACTTGTATCAGAGTGGTAACCATGCTTTGTTGATTTGTCCTACCAGAAAGTCTCCGCACACTTCATACGCATCAAACATCCACGTTGACACTTCAACGATACTGAGAAAGGAGCTTCAGGATCATCACCAAGCTGCAATACTGAATTAATGATTTCAGCACAGACATCTATGTTCAAGTCATTTACTTTTTCGCGAATAAGCTCCTGCTCATTTTCTTCAATAACTATAGTTGTATCCCAAAATCCCTTGATCAACGTCTTGTACACTATAGTCTTATGCATGATAGCATGATGTATCCTTGAGTCACGCAAAAACTTCATTATACCGTTGTACTCAGCGAATTTGTCTTCCGTATCCAAGTAGGCCACCATGTTATGTCTCGGTTCAGACACAATTTCCACTTCTGACTTGTTAGTCCTCTTTGTTGCTGGTTTTCTTTTATGTTCTCTTTGTTCCATTCTGTACTCAAAAGTAAATTATAATTAGAACATAAATTTATCAGGGAATATACATTTCTTTCAATTTTTCGTATATATGTATTCCGTGAACGAAGGAATACTGACTTGTACGAATAACAATCAATTCGTATAAAAAAAATTGATTTGAACAAACAAATTACCAAGTCATATAAGTTACTGATTCGTACGAGTAAGTGGCTCGTGTGAGTCAAACCTTACTTCGTGCGAATTAAGGTTATCTGTTTGTGAATCCCACTTTAAGATTAGATTATCTCTGAAAAACTTATTTTTCGTTAAGGATTTCTTTTCTTAAAGTTTGTTGTTCTAATGTCAGTCATGGTCACATGGTCATCTAATGTTTTAAGTTGTTCATCTTCAAAGTATGCCAAACATTTTAAGAACACCTTAAAGAAATCAAAAACAACTTGAAGGGAGGTATAAGGATGATGTGAGCAAAGTGAAAGTGAAGTTCCACCACAGAACTTCATTTCCTTTTATACCACATTATAGCTAACGAAATATCCTTAGATTGTACGAAGCACTGCCCTTCGTATGAACCATCATTGGTTCATTCGTACGAGATACACACACTTGTACAAAATACCTCTGATTAGTACGATTTCAAGTTTTTCTCAAAACTAGATTTCAGTTCTTGGAGGACCTTAGGTTTTTCGTTGACCTGTTTAACAACTTTACACATATCCACACAAATCACAAAGTTATGATAGGAAAAGTGCTTTTAAACAGATTTTGTTTCTTTGAGATGGGTTTACTCATTGTAAGAAAGTACTTTTATGAAGTTGTGATATCTAAGCGAATGGTTTTTAGGGCAGATCTTGGTAGAAAACCTTTGAGCTTCAATTTTGGCTAATTCAAAATGGAACTTAATTTAACTACAAAGTAAACTAAAACTAAAATAACTACTAAACTATAAACTATATATTTACCAGGTAATATTTTTCATAGTTTCAAGGTAAGAGAATCATACCAGCTTTTAATATTGTCAAAAACAGGTTTTGTTAAGACATCAAATTAAATAAATAAGTATTCTACTATGATTATCGGTATTGTTGTCCACATAAGCTCAACTTATTAGATGTAATAATGATTAGGAGATATGATTAATGTATGATTTTACTTACTAACTGGTGTTCAACCACTTCACGACACATTCCCGTATCAAGATATGCTCGAGAGAAAATCTTACCGGTGAGTATACTGCTTATCATCTGTTTTGACGTATATGATGTGAGATACTCACTTATTTTGATTGAAAAAAAGCCCTATGTGATTAGATCACTTATTGGTGAGGAACTTGATTTTCATATGCATGGAGGGCACACGAGTAAGTCAGTGAAAAGGTTAGTACCATCGTATCGACAAAGAGACGAACTTAGCTCCCGCATTAAGCTGTGATATTTTATCACTTATTTTTGGGTGAATGTGATATTTTTATCACTTATTGAAGGTCGTATGCAGTATTTACACGTATGCATGGTATCATGGAAGTTCTAGACTTGCGTCACCGTTATTTTTCAGAAAAGATTCAACCATGATACCTAGATGATAAGTCAACATAAAGACCGCATATCTCAGAACCTCGGTACACTATCAAATGAAATTTCGGTACCAAACCATATGCCAATGAATGGTTCGCACCTGACTTGCAGTCCGTTAAGATTATATCAACCTGCACATTTTAGTCTGATTGTGAGCCTACCGATACATCATAAGTAAAGCTACTTATCAATTTGCGTTCTTTGTTCTTGACTGTTTATGACAGATCAACGGTGTATTTCATCATCTTCAGCTTATCTATCCAAGAAACTCATTTTTGATTTTTGGATTTTCTATCTTTTTTGCATTTTTCTGAAATTTTCTCCCCGCTTAAATATAGAAGGTAAATATAATAAAAAGAAATATTTTTGTATTTTTGCATTTTTCTGATGTTTTTGTATTTTCTTGAAAACTTCTCCCATAAAATATAAAACTAAGAAAATGGAAAATATTTTTGTAGTTTTAGATTTAGAAAAATATTTAAAAGAATTGTTTAGCCAAAGAAGATTGACTCGGGTACCTTGATGCCATTCACCAAAAGAAGATAGTCAAAACGAGATTTGTCAAAAGCTTTACAGGTCGGCACGTTGGTGATCGATGTGGATTTTAACAACATTGATAAGTTCTTTTCATAAGAATCTCGTATAAAATGATACTTAATCTCAATGTGTTTGGTTTTTGAGTGCTATACAGGATTATGAGTGATCTGTAAAGCAGCTTGGTTATCAACAAAAATAGGAGTAGTTAGAAATTAAAAACCGTAGTTGCACATTTACTGTTGAATCCATAGAACCTGCGAGCTGCAACTAGAAGCAGAAATATACTCAGCTTCACACGTTGAGGTAGCTACACAAGTATATTTTTTTGCATTGCCACATGACTAGGCGATTTCCCAAAAACTGACATCCTGCTAATGTTTACTTTGCATCGATCTTGCAGCCACCATGATTAGAATCACTGAATGCTATCAAATAAAAGTTATCATCCTTAGGTTACCATAGACAAGTGTCTGGGCGACCCTTCAAATATCGAAAGATCCTTTTTACAGCCATCAAATGAGAGACTGTTGGACTGGACTGGTAGCGCCAAAGATATGTTGGGTACATTATATCGGGTCTTGAAGCAGTAAGATACATGAGAGATCCGATAATAGCACGGTAGAGAGATGGTTCCTCATGTTCACCCATTCCGTCAGGAGTAATCCCATGATTCTGAGCTAATGGAGTTCCCAAAGGCTTTGAGTCTTCCATTTAAAATCATTTGAGAATATCCCTGACGTACTTGGTTTGATGGATGAAGATTCCTTCGTTTGATTGTTGAACCTGCAAACCTAAAAAGAAAGTCATTTCTCCCATTGCGCTCATCTCGAACTTCTCCTGCATAACCTGCTCGAATTCTTTGTACAATAGTTCGTTGGTAGACCCAAAAATAATATCATCAACATATACTTGCACTAGCAGCAAATCCTCGTTCTTTTCCTTGATGAAGAGAGTACAGTCGATCAATCCTCGTCGAAAACTATTCTTCAGAAGATAGGTTGACAACGTTTCATACCAAGCCCTTGGAGCTTGATGAAGACCACATAACACTTTGTTGAGAAGCCAAACCTTGCCAGGATGGATTGGATCTTCAAACCCTGGCGGTTGCTCAACATATACCCTTCCTCAACCACACCATGATGAAACGCACTCTTCAAATCCATTTGATAGACGATGAACTTCATGTAGGACGCATAAGTCAAGAAAATTCTCATGGCCTTAAGTCGTGCAATTGGTGCATAAACTTCATTGTAATCAATGCCTTCAACCTGATTAAACCCCTGGACAACCAATTGCGCTTTGTTTCTCACAAGAACACCTCGGTCATCCTTCTTGCATTTGTACACCCATCATGTACCAATCTTCTTGTAGTTATCAGGTCTGTCAACTAACTTCCAGACACCCAACTTATGAAACTGCTGAAGTTCTTCCTGCATGGCTTCAACCCATGAGTCTTCTTTCATTGCCTCCTTCCAAGATTTTGGTTCAACTTGGCAAACATAGTAGGAAAAAGAACAATCGTTCTATCCCCCAGATTCTCTTATTTCCGAATACAGTCCATCATTCTGGTTGTTTCAAAGCTAATTACGCGTTTGCACACCACTTTGGACATCTCCAATAATCTTTTGCTGAGGATGGGTATTATGTATTCGAGTTTCTGAAACATCGGGAACTCGAGAGTTTATACCCAAATTGTTGATATTCAGATCAACAGTCAAATCGAGTGCTGGATTTGATGAGGATGTAGATGCATGACCTTAAGTCGTCCCTTGAGGTTGTATATTTGACGTTGCATCTGAAATTCCAAGGACCGCACTAGAGGTTGCTTCATTTGCATCATGAAACTCATCATCTTCTGCTGAAACATTCTAATCTAGATCATCTTCGAATTCCTCATTTTGAACAAGATTGTTACCAAGGTTGACACTTGAGGGTTAACGATAATTAGTCGAACTAATGACGAGTCAACCGCCGTATCACTTTCTAGTAACATTTGAGCTACAAAAGATGCATCATCAAAAGTTGGCAAATTAAAGGAGTCGAACAGTCCATCATAGTAAAACGTCCAAGGTGCACCCGGAGATCTTACTGATTTTGTGTATCTCTGAACCTTGACTTCACCCCATTCTTCAATCTTTTTCAAAGACAAATTCCACACCATGAAATTCGGAGTAGCATATCCAAGAAGGAAGCCTTCAATAGCTTTTGGACCAAACTTTCCATGTGGATCACTCATATTGCATGGAGCTCCAAAAGGTTCTAAGAAAGAAACATCTGGTTTCCTTTTATGTAGCAACTCCAAACATGTATTCCCATGTCTCTTTACCGTTAGAAGTCTATTCATCTTGTAATATGCAGTAGCAGCAGCTTCTCCCTAAAATTGAACGGGAAGTTCTGATTCTACTAACATGGTTTTTGCTGTTTCAATCAGAGTCCTATTCTTCCTCTAGCGACACCATTCTGTTGTGGAGTGTAGCGAGAACCGTACTCATGCAAAATTCCCTTTGAAGAACAGTACTCATCCATAACTTGATTCTTAAATTCGGTGTGATTGTCGCTTCTGTTCTCCTTACCTTCAAATTGTACTACTTTTCTAACAGCGTCAGGAGACTTTTGCGGATTTCAGGAACTTCACTTTTGTGTGCCAACATATTCACCCATGAAAATCTAGAGTAGTCATCAGTAACTACTAAACAGTAGGAATCACCAAAGGTAGTATTATGTTTCATAGGTCCAAAGAGGTCCTTATGAAGACGTTCCAGAAGTATATTCACTATGTTGATCTTCTTCACAGGATGAGATTTTCTTGCATGCTTTCCTTTCTGGCACGATACACAGACGTCTTGAGGATGAAAGTTCTTGACTGGTACACCATTCACAAGATTATTCTTCACCAAATAGTTCATTTTCCTCAGGTGAATGTGTCCAATTCGTCTGTGCCAAGAGATTGATTCCTTTTCGGTGGCTTTTTGAGATAAAATATGTGACTTGCGCAGACGTTGTAATAGCTTGGCTCATATCAAGAATATACAAGTCGTTAATTCTTGGAGCCGATAAGAGAATCCATTCTTTGGGGATCTTGAATCTGGGTTTCAGCACATAACATCTGGTATCATCAAAATGTACCGTGAACTTCTTGTCGCAGATTTGACAAATGCTAGGAAGATTGTGATCAATTTGTCGCACATAATTGATCTTATCAAAACGCACAACACCATTGGAGACCATTCCTTCTCTAGTGATGTATCCACCTTTATCACCAGCAAAGGCAACATAACCATCCCGAATGCTTTTCACATGATACAGGAGCCGTAAGTCACCCGTCATGTGTCTCGATTCTCCACTGTCAACAATCAAATGACTTTTCACAGTTCCTCCTGGAACACCCTGCACATTTCAAACACCAGATTAGTTTGAGATGAGGACCCAAGCCTTAGTGGTCTTGGGTTGACCTTTATCATCAAGAAATGTGATTTCTATTTCTTGATGATTTGCAAATTGTGAGCCTCCTCTTGAACCATCACCGGTTTTTGGTTTCCAAGATTTTTAAATTTACCAAAATTACTATTATTTAAAGTTTTATCAATTTTTGGTTTTATTAAATTTGAAGATCTTGGATTCCTTTCTGAAGAATCCGGTTTTAAAGCTTTTTCAATTGTTTTTACTTGTTTACATCTCTGTTTTTCTTCTTGTTCTTTAATAATTCTTTTATCTTGTTTTGGAGAAACAGATCGACGTTGGCAAGTTGGTTCAGGAGGGATTCTTTCAACAAATCTTTGTTTGGCTGGATTTGTACAATTTTTGATAATGTCGCCAAATTCTCCACATTTGAAACATGTTCTCCTTTCAACAAAATTGGGAGACCGTGTTTCACGGCTTGATGATGAACTTGTGGGTCTTGAGGTGCTGGGTTCATTCATTAACCCCATTTGTGTGTTGAGTGTAATTATTTTGACTGTTTCTTTTCAAAATCTTGACTTTGTTTACAATATCTATATTAGACTTGCCTTCAAAGGCCACGACTTTATCAGTACCCTTGAAACTCACAAATTTAACATTTTTAAGCTTCTTCTTGTAGCGAGAGCCTTTTGCTTCAACCTTAGGTTGTGGAACTTTAGGCTTTTCAACTCGTTTCTCTTGTTTTTCTCTTGAAAATGATCATGGTTGGGATTTGGTTAGATTTTCCTTCTCTGAAAATCTGGTTGTTGAATTTTTAAACACTTGATCTATAGAGATTGGATTTACGTTTTTTATTGGAAAATCTTTGTTAGAGTAGATTTCTTATTTCCAACTAGAGTATACAACACATTATCTGCTTCATCTGTAGACACTTTTGTCTTGACAGATTTCTTGGGATCATTTTCTTGATTGTCAACAGGTTTAGTACTGGAGCAGCAGAGAGTTCTACTCCTTTCCTTTTATCAAGAGATTGATTCTGATCACTTCTGATTGATTCATCATCTGATGTATCATCTTCATCTATTTCAGATGGATTTTGATCAACATCATAACGAGTTTTCTTGTTTGCTTGGTTCTTGTGAGGAATTGTCTAGCTTGAACCCTAATCCTTCTGCAAATTCTTCAGGATTAAGTGGTATGGAGGGTTCAATGCGAGGCATCTCCTCTTCATCAGGCAATTTGGTATAGTTGTGTTCATTCGGGGTGGACACGACTTATACCTAATGCATTTAACATCTCCTTTTAGTTTTTGAACATCAATGATATGATCAAGCACATATCGGGAGTTAGAATAACTGTCCAATTTAAGCTTGATCGCATCATGTTCGCACTTGGCGATGGCTAACTCTTTCTTTGTTTCTTCAGGGAGATTAATGTAGTTATTAATTCCTGTCTGTTTATTCAAAACTGTTTTTGTTAATTCAGAAACGCTTTTCTTTAGGATTTCTATTACAGATTTGAATTCTTTTTCGTTTCAAGTTAAAGCCAAGTTCGCCTCTTTGCATTTAGATAGTTCAACAACTAACTTTAGATTATGACTGTTGATTGTTTCATATTTTGTTTTTAATTCAGCACAGTCATTGCAAATTTTAGGAGATTTGGAATTTACCTGACTTATAGAACCTGCAACATTTGCCATGAAGGCAGTGTGATGAGGGAATGCTACATCATTTGTAAAGAGTTTCTCTGTTTCGTTCACTGCAGCTTCTGCTTTCCTCATCAGACCCACCTTTTCACTCTTCATCTTCTCAGCTTCATTTAGCAACTTTCTGACCTCAGCATCACTTCCTTCTCTGATCTCTGTATCACATCCATAACCACCCGAACTTGAGCATTCTTCATCAGAACTACGAGTATACCCTGACGTATCATCATCATCTGAGTTATCAATGCTGTGAACGTGCTTGATTCGGTGGATAATCTTGGTGTAACATGCAGTTCCTCCGTTACTCTCATTTCCCAATTGAACTGACCAATCGCATCCTTCATCGGCTTGAACAACTAATGCTTTGCTCTTTGAAGGTCCATATTGATTGGTGTTGTTTGGGTTACCAACAGCTACTATTCCTCTCTCATTGCTAATTTAAGCTGTATTGGATGGTTGTGCTTGGTTTCTGAAGGGGTAGTGATTTCCCTGTTTGCTGGGCCTTGTGCACTCATGTTTGAAGTGCCCTCTTTTTCTGTAGTTGAAGCAAGTAACGACATATTTATCAAAACCATATTTTGTATCCTTCTTGCTCTCCAAACTAGTTCTTCCTGTTCTGCTCATGTAATCGGTGCTCTTCTCACCGCACTAGCAAACGCCCACTTGATATCCATTAGCTCCATCTCATCTTTGTCTATCTGCTGGTAGTCTTCATTTGTCAAATTGATGTTTCCAGTTTGACCAGCTACCATTCCGCAATAGGCACTGACCATGCTGTTTAGATGTTCAATATGCTCTTGAGCAACTTCCATATTGACCTTGGATAGATGAGATGTGTCAAGTCTGACAGTGTTGGAGTTTGCAGATTGAAAGTTGTTTCCATAGAAAGCCTGTTGAGGAGCTTGATGTGGAACTTGAGGTGCTAGATCTCGTGGTTGTGGTAGAAAGTCTTTCGGATCAAATTCATAAATACTGATTGAGTCCAAAACACATGTATGTTTTAATAAGTCAGTAAATTGACCCCATTTTGGCGGTAATGCGTCAGCAAAGTGCAACACAATTTCTTACGGAGCTGCTAACAATTTGTAAGAGTACATCTCGCTAAGCAGATGATAAAAACGTGTGGTCATATCATTCAACGTTTCATTTTCCATAAACATGAAACCTTCAAACTCCTTCTTGAGCGGATCATACCGGATCTTTCTGGTAGCAGCATTACCATCTCCTCTCGCTTCTAAAGTATCCCACATGTTTTTCGTGGTTGTATAATACACAAACTGATGATAAATATCTTTGTGAAGAACATGTGTTAGGATAGTGAAAGCCTTTTTCTCTAGATCATATGCCTTTTTGTCACTCTCATCTAGATTGGCTAAGGAGGTTGGATTCAATCCGGCTTCTTCGAGTGATTCTTTATAGGGTGTAGTAAAACAGGTCCATAATCATGTGTTCTGACCGAGAACAGATGTGTGCAAATGACTCTTCCACGAAGGATAATCTTTCATATGGTTTAGCTTCGGCGGACGGTTATGACTACTAGTTTCACTCTTGCTCATTAGAAGAGTTTGGATGCTCTGGTTCTGGTTTGTAACCACTACTCTAATCCCATGGATTAGAATTCATTATATTTTCTTGATTATGAAAAATTGAATGGTGTAAAGTTTGAATTTTTTAAAATAACAGTTCCTTTTTAAAAATTCACAATTTGAAGAAAATATCAATTTTGAAAACACAAAGCTTGAAAAGCTGAAACACAAAAAAAAACCTACTGAAGAAGGTTATTCGTACGAACCAATGTTTGGTACGGATAAAAGTTCTTCGTACGAACAAGATACTTCATACAGAGGATCTTCTTCGTTCGAACCAGGTTGTTC
Source organism: Scalesia atractyloides (assembly GCA_947069175.1). NCBI lineage: Eukaryota > Viridiplantae > Streptophyta > Magnoliopsida > Asterales > Asteraceae > Scalesia > Scalesia atractyloides. Next base: position 19,965,251 of record CAMTDV010000116.1, on the reverse strand, counting down.
GTGCGGATGACTAATCTTTCGCACGAGTAACTTGGTTCTTCGTGTGGATGAGTTTTTCGCACATCAGTTTATCGCAGTGTTCACAGAGGAATCTTTTGTAGAGTTGGTTTTGTGAAAACTTTCCTTTTCTTGTACAGACTGGTTTTTGAAAGCGACCTGTTGTCTACCCAATTTTAGTTAAAAAGACAAACATTCCATTGACTTTTACAGTTATAACAGTCAAAGTCCAAATGTCAGAAAGTTGGTCAACCCGACAACACAATTCCGATGAGTTTTCCGGTGAGTTTCTCCTGCAAATGTGTTCAACTTGAACAAAATAAAATCTCAAGAAAAACCATATTTTAACATGTCTCCATATATTCTAACTAGGTTTTTATGAAAATTTTCTGCATGCAACAGGTTTTAACCAAGTTTTAAGTTAGTTATGTTTTCAAAACTTAAGTGTTCTGCTGGAAGTTCATGAACACTTCAAGAAACCTTCAAACTAGCTCAGACACAAACTAAGCTTGGTTTTGAACAAGGAAGAGAGCCACAGCTCTGATACCACTTGTAGGTCCACCTGGAGGATCAAGTTAGACCTGCTTCCTTGCTCATGCAATACACATACAAGTGTGGAATCCAAGTATGCATGCAAGCAAAAGCAAAGTAGAAGACACATAGGATAACCAAAGTTTCAATATCTTGATTAACTGGTGAGAACTAGTACAAACATATACAAACAATGTTCATACAGACTTTATTCATTCACTTTGTGCTCTCAAGGTCCCAGCTCAGTATCCACTGGTCACTCGCATGAACTCTCTCATACATGCACTCACTATCTACTGAGAAGGTCATGCCTGCTTATATAGTGCCAACACAGAGCAACAGTACAAAGTATGTTACTGGTCATACGAAACACCAAAACACATGAAGGACAATCTCCAAATAAACTCGTACGAATGAACTGGCTCACATGAAGCAATAACCTTGCTCGTACGAATCAAGCTGAAAGCTTGATTGTGTAAGCTTGGTCGTACGAACGGTGTGACTCGTACGAGCAACTTCTTGCTTGTACGAAGCATTCCCATTCGCACAAAATGTTTTCTTTTGAGATCGTTCTACAGACATGATGTACCTAAGACTTAACAGTATGTACACATGCAACTGTTGTAAACAGACATTCTAATCATCGTACTAGATCAAGATAGGAGGATATCATGATCTGGCCGACATGACCAATCTATACAGACACATTACATAAAGACCACACAATTACAGACGTAACTAAGAAAAAGCTACAGACACAAAAGCGTATTAACAGTTTCACCTTCACTTGAGTAACAAGACTACGACACGTCCCCAAACGTTGCCATGTTCGGGATGCACGCACCTAGCTTGCTTATTAACTCGAAACGTAGTTTAGTGAAGTACTTTATTCATGACCATCCGGATTGTCCTTGTGGAAATTTGTGTATTGGTGAATCTTACGAAAGAGGTTAAGGACGCTTATCCTCCTACCCCCATGCATGACTTCTATGAAATCTATTACTTATATGATAAACTTGTAATAACATATGTTAACTATATATGTAAATAATAAATATAACCGAACCTTTTACAATGACCGTATGGTTACTTGTCCTAACATTAGGTTATTTTATTTAAGACTTAACCATCGATACGATTCTATTGGGCATGGCCCATAAAACCAGAAACACCCTACGGGGATTATAGTGTAAAAAATAAGAGTTAACGTCTAGATAAATACTTTCGACTATACATATTTTTGCTTACTTTAAATTCCTAAATTAACGAACTCCATCGTCATTCCAATACTCACACACCTACATTTCCTTGTGTAGGATAGCTTGGTATTTGTCTCCCTAATCAACCCAAACACTTTCACGGAAATTTCTTTACAAAACCATGAGTACACTCGACACCCTTTTTACGCTTTACACTTTTTGGGTGCAATATGTTAATCTATCATAAACACACTAAATCACACTTTTATTCTTTGTAATCATACAAACAATCCATAATACAAGCTATAGTTATGTGATACTCAGTTTGTTTACTTAGAACATTCTTATGTGATTCTAATTGTCATTAACTTCGTATGAGCCTCCCCTTACCATGTATAGCGCTATAGGAGTAGCGCACCGCCCGTATTCTTGTGGTCATGTTAAGTTTTAATCTATTATGCAGTGACACTTGAGGATTGACTTGTAGTTCACATGTGTTGTTTACATTAATCTCGTGACTAGCTTATCATGTGGATTTGTTTAAACGTTTTTACTACTTATGCTATGATTCAAACTTATGTACTCTCCAATACTTTGTTATTGAACTATACTTTTTAACATGTTGCAGGTCGATGATGTTGATATGACGAAACTTATTGGGCTTAGAATGCTAAGTTATTTATTATGTTTCGTTGAACTTGTCTCATTTGATGTTATTTTGTATTTGAAATATGTTGTACTTGACGATTTGATGAATGAAATGAAATGAGTTGTTTAATTAAATATTGTCACAATTAGTGTTATGTTGTCTCAAGCAATCTTGTTCGTCTCACTTTGATGTTTCCGCCATCGGTTAGGGTGTGACAGATTCGTATCAGAGCCATAACTATAGGGAATTAGGTAGAATTGCGATGTTCGACCTAGTCTATAGTTTAAGTGTCCAACTTGGCCTTTCTTGATTCAAGTTTAAAATGCTAATTCTTCCTATTTGCTTCTTCCTATTTCTTTTGTCTTAATATACATGCAATGTGTCTTTCCTATGACATTTACACAACTTACATACTTGAAGACACTCATACTATAAACGAGATGATCTCACCAAAATAGGGGTGAATCCCGCACTTTGGTGATCACTCTCATTCCGCGTATTCGATTTTACACGAAATTACACCATCAAGTTAGCAGTGAAATCTACATCTTGATGGGAATTTACATTTCATACTCGAGTGGACCCTTACCAACGAGTTGGAATTCGCTCCTTGTTTGGTAAGTACCAACCACACTTAGGGTATGATGTTGTCAAGTTAGGGGTGAAACCCGCACCTTGTTAACTAGTCCCATTCCTCGATTTTCAATCTCACCAAAGTTTTGATTTTTCGATCAGTAAAGATGTATAGGCTGTTGATTCACTTTATGGTCATAATTGTTCGAATAGGCTAGATAGAGTGTGTATTGAATATTTTACAGATTACAGACGAACACACGACCCAAGTGCGAACGAGTACTAGCCAGTACGAGTGACATGTCCCTCGTACGAGTAACAATGTGCTTCGTACGAGTGACTTTATTACTCGTACAAGTGACAACATCATCTCACTCGTACGAATGACCCTTTGTACAAGTGACAACAGGCTCGCTTCGCACGAGCTGTCAAGTCTATAAATAGGTTTTGTGTGTACATTGTTTTGTAAGTTTTGGAAGTTCCCTTAGGGGAAACACTGGTGGATTCTCTTCTGGAACTCCGCCAGCTAGTCAAGATGTATATTCTTTCGGTATGAATGAATGAAATGAAAAGCTTTCGCTCATTCTGTGCCTACATGTCTATTTCGTTCTTCCAAATCTCTACTATTCCCAAAGCCTCTGTCTAGAACCGCCGCCTCCCACGGGTCCACAACTGGTATCAGAGCTACGGTACCGATTCATTCAATCTAACAGTTGATGAATCACCTACACTCATGAATTTTGGACGTATGAGGGTTTTAGACATAAAACATCAAATAATCAGACAATCCATGGACATAATGTAAAATTGAAACTATAGGATTGTTAGAGACTGATTTTCGACTAGATCTTTGCAAAAATCATGTCAAAATTCAAAGAAATTAAGATTCTGGATCGAAAAACATAATCAGTTTCGTCCGTACGAGTAAAACTCTCGCTCGTACAAGTGACACTCTGTTACCCGTACGAAGCATCACTCGCACGAAGCCAAGCTCGTACGAAGTGGTGACCAAAAACAAGCTTTTTTTATCAATAAACTTGGTGATTACAAATTTTTTTGAGATTTTAACGTCTAATTCGGGCTGTTCGGAGACACCGTCTAGAGCTTCAGAGTATAGATTTGATGATACGATCACAATGATATATGCGAAAAACATTGATCATCTAGTGTAGTAACTATAATGAGCCTTAACGTTTAGTCAGCATTTGATCAAAACTGCAATGTTGGGAAATTTCCACAAAATTTGGGTACCATATGCTGCAGTCGTGCCAAAATCTTCATTCCCATATGTAACGCCTCGCTTTTTCATCCTTTCCTTAATTAGAAAGTATAGTCGTATTTCTATTTTTGGAACTTGTATTCATATCATTTTTGTATTTCTTTTCCCAATCTTGAAACCCGAGACTTGAATCATAATAAAATTGATACTTGATACATACTTGTCTTACATGCATTCAATCATACTGTTACTTGTTATACGTGCAAAGGTTCATGCATTCACACTGGACACTTATACACATTATATTCTTAAATCATGAAAAAATGGCAACTTAAACTAAGTTCAAGGACTAAAAGTCATAAAAATAAAGACACTTCTGGAATAAACCACCTCGCGGCCCGCGACCGAGAACTTCAACCTTCTCGCGCCCCGACAGACTCTCTAGCAGCCCGCGACCGAAACCTCTTCACCCTCTCGCGGGCCGCGAGAGGGGAATAATCCGCAGAGGTTGTTTTCAAGCTCATGGATTGGCCAACTTTGTGTTTTCTACATTTAATTACTTCACCTAACAACCTCCTAAAACTCACCTATAAATACCCCACTCCTTCTCCTCTCAAACCACACATCAAATCATCTCTTCTCTTCTCTTCTCTCTAAAAAGCTCTAAGAGCTCTCTCTCCACCAAAGATCAAGGCTTTCAAAAGTGAGTTCTAACTCACCTCTTTTCTTTGATCTTTTCCTTCTTTACACTTGAAACACATTTTGAAATGTCTCCATAGGTTTTCTAAGGAAAACCAACTTGGAACATCACCATGTTCAAGGTCCCAAGTGTAATAACCTTTTGTTTTAATAGGGTTTTTAATCCACAAGTGTTGTAACCTTCCAAGCTTGTTCTTGAAATGAGACTTGAGTTTTTAGAGTGTGATCACTTGGAAGACTTGGCTATCCTACTTTCGATCCACCACCTCATTTGATAATTTTGTTTACTTTTTGGTCTTTTACTTTTATGTTACTCATGACCATCCTTGTCATTCTTGTGATGACTTGTGCATTGGTAAACTATACGAGAGAGGTTTTAAATGGAAGGTTATCATCTTACCTCCATGCATGACTTCTATGAACTTCCATGATGTTTATGATTTACTTATTACGTACGATATAGAATATATGAATATATTCACTAATCAAACTCTTGATGGTAATCAAATGATTGTCCATCATGGTACTAGGTTACATCACATACGTACTTAATCGCTCGTTACGATTCTAATGGATAACCTAACCCATGAAAACACATCAGCCCGAATGGGTCTTATAGGGTGAAAAACGAGTATTAAGTCTAGATGATTATTTTCTCGTAAACATACTTTAGCGTATTTAAAGTTCCTAAATCCTCCGTTATCATTCAAATACTTACCAACCTCTGTTTTCCTCTTGTAGGATAGCTCGGTGTTCCCCCCAAACTCTCTCTCCAACCCTTCACGAAGTAACAAGTGAAAGAGTTTGCAAAACCGTGAGTACACTTGACCCACTTTTCGTTTACAACACTTATGGGTGTAACATGTTTAATTATACCAAAACCACAACACTTAAACTTTATGAAATGCAAAACAATCCTATATACATGAATACTTGATACGCTTACGTGATGCTAATAACTTGGACATTCTTTATGTGATACTTAATCATTAACTTGTTTAAGCCTTCGTTTGACATGTATAAGCGCTTTAGGAAGTAACATATCCCCCTCACTCGTGTAATCTTGAGGCCATGTTAAAATCGTGATTGCATTAAGGGTTTGACTAGTAGTATTGCATGCCTTGTATATGCTCTTGTAGAATCAAAGTTGCCATTAGGATTAGTTTTAACTTTATTCGTATACGTATGCTATTCCTAAACCTGTGTGCTCGCCTTTGCTTTTGCATTGAATTGTTATTTTAAAACATGTTACAAGTTGATGAAGAGGATGTTATGAAATCAAATAGCAAGGGCTTAGATACACACATTTAGACATTTAGGTTAATGTTGTTGTATCAATTTTGTTATAATTGCTGTATTTGTTTCAATTTTTAATTATGACAATTATTCTTGAAATGAACTTCGACTTTAAATTAAATATTGTCATTATTAGCGTAGTGAACAATGAGCAATCTCATTATCATCTCACTCCAATGTTTCCACCATCGGTTGGGGTGTGACACCATAAGAAATCAAGACGTCAGAATTTTCAAAAATGAGGTGGAATAAAAATTTTCACGTATATGTTAAAATATCCGGGTGGTTCTGACTGTAGATTATCTGAAAAACACAGAGGATCGAAAATTCATTAGAGATGAGATAACGTTTATGTCTATTCACAAAATAGACTATACATTTGGAATGTCATGATCAAAAGATGTTCAGAATTTTCAGATCATGATTCAGATTGATGCTCAAGGGCTAACCATCGGATACCTGATGTGGAAGTGGAAGCACACACACGACTGTCTATCATTAACTCTGCATTGCAAATGAACTGTTTTTCGGTAATCGCCAGGAAAAAAGGATGTCTTGTAGTTTCAGTGCCCTATTCCAGCGGAGATAACTATATATCTGTTAGTTTGACTAAAAAGGAAGAATGTGATTCTGATTACCGAAAAATATTTGTCAGATTCGATGTGTTACCAGATAGTTTGTTTCCGATGATTTGCTAATTAAGAAGATTTTTGTTGATATTTATTGGTTTGAAGTTTTTCGGTGTGGTATTTTGAAGTTTTTGTCAATTGCCGGTTTGGTTTTGAAGATCGGAGGATCGAGCATCAGGGGAGTGCGCTAAACTGAATGCGGATATGCTTAACGTCAAAATGGAGAAGCTGCATTGTTTAATTTCGAGTTGGTGATTATTCGAGAAAATTTGTAAATCAAGAAAGTCAGAGGTGGTCATGAACAGTGCAAACAACGACCTGAAGATCAATTTCTGGAGAAAATTATTTCAGGGGGAACATTGCTTAATGTTGATAATGCAAACTTGGATCTTTAATCAACGGGGAATACACCGTCAACAAATATTTGATTGAAGTTGCAGAATATTGAAACACAGCTCTTAGATTTCAAGTTCAAGTTCAAGCTTCGACAGTGACGTCCAAGAGGGAAATTGTTGATGCACTTTATGGTCGTCACGGTTCGAATAGGCTAGAAAAAGTGTGTATTGAATATTGTATAGATTAGAGACGAACACACGATCCAAGTGCAAACGGGTACCGGCTCATACGAGTGACATGTGCCTCGTATGAGTTACAATGTGCTTCGTACGAGTGACTTTGTTACTCGTACGAGTAACAACATCATCTCAATCGTACGAATGACCCTTCGTACGAGTGACAACAGGCTCGCTTCGCACAAGTTGTCATGTCTATAAATAGGTGTTGTGTGTTCATTGTTTTGTAAGTTTTGGAAGTTCCTTAGGGGAAACGCTGGCGGATTCTCTTTAGGAACTCCGCCAGCCAGTCAAGATGTATACTCTTTTAGTATGAATGAATGAAATGAAAAGCTTCCGTTGATTATGTGCCTACATGTTTATTTCGTTCTTCCGAATCTGTACTATCCCCAAAGCCTTCGTCTAGAACTACCGCCGCCCATGGGACCACGTAGGCCAAAGCACGTTTCTCTAATTTGAAAGGATCTCGATTCACTTTGGAATAGTCAACGTTTCTCAACCCGAAACACTCCAATGTTTTATTAAGCCTATCTTTAACGTATCTCAAGTATTATGTGTTTTACTACCTATTACCTCGTTCATTTCTAGCCTCATGCACAACTCGCACACATTCCATAACCAAAAACAATAATAATAATCCTCGTGAACCAACTAAATTGTTACTCCTTACGGAAATCATATGTGTTTATACTTTTGAATGCTTGTATGCCTATGCTATCTATGTGAATTCATACGTGTCACATGATACTTATATGCTTAAAAATGATTTCTTTTATAAAAAAACGCATTATGATCAAAGCCTTAACCTTTCTCTTCCATTTTCAACCCTTTAGATGTCTTTCTCATAAGCGTCATGGGAAAGAAGAAGTCCAAGTCAAAGTCCCGCTCCAATTTTATGTCAAAGAGGGATTGCATGAAGTTCATGGCCGAGCGGATGGCTAAGGTTATCCCGAACATCGTAAGCAAGATTCAACCTTCACCAAACGCTGATTCGCCCCAAGCCTCCATCGACTCTAAGGTCAAAGCAGCTAAGTCGACGCTGACCTTTAAGCAGTTCTGTTCTTGCAACCCATTACCATTCACTGGCGAAGAGGATGCAACCAAATTACTTCAATGGTTTGATGTCATTGAGGTAACTTTCTTACAAAGTGGTTGTCCCGACCACCTACGTACCATCAACGCGACGGGGCTCTTGGTTGGTGGACTTCTGAGCGTAACGCTCGTGGAAACGATGTCGCGCACGCCCTCCCCTGGATTAAGCTCAAAAAGCTGACGGTGAATGAATTTTTCCCTCCCCATGAACGCCAACGACTCGAAAACGAGTTTTGGAACCTCAAGCAGGTTGGGAACGACAACGCCGGCCTCACGACCTGTTTTAAGCAGCTGAGTGCGATTTGCCCTAGTCATGTCGACACGGCCGAAAAGACAGTCGCCAACTACTTACGTTGCCTCCCTCTTCACCTCACGGACCTTGTCGACGCCACCTCATCACGGCTGCTCAAGCTCAAAACGCCAACGATGTTATCATGGGTACGTTTCTGGTTAACAATGTTTACGCTACGTGTTTATTTGATACTGGTGCGGATAAAAGTATTATATTCGTTGAATTCTAACCTTTTCTTAAGTGTAGACGTTCTAAGTTGCCTAGATCATTCTGTAACATCCGTCAAAAACGGATTTATCAAACCCGCTCTGTTTATTAACCGAACAATCAGTTAAAAATTTCGTTGCGAATTTAATGCCCAAAATAATTTTAAACGATACATAATTAATTATTATATGTGAATATATAATTAGTTTTTGAAAAACTGTTAAAAATAAGAAAATAAAAATGATTTGGCACTGCCGGGTTTCGAACCCGGGTCAACGACTTAACACTAACTCTCCAACCACTGCGCCACTGATGATTCTTGTTAATTATTAGAATCAATTAATTCATAACATGTTTTTCCGAATTCAAAACCGGCGCCCAAATTTCAGTCGGCGGAAATCCCGACTAACTCGCAAAGAATCGACGGTTACTTCAGTTATAACGTAAACCTTAAACACTACATCGGTTATAACCGATGTCTGAGTCCGCGACACAAGTTATAACCGCCGGAGAATTTTTAACCGACGAATCAAGTCGGAAATCGGACCAAATTCATCAACGACCTGCCCTATAAATACCTCCTCGAACCTCTGCAAGCTTTTTCGCTCAAAACCGCACCCTTTCTCGGCGAAAACTCACTCGCCGGAAATCTCCTGCAAATCGCCGGAAAACCGGGTTTTTCACTTCTGTGCCTTGCTCTAAACACTGAACACTCAGAACTCATACCGAAGCCACCCACATCCTTTTCAAGCTTTCTGAAGACTCGTTGCTGCAAGACACACGACGCCGGAATCTGTTGCTGTCGCCGGAGTTCTGCCGGAGAAACAGAGAAATCCAGTCGGTATACCTCACGCTTAAATCCTTCATTCATTTTATTTAATCCCACATGTAATTAACCATCAGACACTAACGAACATGATTTAATCATCGAACCAGTCGGACTTCCGATTATGGTTAAAATCAACGAAGAAGACGAAGTTTCGGTAACATATAAGTTTAATTAAAATCAAGTTATAACTCGGGTTAGACACATAGTCCAGCGGTGGACTGTGTGCACATTAAACACACTAACGTCTCGAGTTCGAATCTTGTCCCACGCATGCTGCCTTAATAAAAATGCCTTTTTTTTGTTAACTGAACCGGATTCATTTCATATATATGTTAAGTTTATTAATAACCGGAATAATAACCAAGTTAGACACACAGTCCAGTGGTGGACTGTGAGTATGTTTAAATCACAGGACACGAGTTCGAGTCCGGTCTACTGCACCGACTCGGACAATTATCTAACTTTTTAAAATAAGACAGAAATGGAAATGTTTAGTTTGTATATAAATATAATAAAAATCGGTTTATATAACAAGTTAAACACACAGTCCAGCGGTGGACTGTGTGTTAACTCAACCCACAGGTCCCGGGTTCGAGACCTGTGGAGCGCACCGGTCCGATTCAGTTAAATCGTTTTTTAAAAATAAATGATTTTCGGTTTAATCTAATTAGTATATAAATATAATTAAAAACAGAAATATTTCGGGTTAGACACGTAGCTCAGTTGGTAGAGCTGCGTGCACGCGTACGGGAGGTCTCGGGTTCGAGCCTCACTCAGCGCACATATACACGCATACGAACCGGTCAAACAGTCAAGGTCAACGGTCAACGGTCAAAAAAAGTCAAATTTTTTTATTATTTTTATTTATTTATTTTAATTAAAAATCAATTAAAAATACTTAAAAATAACATTTTTAAGGTTAGAAAATAGCCTTAAACTCACAAAAATACACCCAACAATCTTATTAAAACGGATTAATAAAATCCGTTTACTTACCGAACTATAATGCTATTTATCTAGGTTAATTTCACTCGTGGTTAAAACCACTTCGCGTGCATTCAACATCATCAACCGAACGCACCCACTGTGAGTGAATTTTACAACTCCCCTTTTTAAATTACACATTTTGGGGTGTGTCATGTGTCACAAAATAATTAACTCGTTTATTTAAACTTGTGCCATACCATATCGTGATCTAAACTTAGATTGTTTATATTGTTGTGATTATGTATTTCATTTTGTCACCTTATATGAAATTCATTCATTAAGCCCATTAGTTCCTCGTGGGAGACGAGTGAGCAACGCGTGCCTCAAAACCAATCCATTATTGTTCATGTGTGTATTAATGAGTTTATATTATTGGTAGTTATGTCTTTCATATTATCATGGTTATGCAATTCATTCATTAGGCCCATCAGTTCCTCATGAGAGACGAGTTGAGCAACGCGTGCCTCTAAACGTTCCATTATTGTTCATGTGTACTTTATTTAATATCTAATGATTGTTGAATAAGTTTACATCTATTTTTACTCATGAATGGTTGTGCACTTTATTTCATAATCAATTAAATAAACTTGTTCAAATGTTTTCCATAGGATTCACTCGCCAACTTTTTGTTGATCCAAAAACCCTTTTACACATGATACAGGTGAACAGGATGAAGCAAGGAAAACATAGGAAATGCCTTAGAAGAAAACAAAGAAGCTTAGATTGATGTTTAGGTCATTGATGTAATTATGATTGTAATTTTCCATTAAATTGTATTAATGAATATGAAACATTAAAATAAATGTCATGAGCTTTGATGATAACCCAATCATGCCCCGATCACCTTTTCCGCTGCGGGTCGGGGTGTGACACATTCGAAGTCGAAGTCGCTGACAGAAAATTCGTCACTGTCAATTCTATCCTTTCTAATTGTTATTTGAATCTCAACGATCATACCTTCTCCATTGACCTCAAACCCATCCAAATGGGTAGCTTCGATATCATAGTAGGTATGGATTGGCTTAGGTGGGTCCGTGCTGAAGTTGTTTGTTCCAAAAATTTCATTCATCTTCCCCTTCCCAATGACGATTCCTTACACGTCTATGGCAAGAAACCCTCCAAAGGTCTCAAGCTTATGTCGTGTATCCAAGCGAACAAGTACTTGCGCAAGGAATACTTCGCCTTTCTTACCCACATTGTGGAAAAGAAGGATAAGGATCCAAGCGTGAGTGAAGTTCCCGTTGTTCGTGATTAATCTGACGTCTTCCCTGAGGATCTTCCTAGTCCTCCTCCTCGTTCAGCTGACTTTCGAATCGATCTCATCCCTGGCGCAACTCCCGAAGCAAAATCTCCCTATCGTCTAGCACCCTCGGAGATGCAAGAGCTGTCTAGCCAAATTTAGGAGCTTCTTGATAAGGGCTTCATACGCCCTAGCACATCTCCTTGGGGCACTCCCGTTCTATTCGTCAAAAAGAAAAACGAATCCCTCCAAATGTGCATTGACTATCGTGAGCTCAACAAGTTTATGGTTAAGAACCGATATAATCTCCCTCGCATCGACGATCTTTTTTATCAGCTTCAAGGCGCGACTTGTTTCTCGAAAATCGACCTTCGCTCTGGTTATCATCAACTTCGAGTTCTCGAAGAAGATATAGCCAAAACCGCGTTTCGCACACGTTATGGGCACTACAAGTTCGTAGTCATGACATTTCGTTTGGCCAACGCACCCGTCGTGTTAATGGATTTGATGAATAGCGTGTGCAAGCCTTATCTCGATCGATCCGTGATCGTCATCTTTGACGACATCTAATCTATTCCAAGACGCAAGAAGAGCATGAGCGACACTTGCTTCTTATCCTTCAACTTTTGCGCACCGAACGTCTTCACACTAAGTTCTCCAGGTGTGAATTTTGGCTAAAAGAGGTTCAATTCCTTGGTCATGTCGTCAACGAACGTGGTATTCACATTGACCCTGGCGGTGAAGAATTAGATTGCTCCTAAGTCTCCATCCAAAATTCGTTCATTTCTTGGCTTCGCTGGTTATTACCGTCGGTTTATCTCGAATTTCTCCAAGATCGTCGTACCCCTCACTTCCTTGACCCAAAAGGATAAACCTTTTGTTTGGAGTTCCGAACAAGAGGAGGCTTTTCAAACACTTAAGGACATGCTTTCCAATTCTCCTATCCTAGCCTTCCCGATGGTACCGATGACTTCGTCGTGTATTGCGATGCCTCAACTCAAAGTCTTGGTTGCGTTCTCATACAACGAGATAAGGTTATCGCTTACGCGTCATGACAACTCAAGATTCATGAGAAAAACTATACTATGCACAACCTTGAATTTGGTGCAGTTGTTTTTGCATTGAAGATATGGCGACACTACCTTTATGGTACAAAATGTAGGTTCTTCGCCGACCATAAGAAACTTAACATGCATCAGCGTCATTGGGTGGAATTGCTAAACCACTACGATTGCGATATTCGCTACCACCCTGGTAAGACGAATGTTGTAGCCGACGCACTTAGTCGATAACTCATGTTAAGAGTGTTCCTTTTTACCAAACCATGGGAAAGCTTTAAGAGCTGATTCGCGAGGCACAATACTCAACCGTTAATGAGGGTAACCTCGATAATGAGTTGAAATGTGGTGCTGAAAACCAACTCGTGACCAAATCCAATGGTATCATGTGCTATCTTGACCATATTTGGATTCCGAACCACGATAATCTTCGTGAGCTCTTGATGAGTGAAGCTCATAAATCTCGGTATTCTATTCATCCCGGCGCCGATTGGTGGCCTGGTATGAAGAAAGATATCGCCTGCTATGTTTCGAAATGCCTTACTTGTTCCAAGGTAAAGGCCAAACATCAAAATCCCTCTCGCTTACTCGAACAACCAGAAATTCCTGTTTGTAAACGGGAAAGTATTGCCATGTAATTCGTCACCAAACTCCCTCGTACATCGTCTGGTCACTGTAGTATTTGGGTAATCGTCGACCGTCTGACCAAATCAGCTCTTTTCCTTCCTATACGTGAAGACTACCGAGTCGAGAAATTGCCTTGTATCTACACGGATGAAGTCATCTATCGTCACGGTGTTCCCGTTGACATCATATCGGACTGTGATGGTCGTTTCACTTCCCGTCTTTAGCAAACGTTTCAAAAAGCTCTTGGTACTCACCTCAATCTCAGTTCTGCTTTCCATCCTTAGTCTGATTGTCAAACCGAGCGTACTATCCAAACTCTAGAGGACATGCTTCATTCTTGCATAATCGATTTTGGTGGCAACTGGGACATGCACTTGCCTTTGGTCGAATTCTCATACAGTAACAGTTACCACTCGAGTATTCAAATGGCACCTTTTGAGGCATTGTATGGACGCAAGTGCTGATCGCCTATTTGTTGGCACGAGATCAAGGAAGTTCAAATCACTGGTCTCGAGCTTATACAACAGACGACGGACAAGATTTTAATGATTCGGGAGAACTTACTCAAAGCCAGAAGCCGACAAAGGAGTTACGCAGATAAAACTTTGGAATTCAACGTTGGTGCTTTGAACTTCTCAAGGTATCCGCTTGGAAGGGTGTGGTTCATTTTGGAAAGAAGGGAAATCTCGCTCCTCGGTATGTGGGTCCTTTCAAGATTCTCGAAAGGATTGGCAAGGTAGCGTACCGACTGGACCTACCACAACAGCTCAACAACATTCATCCTACCTTCCACGTCTCAAACTTGAAGATATGTCTCGCTGAAGAAGGACTCCGAGTCCCACTTGAAGATCTTCAAATCAATGAGACCTTGTACATCATGGAGAAACCAGTCGAAATCATGGATCGAGGCACTAAGCAACTAAGGCGCAGTCGAATCCCGATCGTGAAGGTACAATGGTAAGGAAAACGGGGCGCTAAGTTTACTTGCTAACCTGAAAGCGACATGAAGACTAAGTATTTGCATCTGTTCATTACATCTTCCTAAATTTCGGGACGAAAGGAGGGGAGACTGTAACGCTTCGCTTTTTGTAACTTTCCATTTTAGTAGGTTTGCTTCGTGTTTCTATTTTTGGAAAGTCCAAACCTTGTAATCGTATCTCATTTCAGAATCATTGTAAATCCAAGGCTTTGATTGTAATCAAATTGATCAATTATGCGAAATTCACAACCTTTATGCATGCTTTTTCTTATAAACGTACGCTTATTCTTGTAAATGATAAGATACCAGAGATAGCTCCATTCAGTATAGTACTTGAGTTTATGGGAAGATCATATGTGAAAAAGGCTACAACACATCAGCACAAAGTTTACAAGTCATATATAGAACGATTTTGGAGTCCTGCAAGATTTGTCGATTAACTAAGAGCCATACATTCAGCAGTGATGATTGATGATAAAGAGTATGAAGTTAAAATCACTAAAAAGCTGATTCGTAGAGTTATGGATCTGAATAATAAACATATGACCAACAAGTTATCTAGAGAGGATGGTTCAAGGTTATTTTTATCGGATGGGCTACAAAGGTCACGTGAATACACCCAATTTCAAGAAAGCAAATCTTGGAAGGCCGTACAAGTTTTTCGTGCACCCTATCATACATGCCTTCATCGATAGGAAAGGCGGTTTCGATGATATTTTGGATTATCAAATGTGTATGGTTGCTGCTTTAACACTGAATCTAACTTATAATTTTACGAGGTTAATTTTTGACCAAATGGCGGCAAACACTAAAAGGGAGAAGGTTTTCAAGTATACAAGAGTTCTACAAATGATGTTAGATGATCTATTCCCTAACTTGCAAAGGATGAAGATGATGAGCTTGTATTCGAGGATATGCATAGAAAGACGTTGGTTAGATTGAATTTGTACTTGAAGCAAGAATCTGAACCTGTTGCAAAGCCAGTTTTTGGAGCTATTCTTGATAAGAATTACATTACACCTCCTAAGCGCAAATGGAGAAAAGATACAAGCGGGTCTAAAGGGGGGAAGAAGAAAAGCTAGATGGTTTTATTCTTTGGAGAAGAAGTTGGTTTGAGAAAGAAGAAAAGAAAAGGAAAAGAGCGACTCCAAAGAAGAAGCTTACACAAGCTCGCCAACGTGCAACAGTATGAACTTTGTTAGTTGATGAGCCAGAAGAGAAACCGGTGAATGAGTCTATTAATGAGCCGGTGGCTGAAACTACGCATGAAGAGGTTTTCTATAAAACATCGGATAATGATCGAGAAGAAGTGAATGTTGAAAAGATAGTAGTAGATGTTGAGAAAGAGGTGGTTGAAGGTGATAATGAGGAAAGCTCAGATTATAGCTTTGATCTTGAAATTGTTACAGTTAAAAGCCGTGAAGATGAGCGATTAATTCAACGAAAACGTAAAGAAGTATATGATGATGATGTTACATATGTTCCTTCAGAGCATGAAGAAGAAACTGAGATGCCGTTTAGAAAGACAAGAAGAGCAAAGAGTAAAACATCTGATGTTCAAAAGAAAACGACAGGGTCTCCTGTGGCTAGAAAGTCATGACCCAAGTATAAGAAAGCCAGGAAGATGCCTGAGGTGATAGTATCTGCAGTTGAAAATGTTGAGTCTGTTGTACCACCATCACCACCAAAACTACTAGCTCCAACACAACAACAATCATCAATTACACCACCATACATCACCAATACAACATGTTACACCACCATCACAACCAGCTTCTACACCAAAACAACCAACACCTCCTGTACAACAAAGAACACCTCAATCTGCAACAAGAATATCATTGAATGAATAATTTTGGAGAAATTCCTTTTAAAGGTGTAATTTATGTAGACCTGTTTAATGACAACAGAGTAACAGAGCTTGAAAGCCAAGCACACAAAGATAGGATTAAACAACTTGAAACTGAGAATATGGGGCTAGTGGCTTTGCTTTCAAGTGTTACTACTGAAAACGAAAAATTACACATAGTTGTCAAAGATCTTGAGGTTGAAAAGATGGCTAATGTAGAAAATTTTGATATGATATTCAAAGTATTAGAAAAGAAATTTAGCATGAATTTTGTTTCTGAATATGATGATATAAAGATTGAAGAGGCTAGGGCTAAAGCTGTTGAGCATGTGCGTAAAGTAGAAGCAAATGTTGCAACGTTGGGAAAAGGAAAGAACAAGATTGATGATGTTCCTATTATTGTGCCAACTGAGCCTGAATCGGAAGTTGTCATTGAAACAGAAGTTGAAGAGGTTATACCAACAGAGCCTGAGAAAAAAGTTGAAGTTGAAACTGAAGCTGAACTTGAGCCGATAGATTATGTTATAGAGAAAAAGAAGAGGGATGTTGAACTCGATGCTGAAGTTGATGCGTTTAACAAGAATGAAGATGATGATGATGATGATGATAATGATGATGATGGTGCGAGTGATAATAATGGTAAAAATGATGATGATGATGATGATGATGATGATAATGATGATGATGATGGTGGTGCGAGTGATAATAATGGTAATAAGGATGATGATGATTATGATAAAGGTGATGATGATGATAATAACCATGGTAGATCTGGTGTGACAGTGGTTGACTCAAAGATAAATGAATCGTTTAAGTATGATGCTTATCTGTTGAATGATGTGAAAGATGACAGGGAAGCTGATAGACAGGGGGAGCAGAAAGATTCAGTTCACGATTGTGTGCAATCAGGAATCCTCATAGTCGTTGCACCAATATCGGTTGTTCCTGAATTGCCAAAACCCAAAGTCTTCTATATAGAGCATGGCGTTGAGGAAGGCGATTTCGTACATAACTATATAAAAGAAGAGATAGTCAAAATGTTGGGCGTTGAGGAAGACAAGTTTGAATTTGACTTTGAGGAGGAGTTAAATAATATCAGTGCATCTAAGCCTAATGACTATCAGTACAAGTATATTGCAGATGCTGATAGGTATGATCGGGTTGTCGTGGAGGATGATTCCGATGACAATGAAACTGTTAAATATTCTAGTGTGAATACAGATGACTTCCCAACCTTTGAGCAAATGTTTAAAGAAGCCTCTGATGATCTGCTGAAGCAAAGAAGATGTGGTTTAGAGCTGCACAAAGAAAGAAAATTTTGAACACCATTGGCTTTATTTACGCGTGATCATGATAAATCGCTGGGTGATGTCCTAAGTTGAGGTTGGATAGAAGAGTTAAATGTTTATGCTATCAAGAGGGAGTTTGGAGTGCAATAATTATGTTATCTCTGTGATATACAAGCACTACCCTACTGGGACATGGAAGAGTTTGTGCAAACAAAGATGATAAAAGTCCAAATGAAATTTCATGATCAACCGTTATGGGATGTGGAAGAGTTTGTGAACCCGAATGAGTATAAAAGGGCTCCTCATTCGCACGGGTCACACTATTGACTCCGTGCGACTGAGAGCTTACTCTGTGCAAATCAGTTCTTATCACTCATTTTCTTGGTCTACATTACGTATCTATACTTCGGGAGGTTGATTTGCACACCTCTTTCGATGGGCAAGGTACTATTACAAGTTTTGATCCGTTATAATGCCGAAATTGGACCAAAAGGACATAAAACGTAGATTTAGGATAATCGGAATGGTAAATATAAAATTGAACTCAAAATCATTAAAATCAGCCCTTTTAACCTATCAATCAACCTTCAATTTGTTAAAATCTAAACAACTTAAGTTCGGTTTGATAAGGTGTTATTTGGTGCGATTTGCAACTCGTACTAATCATCACCCGTACAAGCAAGGATTTCAAATGTTTGTTTATCATATTCACTCGTACGTGTGATTGTTCATACTAGTAGGACCTTAAACGTCTATATCTTTGTGGCTCGTACAAAGCATAACTCGTACGAGGAAGTTTGCTCAAAACCCTTAAAACTTATTAAGTTTGATTTTGAGTTCGTACGAATAAGTGGCTCGTACGAGTGGGGTTTTAACTCAGACTTAAATACTTGTCTAAGTATATGACTCGTACGAATGGTGACACGTACGAGTGATTAAAAGTTGAAAGTTTAAAAAAAATTTTCCAAGTGTTTGAAATATTTATGTTTGAAGATCAAGAAGTCTTCGCTTTCACCGTTTCACAGCATCTGTTTTCTTCTCGATGAGACTATTCCTGAAATCGCAGCATATAGAGAAGTTCTATATTTTTTAAGCCGACTTCCTATTACTAAGGCGCTTACTGACCGTCACACGGCTTATCGTTCACATGTCAATTATTTTTGGAATGCCACTGAATATAATGAAGAGGAGAATGCGATTTTGTCTGAAGTAATGATTGATAATGAAGATATTCAAGTGAAAATCACTAAAGACTTGATCCAAACAATGTCAGAGTTTAAAGATAATGAAGAAGACCTAACTGGTTTCTCAGAATACATTGTTAAAGGGCGCTTCTATCGGATGGGTTATGCATGATTCGTTAATGCAGCTCCGTTTAAGAAGGCAAACCTCAGTGCTCTGTTTTGTTACATTGCACATTGTGTTACTCATGCCCTCAGTCACAGAAAAGGCAGCTTTGATGATTAGGTTGATTATCATATGTGCATTATTAGAACACATATTCTGAACTTGCCCTAATATTTTTCAAGACTGATCTTCTCACAGATGGTCCAAAATATACAACGCGAGAAGTTTCTGCAGTATCCGCGTTTTGACTAGATGTTGCTCGATCACTTACATCCAAAGTTAAAAAAAGAAGAAAGATGATGTTTTAAAGCTTGAACATATGGATGTTGCTCGATCACTTACATCCGATGCTAGTGGAGACGGAGATGAGGAGTTAGAGGCGTTCGACTGTTTTGTTGCGAAGAGAAGCGTGTGATTCACTTACATTCTCAAAGCCAAACATCCATATCTACCTCGAATGCCCCTCAAAAGAAGTAGTGTGCATATGAGAGCACGAGGTTGGTAGACGAGTCAGAGCCCGAAGAAAATGTTGAAACTTTGGCTGCTGATATCGAACGAGAAACGTTTGGGGTTTGAGAAGGAATAGTTGAAGAGGCATCCTCCTCTGGCACTAATCAAGAGGATAGGATCGCTGGAGAGAGAGAAAGAGCTAAGAAAAAGAACTTGAACATTTGGCTGAACTTCAACGTAAAGCAGAAGAGAAGAAACGAAAAGCAACAGGAAAAGATGATACAACTTATGTACCTTCGGGTTCCGGCTGTTATACCCATGTTCACAAATCTTCAAAGAGATCTTCTAAACGTCTCAAGAGGCCAGCTGTTAGAAGCACATATTCTCCAAAAGACAAACCTAAAAGAAAGGTGCAGAAAAATGTTGAGGAAGCAGTGAATGTCGAACTGACTTCTCAACCACCACCATCACCACCTCCTCAACCAACTCCACAACCAACACCACAACCTACATCTCAAGCTCAACCTTCTCATTCTCAACCCTCGTTCTTCATAGGAACCAGACTTGAAGATCAATTTGATTTTGTTTTTTTGTGATATACATGGGGAGAAGAATTTTCTAGCAGATATGTTCAATGACACACAAATTGAAGAGTTGGAAAACCAAGTTACGCTGAATAGTGTAAAGATTGCTGAACTACAAGAGCAGATTAAAGGGCTAAAAGAAGAAAAACAGCACCTTGAGGCTATCTAGGCCAGTATCGTGTCAGAGAACTAAAGATTGAGGAACCAAATGGAAGAATATAATGAAGAACGCCTCAGTAATCAACGAAGAATGAGCTTATTCGAGAAGATTCTTACGAAGAAACTCGGAATTAACATAGCTGCAGAAATAGATGAGATTGAAAGAGCAGAGGCTAGAGAAAGGGTTTCTTAATGGGAACGCATTGCAAAAGAATTATCAGACGCTCAGGGGAAAGGAAAAGCGAAGGTTTGTGAAGAACCTATGATTGATATAACGGAGCCAGAAGTTGAATCTGTGCCAGTATCTTCTGTAGTGGTGGTGTGTGCAAACACGAGGAAGTTTGTTTTAATTGGAATGCGAAAGGATGTTGATATTGACATGACGAATCTTTCAGCTAAACATCAATAATGGCTAAATAAGAAAAAGATGGAGAAAGAAATTGAGGCAGAGGTAGATGAATTTGATGATAATCCTTAGAAGGAAAATGAAACCTTGGACGATATCGATGATGTATTTTCTTATAAGTATGATGATGATAGTGATGGTGGTGATGATGACAATTTGGGTGGTTCGGGTATGCTTGTAACAGATTCAGGTTTGAATGAAGATATTGATTTATCTGTGTACTTGGATGATTCTGCAAATCAAGTGGAAGAAGGTAAAGATCAGGGAAAGTATGAATGCTCGAAGGATTCTAAGAAGGAATCCTCACAGTGACTCACAGTGACTGATATGTCATATGTTCCTTTCGTGCCCAAACCAAAGATATTATATTTGGAGCATGATGTTGAAGAAGGATAGTTTGTCCACAGTTACACAAAAGAAGAAATAGCAAATATGTAGGGCGTGGATGAAGAAACATTTGAGTTTGATTTCGAAGAGGAGCTTAACGACAGCAGTGCTTTCGAGCCTGTGGATTATGTCTTGGAACATGTTTCTGATGCACATGATTATGATAAAGTTGTTGTGGAGGATGATTCTAATGACAATGATAGTAATATTGCCGATGAGGGTACAGATGACTCCCCAACTTTCAGTGAATTGTTTGTAGCCGAGAATGATGATCTTCTGAAGCGCAAAGTTGAAAAGGTTGTCAAACAGGGTACGATTCCTCAACAATTATCTGCAGAAGAAATTGTAGAAATGAAGAAGTGTTGGTTTAAAGAAGTACCAACTGAACGTAAATTCAAATGTCCCTTAGAATTTTTATGCGTGATGCTAACATCTCTCTGGGGGACATCATAAGCTGGGGATGGATCGAATAGATCAATGTTTATGCAATTAAATGGGAGTATGGGATACAGTACTTTTGATTCTTAAGCAACATAAACACCCTACCATTCTGGGATCTCAAAGAGCTTGTTCAAGATGATTAATTTGAGGATGAAATGTCATGATCAGCGGCTGTGGAAATTGATAAAGCTTGAGGCTAGACATGGTTCATTCACTGGAAGCCACATATCCCTAAAAGAATCATGAAGATTGATCTAGTAATGAAAGAATTGTTACGTTGATTATAAAGAGGCCACGAGCGATGAAGAATATGCCTCTGATTAAAATGGAACAAGATTTTCAAATGGTGGCACTATGATTCGAACACAAGCGAAGCTGTAATTTGTGTCCAACCAGATGAAGATTCTTAGAAAATTACAGAAGAACTATCTGAATCCGTCATTGCGCACAAACGTATCTTTGGATTATGGCGTGGTATTCGAATACTAGACCTGATGTGGCTAGTAAACTGCTCGCAAAAAGATATAGAATGCTTATTCTTTAGCAAATCAGTTTTGAATAAAAAGACAAAGAGCAGGCTCTAGTTCTAGAAGATTGCTAGTGTTTGTTTTGCTAATGATATACACTCAGGAACAGCATGGAACAATTCTTGGAGGAAGCTAGAAGAGATAGAGAAACGAAAGAAAGGGAAGAATGATGAAAAAATTGCTGAGCGAACGTGAATTGCTTCGCTAAGGAGCTTTCAGTTTGGTAACACGTGTAATCGGCCTCCTCCTACAGACTAAACGCCGATATCGTTTGAGGAGCGTCGTAGGCCACTGAAACGTTTCTTTGGTCGTTAATTGTCAAATCTTTGAAGATTTTTTGAAGTCTATCAAAGACTGCGGCAACATCCAAGTGGGAGTTTGTTGGTGCATAATTTGTCTATTGCCTACGTCTAGGATATGTTGGTTATGTATATAGGGCTTAGTATGTCGAATATTGTTTGTTAATATATGATTTATGTGTTTTGTACAAGGCTCGTACGAACGATATTAGTGGCTCGTACGAGTGACAAGGTGTCACTCGTACGAGGCACCACTCGCACGAGTCATCCACACCTTTCTCCAATGCGATTCATGTTGATCTATAAATAGAGGAGCTTAAATGTGGTGTTAGATATCTGTTGATGGGTAACTACGGCGAAGCCTTGTCAAATTGTTTACTCGTTCTGTAACCATTCACGTTTATCAATATATATCAAGGAGTTTAAGCAGTATATCTTTCTTGTTTGTTTGTTCAAATCGCTTACAATGAATTTCGCCTCTGTTAGCTGAGTCAGATCAGCCCAGTGCTCATAAGAGGAGAGCCGATCCCCTCTCACAATCCTTTGAAAATTTTTTTAAATATTTATCTATATATATTAAATGATTTTTTATCCGATGTCTCCAAAATTTTTTTGTTGACCGTTTTCTTTTGACATTTGATCATCCTTTGTTAGAAATTTGTTTGGTCAATCTGTTTATACCCCTTTTGATTAGTTTCCCTTTTTTAATATATACCTTTTTTTAAGAAAAACACATAATATATATATATATATATATATATATATATATATATATATATATATATATATATATATATATAACAACCAAAAATAAAAAGAAACAAAAACAACACCAGTCACTCAACGTCGTAGATCATGTCAATAAAGGCCTAGAATTGTTTCTTTATTCAAGTGTTGTTAATGGTTGGCACAAGTTGTGCATTCTGAATTTTTTCTTGAAAAACCATCTCTACCCTAGGATACCAGACCGGAACACCCCGAAACTCTAGATGACTTGTGATCATCTTCATCAAGAAGAATGAATATATTAAGAATGTTCAGCTAGAGTATAAGTTACCTACAAAATCTCATATTATATAATACGTGTAGTTATATGGAACATCATGCACTATTGCATGCATGAGTTCCATGAGCTTGTAGGAGATTTCATTTGAAGTTCACGGTCTTCTTTGAGAAGCGTATCCTAAGCTGAGTGACTAGAAACTACCATGGCTAGATGAAACTAGATTTTGCTATCTACCTCATTAGACCATACACTCTATGCCCCATGTCCCTGAGGGTATTCTCCAACTCTTGGTAGGTGAAGGATAACACATTATCGTCGTCGTGGAGGTGAAGTCCCTGCCTAATGGTGAACTTGTTCAGGATGATGGGTTTCTACATCACCCACCCGGCTATGGTGGTCAACTTCCCCTCATCAAAAATGAGTCTGGTAGTGTACCAGAACTCCTGAAGTATATCTGAATGAATTCAGATATTGGCGGTTAAGGCAAAGGGTAGGCGTTCTTCAAGAGAAGGGACAAGATGATGCAACATCTTTCCCATGCTTCACCGCCAACATTCAGCCGGACTCTTAGGTTATGGCAGGAAATGTAGTTCAACGTGAAATGGTTTAGATCAGTGTGATTATGGTTTCAGGGCAAAGTGGGAGAGATGAAAGTAACTTGTGATAGAAATAAATCTCTAGTTGGTTGAAAGTTTAGATGCCATAAATGGTATCTACCAACTTGAGATTTTGTATCTCTATACTACTCATTGTGAAGATCTGATGGCAGAGGAATAAAGAGATGTTTAGACTTACATCTCTTCTCATTTATGATTTAGGCATCCTGGAACCGTGAGATATGCAATATTTACAGTCCGGGTGTCGCTTATTTCTCTCTTAGTGATGATGAGTACGTTATGAATGTTATAAGAGAGAGTATTCATAAATTTAATTTTGCTTAGATTATTTACTTTATGACGTAAACAGAGTTTAAAGAATGGTTTCTTATACTATTTTATCCTATATTTATATATGTATATTACATATATAAAATAGAGCACGGAGAGAAAAAAAATCTGTACAAAATGATTTGGGACGTATGATATGTATGCATGAAAGACATACTTTGAAAATTCTTTTCTAATGGTTCAACATATGTCTATTGATTTTGTTAGATTTACAGATTTTTAGTAAGTTTATCAGATTTTTGATGAGACATCAGAATTTTCATCAGATTTATGATTTTCTTCCTATCATCATAGTTTTGTTTGCTTTGGGACAAAGTTGTTTTTCATGTTTCTTCATATTTCATGTTGACCATCTCTAACTTGCTTATTAAAAAATTATGCATTTCCTCATGAAGAAATTTTCTGAATTTGGTTTTTCTGTTGGAACAAAATACATTTCTGTACTACCTTTCTTCATATAATCTTTTATGAAGTGATATCTGACATCGATATGCTTTGTTCTAGATTGATGTACTTGATTTGAGGTTATTGCAATTGCATTATTTGAGTGACAAAGTATCAGAATCTTTGGCAAATTTACTCCATAGTCTCTTAGCTGAGTCTGCATCCATAAAACTTGTGTGCAACAGCTTACTGCAGCTACATATTCTGATTCAGTTGTAGATGTGGATACATAGTTTTGCTTTTTGCTTGCCCAACACACCAATTTTTCTCCCAACATCTGACAAGCACTAGATGTACTTTTTCTATCAAGTTTGCAACTTGCATGATATGTATCTGTATATGCTATCAACTTGAAATTTGGGCCTTTGGGATACCATAAACCTAGATCAGATGTTCCCTTGAGATATTTAAAAACTCTTTTGACTGCCTTTAAGTACCATTCTGTAGGATTACATTGATATCTTGCTAGAAAACAAGTTGAGAACATGATGTCTGGTCTACTAGTTGTTAAGTATAACAATGATCCTAATATTCCTCTGTAAGTTTTAATATCCACACATTTACCATCAGGACCAGAATCTAGTTTGTTTCCTATGGCCATTGGTGTTTTTGAAGATACGCAATTTTCAAGTGAGTATTTCTTTACTATAGTTTTAACATATTTTGATTAACTTAAAAATATGCCATCATTTTGTCGTTTCACATGAAGACCCAAAGAGAAACTTAATTCACCCATCATACTCATTTCAAAATAGCTGGTCATTAGATTTTCAAAATTTTTAGCAAAATTTTGGATTAGTGGATCCAAATATTATGTCATCAACATATATGTGAACAACAAAGTGTGCCCTATGTGGGTTTAAAAAAACAGGGTTGTGTCAATTTTATCTTTGGTGAAGCAAGGATTGATTAAGAAGTGTGGGAGTGTTTCATACCATGCTCTAGGAGCTTGCTTTAAACCATACAAGGCTTTGTTCAGTTTGTAAACAATTTTGGAAATTTTGGGTCAGCAAAGCCTTCAGGTTGCTGAACATACACTTCCTTGTTGTTGACAATAAGCCTCCAATCTTACCGTTTAGGATTGTTGATTTTACATACATCTGATAAACTTTGAAATCCTTGGATGCTGCATAAGCAAGGAAAATTATGAGTGCTTCTAATCTTGCAACTTGGGCAAAGATTTCATCATAATCTATTCCTTCTTATTGACAATACCATTTGACCACTAATCTTGCTTTATTCCTTGTTATGACTCCTTGTTCATCAATTCCGAATAACCATTTTGAACCAGTTACATATTTGTTATCTAGTTTAGGTAACAGATTCCAAATCTGACTTTTCGCAGATTGGTGAAGCTCTTATTACATTGCTTGTATCCAATTTGGATCATTGAGTGCTACATTGACAGTTTTTGGTTCTAACAAGCTTAAAAATCCTACATGAAGACATTCATGTGAAGTTATTGATCTTGTTTTAACACCTTCTTCCGGATTGCCAGTTATGTTTGATGGAGAATGCGCTTTGATCCATCTACTGTTGTTTTGTGTATTGACTTGTTCTGATGAGGATTCTCCTGCTTCCCCTTGATTATGATCTGTTCTCAGTGAAGTGGATCAAAATTCTGACTTGTGTTTACGTTTTCTGATGTTTCATCGGAATTATTACCATTTGTTCCTTGGATTACTGATGTTGACTCCAGATTGTCTGCAGGGTTAGTATATGTCTGATTTTTTAATGTTTGTTTCTGATGAATCATCAAAGGATACAGATATGCGCAACATACAACATATAGATTACATCAAACAAGGCATAAAATCAACCCTTTTTCGGTACTAATGTTGGAAAAAGCATGTTTCTGTGTTTACTTTTAAATTACAGGATCAAAAGAGCTAAAATGAACATAAGAAGCAAACTAATAGCAAAACCAACACAAATACAAAGAAGGAGGATTGACACAACTTTCCAAACCCCCATTCACATCCAAAACAACAAAAATAACCAAGACAGAAGCTTAGGCACAGGGTCGTGCCCAATCAAAGATTCTCTGTAGAAAAAGACAACAGCAACAAACAACCAACACGGGGCCGTTCCAAGTCAACATGGGCCATGGTCAACTTTAAGAATCGTAGAATCTGGGATAGTACAGCAAGTACACAGACCATGGGGTTGTGCTCTGTCACCACGGGGCATGTTGGTACAACGACCTGCATCTCCAGTTAACGAATAGAGAGAAAAAATCCACTACAGGGTCGTGCTAGGAGGGCACGGGGCCGTGGTCGACTTCTGTTTTCAGCTATAAATTCAGGAGCTTGGTTCATGAGAAAAGCATCCCTTGATAAACCACTTCTCTCACACTTGCCATCAGTCCACCACCACTACAACATCAACGCCCACCACTATCATCCATCTTTTATCTAGTGTGTAGTAGTCTCGGGATCCAAGATTGATTGTAAGAGTTCTCATCAAACAAAGGCCATGCTTGGCTAAATCTCTTACATCACTTGGTGAAGACAAATCTTTTATATATTACTTTTGATTTCCAATCTTTGGCAACATTTTAATTGGGTATGTATTAATGACTTTAATAACTAGTTTTTTTATATTGAAAGTGAACTTTATTTAAACAATTCTTCATGTTTCGTTGATTCACTCATTCGTGTCTTTACAGTCTACATAAAGTGCGTTAACTACTTGGAAGGGGGTTAGAAGGGTGCTTGGGTAAAGTTCTTGTCTTTTTTAATGTATAAATCCTTGGAATACTTTGTTCAAGCTTATTAGGACTTCCCTTGAGGTAGATAGCATCAAATCGTGGGATTAAGAACAGCTTGAACCCCTTATAAATAAACTAGTATTATAACTTTATCCTACCTTGCGGGACTGTATCCCTACTGACTCAGACAAGTATGGTCGAGGGTAATGCCGCCTTCACAAGAGGGGCCTACCACTTTTCACATTAATAACTTACTTAATTATCTTCCAATATTCCGACCTTGCGGGACTGTATCCATGCTGACTCAAACCAATAGGTTGAGGGTAATGTCGCCTTCACAAGAGGGGTCTACTACTATAACTAAGATAATCTTTTAAAATGCCCAAAGTGCGGAATTCATCAAAGGATATGTAAAAGAGGAGTCAGAATCAAGTGATTCTTTCTTGTCTATTTGTTTTCCTTTTTATTTACATTTCTACTTTTACTTTTCAAAACTTTTATAAAAAATTTGGTTAGATTAGACGTTAACAATAAGCCGGTATTAAAAGCTCTTGTTTCCTTGGACGAACTCGGTATCTTACCATCACTATACTACGTCCATGATGGGTGCACTTGACCTAACGTGTGTAGAGTGGTAGTATTGTATCGTGTTTTATAAACATAAAGCTTGATCTACGAGTAAAAAGTGCCTAAAATATAATAACAATGATAACCACACTCAACCAAGACAAGTTTTTGGCGCCGTTGCCGGAGACACTAGGATTTTAAGAAAGCTTAAAATTAATGGCATAATCCATTTTTATCTTTTTCTTTTATTGTTTAGTACTTTTCTTTGTTTTTGCAATTTTTTCATTTTCTTCAGATTGCAGCACGGGGCCGTGTTAATCCCACACAGGGTCGTGCCCTTTATAGCAACTAGCAAAACTGTTTTAAATCAAATAGTTTGTGCAACACAGGGCCGTTCCAAGTCAACATGGGCCATGGTCAACTTTAAGATTCGTGGAATCTGGGATAGTACAGCAAGCACACAGACCATAGGGTTGTGCTCTGTCACCACGGGGCATGTTGGTACAACGACCTACATCTTCAGTTAATGAATAGAGAGAAAAAATCCACTACAGGGTCGTGCTAGGAGGGCACGGGGCCGTGGTCGCCTTCTGTTTTCAGCTATAAATTCAGGAGCTTGGTTCATGAGAAAAGCATCCCTTAACAAACCACTTCTCTCACACTTGCCATCATTCCACCACCACTACAACATCAACACCCACCACTATCATCCATCTTTCATCTTTTAGAGTGTGTAGTAGTCTCGGGATCCAAGATTGATTGTAAGAGTTCTCGTCAAACAAAGGCATGCTTAGCTAAATCTCTTACATCACTTGGTGAAGACAAATCTTTTATATATTACTTTTGATTTCCAATCTTTGGCAACAATTTATTTGGGTATGTTTTAATGACCTTAATAACTAGTTTTTTTATATTCAAAGTGAACTTTATTTAAACAATTCTTCATGTTTCGTTGATTCACTCATTCGTGTCTTTACAGTCTACATAAAGCGCGTTAACTATTTGGAAGGGGGTTAGAAGGGTGTTTAGGTAAAGTTCTTGTCTTTTTAATGTATAAATCCTATTTGGTTCAAGCTTATTAGGACTTCCCTTGAGGCAGATAGCATCAAATCGTGGGAGTAAGAACACCTTGAACCCCATATAAATAAACTACCATTATAACATTATCCTACCTTGCGGGACTGTATCCCTACTGACTCAGGCAAGTATGGTTGAGGGTAACGCCGCCTTCACAAGAGGGGCCTACCACTTTTCGCATTAATAACTTACTTAATTATCTTCAAATATCCCGACCTTGCGGGACTGTATCCCTGCTGACTCAAACCAATAGGTTGAGGGTAATGTCGCCTTCACAAGAGGGGTCTACTACTATAACTAAGATAATCTTTTAAAATGCCCAAAGTGCGGAATTCATCAAAGGATATGTAAAAGAGGAGTCAGAATCAAGTGATTCTTTCTTGTCTATTTGTTTTCCTTTTTATTTACATTTCTACTTTTACTTTTCAAAACTTTTATAAAAAATTTGGTTAGATTAGACGTTAACAATAAGCCGGTATTAAAAGCTCTTGTTTCCTTGGACGAACTCGGTATCTTACCATCACTATACTACGTCCATGATGGGTGCACTTGACCTAACGTGTGTAGAGTGGTAGTATTGTATCGTGTTTTATAAAGTTAAAGCTTGATCTACGAGTAAAAAGTGCCTAAAATATAATAACAATGATAACCACACTCAACCAAGACAAGTTTTTGGCGCCGTTGCCGGAGACACTAGGATTTTAAGAAAGCTTAAAATTAATGGCATAATCCATTTTTATCTTTTTCTTTTAATGTTTAGTACTTCTCTTTGTTTTTGCAATTTTTTCATTTTCTTCAGATTGCAGCACGGGGCCGTGTTAATCCCACACGGGGTCGTGCCCTTTATAGCAACTAACAAAACTGTTTTAAATCAAATAGTTTGTGCAACACGGGGCCGTTCCAAGTCAACATGGGCCATGGTCAACTTTAAGATTCGTGGAATCTGGGATAGTACAGCAAGCACACAGACCATAGGGTTGTGCTCTGTCACCACGGGGCATGTTGGTACAACGACCTACATCTTCAGTTAATGAATTGAGAGAAAAAATCCACTACAGGGTCGTGCTAGGAGGGCAAGGGGCCGTGGTCGCCTTCTGTTTTCAGCTATAAATTCAGGAGCTTGGTTCATGAGAAAATAGTCCCTTGACAAACCACTTCTCTCACACTTGCCATCAGTCCACCACCATACAACATCAACACCCACCACTATCATCCATCTTTCATCTTTTAGAGTGTAGTAGTCTCGGGATCCAAGATTGATTGTAAGAGTTCTCGTCAAACAAAGGCCATGCTTGGCTAAATCTCTTACATCACTTAGTGAAGACAAATCTTTTATATATTACTTTTGACTTCCAATCTTTGGCAACATTTTATTTGGATATGTATTAATGAATTTAATAACTAGTTTTTTTATATTGAAAGTGGACTTTATTTAAACAATTCTTCATGTTTCGTTGATTCACTCATTTGTGTCTTTAAAGTCTACATAAGGCGCATTAACTACTTGGAAGGGGGTTAGAACGGTGTTTGGGTAAAGTTCTTGTCTTTTTTAATGTATAAATCCTTGGAGTATTTGGTTCAAGCTTATTAGGACTTCCCTTGAGGCAGATAGCATCAAATCGTGGGAGTAAGAACAGCTTGAACCCTTATAAATAAACTACTATTATAACTTTATCCTACCTTGCGGGACTGTATCCTTACTGACTCAGACAAGTATGGTCGAGGGTAACACCGCCTTCACAAGAGGGGCCTACCACTTTTCGCATTAATAACTTACTTAATTATCTTCCAATATTCCGACCTTGCGGGACTGTATCCCTGCTGACTCAAACCAATAGGTTGAGGGTAATGTCGCCTTCACAAGAGGGGTCTACTACTATAACTAAGATAATCTTTTAAAATGCCCAAAGTGAGGAATTCATCAAAGGATATGTAAAAGAGGAGTCAGAATCAAGTGATTCTTTCTTGTCTATTTGTTTCCCTTTTTATTTACATTTCTACTTTTACTTTTCAAAACATTCAAAACTTGTATAAAAATTTTGGTTAGATTAGACGTTAACAATAAGCCGGTATTAAAAGCTATTGTATCCTTGGACGACCTCGGTATTTTTCCATCACTATACTACGTCCATGATGGGTGCACTTGGCCTAACGTGTGTAGAGTGGTAGTATTGTATCGTGTTTTATAAATTTAATGCTTGATCTACGAGTAAAAAGTGCCTAAAATATAATAAAAATGATATCCACACTTAACCAAGTCAAGTTTTTGGCGCCGTTTCCGGAGACACTAGGATTTTAAGAAAGCTTAAAATTAATGGCATAATCCATTTTTATCTTTTTCTTTTAATGTTTAGCACTTTTCTTTTTTTTTGCAATTTTTGCATTTTCTTCAGATTGCAGCACGGGGCCGTGTTAATCCCACACGGGGTCGTGCCCTTTATAGCAACTAGCAAAACTGTTTTAAGTCAAATAGTTTGTGCAACACAGGGCCGTGTTAATGCACTCAGAGTGGTGTCTCCCTAACAGCAACATTAAAACAGGACCGTCTTATCCCAACGATTAACAACATCTGATGAAAACATGGATGATATCGATTATTTTTACTTCCGCAACTCTTATGGTGAATGGTGCAAATTATGTGGTGGGTTTCATCGGGATATAGAATGCTACTTTCTAAATTTCAAACCCCATTACCTAATAGACTCATCGTTTTCCTGTGAAAGTCACCTTAAGAGGGGCGAAAGTAAAAAAGATGACTATCTATTCATCTGAATGCCATCAAGCCTTTTTTCAAAATGACATAACCTTAGATGTCATATGCCAAATATGAAAAAGGATTATCTAGAAATTAAAAGAAATAGAGTTTATGATGAATATGAGGTGTTCATCATGAAATACTAACAACGGAGAAGAATTGGCGGGGGCCCATTCAGAATTAAACAACATTGAGGCCACTACGTGCACCTTGACATCTTGTGATGGGGAAAGCGATAGTCGTCCCTATTTCAATTTTTCCATGCGGACTCGCCACCAGGTACATTCAGTGTATACATAGACTAGAGCGATTCGACTCATACGTTCTTTAACGAGACCCCGGATAAGGTAAATAAAGGTTGGTTTCGCCCACCGTTTAGTTTAGGATTTTTCCTATCCGACAACCTCTTCCGTTTTCGTATAAATCACAAGCACCTAAGGTACATGCGACACTTTGGTGTTCTTCCTACCAGTAAGAGCCACCCAATAGGATAAGATACCTTAAAAATATGAACCTTCATAAATCTCAAAAACAACACGGGGTCGTGCCCATCGGACACGCCCCCGTGCCCATTTATTAAGACACCACAGGGTCGTGCCTAGCCAACATTCCCCATGGTCACTAGCTACCAAAATGCATTCTGATCTGTTGCAGACCACGGGGTCATGCCACCCAGGCACGAGGCCGTCGCCACTGTGCTGTCACTTTCTATAAAGTCCGCATGGGCCAGCATCTCTTGGAGTCATTCCAAAGACAAAGATCTGATCTGATTTTACACATATACCCCAAAAGCTATATTCTTAAAAAGGTTTCATCAAACCTTCTTGTCTTTGCCACTTTTATCTCTTGCCTTCTTCTCCAAACAATCAAACCTCCATGAAAGCTTGAAGCTTCAAAAACTTCAAGCTTCATCAACTATATGATTTTAACCCAAGGCTCTCTTAAATTAAACGTTTTACAACAATGTTTCAAGTTATTTAAATTCAAAACTTTCATAAACCAAGTTTTAAATAACTTAAAACAGAGAATGCCGGGTTCAACAACAAAACTGAAGTGGAGGCACGGGGTCGTGCCTAGTTGGCACAGGGCCATGGTGATGTTTTGCGTAAATGACGACTTCTTTGTTTTCTTAGAATGTCAAGTAGAAACAATGGAACTTAATCAACTACCTCTGGGAACAACAGGAGGAGCAGAAGACCGTCCATTGAGGCTACTCTTGTCCGTTATGTGACCGCGCTTAGGGAGGTCATGGAGGAGATGACATCGGTGGAAGAGATCCTAATTGACCGGATCAACTATTTAACAATGAGACTTGAAGCTAGCTTCCAAGAAATCAACCTTTTGCACCAAAAGGTTGAATATTCTTGCTATGTCTCCCATGGAACCAATCTTCCCACAAGAAGATTAGAATCTAGCACAAGAAGTCATCATTCCCACCGGGTGGGATGAACTTCCACTTAAACCACCTCTAGACGCCCTTTATGAGGTTTCGGTGACAATAAACCCTCTCCCACAAGAAGTTGTGGATGCTGAACCTCCCTTCTTTCTCCCTAGGGAGATTGAGGAGATGCTCAACGACATTTGACAGGGTGCGTCCCATATCCGAAAAAGCTCAAAAGCCTTCGAACATCCAGAAATCACCTCCGGGTTTATGTTACATTCTCGACTATTCTAGAGATAGCTTTTCGGGTTTTTATTTCTTGTCATTAGGAGGCTAATCTAGCTTAGGACTAAATTATGTACTTCTTCATTTCTAGGTTGTAAGGTATGGATGGTATAAATAAATTGGTGGTGTTTGTAACACACTGCAAGTTTTTGTTATAATTCATTAATGGCACTTTGGCCACCACATTGTAAGTTTTTATTATTACTGGCACTTTGGCCACGGGGTCGTGTCCAGCTGGCACGCCCCATGCCCAATGCCAAGAACATAAAAATTTGTTTTTATAACATCACTTTTTACATATTTAATCAAAACAAATCCTATTAGGGACACATTGAGAACAATGTGTTATTGAAGTGTGGGCGGATGTTAAAACCTTGAAGCGTTTATCCTTAAATCAAGCCTTACACAAAACTCGCCTTGGAAAACCACTAATCACCCCAAATATTTTTCTAAATTTTTCAATTATTTTTCTTATCTTGGTTTGGTTTGGGAAAATAAGTTCTAAAAATTATGTTTTTACAATTACACCTGCTAGCGTCGTGATAAAAAGAAACAATAATGAAAATTATAAAAAAAGTCATATCAAATCTTTGTAAAATTTGATTATATATATACACTTTTACGTTATAACCCTTTCCCACAAAAGTGAGTTTTTGAGCCTTTACCAAGCATACAAATACATATCTATACTAATTGCTCAAACTTTCGTCTTTTGTGAATAGCCCGTTTAGTCCTTACAAATCTAGAACTTGCCTAAGCAATACGTTCCCAATACTTACCGACACTAATCCAAGTAAGTAAATGATAGAGGCATTAGGATTACAACCCATATTTCATTTTAAACCTTTATTTTCCTTTTCATATCCCCCTAGTTAAACCCCTTTGAGCCTTAACCCTTCCGTTTCTAAACCCGCAAAAATATAAACTTTTGCAAAAATAACCACCCATATCCACAAAATTTCTTTTGCTTACATCATTTATTTTAGTAACAACTTCAGTTATAAATAACAAAGTATGGATTAGTTTCAACTTTAGCTAAAAAAAACATTGGTTAAAGTTTTCTTTCTAAGCCGCAAAAATTGTTCAAACCCACATTATAGAGTTTTGCTTGAGGACAAACAAATATCCAAGTGTGGAGGTATTTGATGTGCGCAAAATGTAACATCAAACAAGGCATAAAATCAACCATTTTTCGGTACTAATGTTGGAAAAAGCATGGTTCTTTATTTACTTTTAAATTACAGGATAATAAGTCCACCACACTACAACAACAACAACAACACCCACAACTGTTATCCATCTTTCATCTTTCAGAATATGTAGTAGTCTCGGGATCCAAGATTGATCGTAAGAGTTCTAGTCAAATAAAGGCTATGCTTGGCATGATCCCTTACATCACTTGGTGAAGACAAATCTTTTATATATTACTTTTGATTTCCAATCTTTGGCAACTTTTTATATTGAAAGTGAACTTTATTTAAACATTTCTTCATGTTTCGTTGATTCACTCATTCGTGTCTTATGGTCTATATAAAGTGCGTTAACTACCTGGAAGAGGTTTAAACGGGTGTTTGGGTAAAGTTTTTGTCTTGTTCATGTATAGATCATGCGAGGACTTGGTTCAAACTTATTAGTACTTCGCTTGAGGCAGATAGCATCACATTGGTGGGGAGGGTAAGAACGGCTTGAAACCCTTATAAATAAGCTAATATTAAAACTTTATCCGGACTTGCGGGACTGTATCCCTGCTGACTCAGACCAATATGGTTAAGGGTATCGTCGCCTTCACAGGAGGGGCCTACCACTTTTCGCATTAATAACTTACTTGATTATCTTCCAATGTTCCGACCTTGCGGCACGGTATCCTTGCTGACTCAGACCAATAGGTTGAGGATAACGTCGCCTTTACAAGAGGGGCGTAGTACTATAATTAAGATAATCTTTTAAAATGCCCAAAGTGCGGGAAGTCATCAAAGGAGATGTAAAAGAGAAGTGAATCAAGTGATTCTTTCTTTTCTATTTGTTTTCCTTTATTTACATTTCCTTGCCACTATTACTTTTTGCTTTTCCCTTTTTGTCTTCCACACCTTGATAAGTACTGTAGTACATATGTTAGTATGGTGTACACTAAATTATAAGTAAACGATAAACGAAATTAAATGAAATACATGTTTTTAATTACCAGTTCCTTTCATCACCGGACTTACAAACCCATCTTTTTCTCCGGACCCATCAAAAGCTGATTTGTTAAACATTCTTTTATATCTTTCAAGAATGGTTATAACATACTCGTTCGTTGGATACATAAGTTGTTTTATGCCAGCCTCCAATTGGATTTTACAACTCTTGATTTAGTCGCACATTGATAAAGTGCTTGCAATACACTACTACACATTCAAAAAAAACTGTTTAACCCATATTACAACCCCATTGTATTGTTGAAAAATACACAAAGGTTAACATACTCATACCTCTAACGATGACCAATTGTGAGACAGTGTTCCTTTTCCACTGTCATCCTTTGAAATATCAACCGCCTCTTCTTCGCTATTGTTTTCCTCAACTTCTTCGAAATCATATAATTCCCTTAACTCACCCAACCCAAAACCTCCATTCGTTAACTCCTAGTCCTTCCTCATATTGATCAAATCATGTGTCCAAAATTTTATGGGAGCTTCCCGACATTCATCATGGAAACCAGGACATGTTGTTGCGTCCAAATACAACAACTAAGAAAAATAAATAAAGAATCAAAGACAATAAAAAAATAAAACCTTATGTTTCATAAATTTCTAAGTACACATGTGTATATTTAACACCTTACACTTGTGTACTACAAATAAAAATAAAAAAAGAAAGAAAAATATTATGTTTAATATATTCGGAACATACCACCAAATAAGTGAGCGGTCCCCTGAAGTAAACCTTAGGATCAAATCTGACCCAATCATCTTTGCATGTTTTCACGGCATCCAATCATGATCCTTTTCGTAATTAAACAAATCCAACATGCTATACATGACACTTCCGTTTTTCGTGCAACCTATCATTGTAGATATAAACAAGAGCACAAAATCTATTTTGAACATCTCCTTATCTTCATACAAATATAACCTAATTTTATCTACTATATTCTTAAAACTAATTGGAACCTTCTGAAATCTTGAAACCCATTTATCCTTCAAAGGATGTCCTAGTTCATCTTTATTTCTCTTTGACACCTTTATATTTCCAGATGGCACACCTAATATTTTTCTCACCAAATCTTTGTCCACACTTATGTGTCTTTCACCCAAAGTAATCCTCATGTTCTTTGTATCTAACATATCGACAACAAAATGCTCTAAACTTGCTGTAACATCACTCACCAGCAACATCAACACCTTCCTAAAACCGATTTCCTTCACCATCTTTTTCTACCATGATTTCATCAAATGGATAGCTTCGTAAAGCTTATTTGGTGACGTTCGCACCCTGATTCCTGCTAATCCATCTTCAACCTTCTCACGTTTTTTCTTTTTACATTTCCTTTGTTGGGTTTCTTTTTCATTTGCCTTTTTAAGTAGTTGAAAACTTCACCTGTTACATTATCAACCGAATCTTCATCAATCACTAATACAAAATATCCACATAATTTATAACATTGCAAATTGTTATAGGTACACTGTAAAAAATTGTTTTAAAAGATACCTCCAATTTCTTCATCACCTTCACTAACGTAATTCCGATCATCGTCCAAACGGTCCTTCTTTTCCTTTCTTTTAACCATTACTACAAAAAATTATAAATATAACTACACAATATCATAGTACACATATGCATACTTATTTAAGTAAACCTTACCTTCCCCTTATACACTTTCATGATCACCAGTTACCCTACAATGGCTTCTACCACGATTCGTTGACATATTAACTTTCTCATCATCTTAAAAAAAACGATTTAATGTGTATAAGATTAGGAACCACATAACTTAATTGATAAATATATATAAACCAATCACTGATACATGTTAACAAACAATGTAAAAACATTCCTATCAGTTTTAACATAAATCCTAGTTTTCAGAAAACACCAAAAAGACATTAGTGTAACATATACCTGCTACGTCTTCATCGCCTTCATACATATTACGCTTATCGTCATCCATATTTTCCTTATTATCCTTTTTTATACATCCCTACAAACCATAAATAAAAGAATTAATACACCGTGTCACATTACACATACGAATACTCATGTTGGAGAACCATACATGTTGCTTCTTTCCTTACATACCCATCGGTTCTTTTACGTCTTTTTCGCTCGTGTTGCTTCATATGACTAACTTTAACATCGTCAACCAACCAAAAAATTTAAATGTCATATCAGTTGACCATATTTTTCATTATTTTTACATTCATATCCACCCAAATGAAAATGAAAAAAAAAACAATCTAACCTTCTTCATCGTCCGTGAAAGGGACTCGCACTACTTGCACCCTTTCGCTTTTTGTTTTCTTGGATGATTTACTTTTCTTTCTTCCCTCAATATCCGAATGCCTTCTAGTAGGTTCCTTCTCATGCATCTTTTGTTCCACCTTTTCGAGGCCTTTTTTACCATCCAAATTGTGTAGGGGTTTCTCAGCCACACCTCCTGCACTTAAATCACATTACCTAATAGTAAAGATAACAAACACATCATCTGGCATGTACTAAACATTACCTTTACATCTCTTGTCGTCAATACCGACATCATACTGAACCTTATACACAACTTTTGTTTGCCTTTTAGTGACTATGGAAACTAAAAAACCAATAGTATTAAGTTACATTCCGTTATCAATCCACATATTTTACAATACTATTATTTTGAAAAAATGTTCGTCCAACAAATTGTTAAAATTATCTTTACATGTTTCCACCTTATCAGTGCTTGCATCATTGTCTGAAAATTGAATTGGGTCATCTATGGTATTACTAAATATACTAGCATTTAATGTATACACATTCAATACTATATACACATATGTAATCAACTTGGCATTGATGGACACTGAACACTCCTATTAAATAAACCTTAACTCCTCCAAAAAATGTACAATCTATCATAATAATTATAATCTAAACAGGAAACATACTAACATGTTACTACTTGCTTATGCTTTTTTCAACCAGTTCTAATCTGTAACAGCACACAAACACATATTTGTTCACTATTATTAACAAATAAAATACTTATACCATGTTAAACACATTGTCAATGTAACGATTCGCTTTTGTAACTTTGGGTTTTTAGTAAGTGAACTTCGTGTTTCTATAATTGGAAAGTCCAAACCATGTAATGGTGTTTCTATTTTCAAATCATTGTAAATCTAAGGCTTTGATTGTAATCCAACTGATCAATTATGCGAATTTCACAAACCTTGCACATGCTTAAATATATGAACATATGTTACTTTGTTGCTCGATAAATCAAATCAAGATGACACGTAAATGCCTATTGTACGTTTTAAATCTTAATGTCAAAGCCAAGAAAGACGATTAGTGGTTTTAATACAAAAATTCAAGCTTCCAGTATCATAAAAATCTTGTCACAATTATGTTAATCATGTACATCTAGTAAGTCTTTTTTTTTGGGGTTTCAAAACACCCTTACACTTGAGTCTAACCTACCATGAGACCCCTACTTATGTTACATATATGTGTTATGTTTAAACATCAACGTATACATTTATAAATAATGAAAGAACAAAAAAATAAATAAAACAAACTCCGCAAGCTGTTAAAGACTTCCCACTTCTTTCTAGATTCAAACATCCCACCAAACTTCATTAATTACAACCCTAATCCTAACCCTAATCCTTTCCCTATAAAAGCAAGCCTTCCCCCACCCATTTTCTCGCTTTTACAAGCCTCCAAACAACCTCCCTAACTTCAGAAACTTTCTGCTAAAACAAAACAGTTTGCAAATGAGTTTCAACTCACTTCTCTTCTTCTTTAAGCCGTGTTTCTCACAAGTTTGCTTTGGCAAACTAAGGCGAAACCCCACCATTTTAAGGTCCAAAAGTGTGTTAAGTTTCCGCCCATTTTTATCTTTTTAAACTTTGAGATTTTTGAAGTTTTCTTCATGTTTTCTTCCTTAACATTGTTTTCTAAGCCCTATGGGATGTTACCATAGGTTTTCCATGGAAAACCAAGGTGTAACACTACCATTTTTAGGGCCAAACTCTCTGTTTTGGAAGTTAAACTTATAAACTTTTTTGAATGTGTTTTTAAACAAAACAACTCTATGCTACTTATGCCTCTACCAAAGTTTATGGTTAGTGAGCTAGCAAGACTTGTTCATACGAAATCAAGAGGCATAACATGCCTCTAAACTTGTGGTTTTTACTAGGTTTTCAAACCCACAAGTGTTGAGCCATCCAAGCTTGCAAGCTTGTGTTAGTGTAGGTGTGATTACATGGAGGCCTTGGCTATCCAACTTTTCAATCCACCCTTCACTTGATGATTTCTATATTCTTGACCATCCGGATTGTCCTTGTGACAATTTTGTGTATTGGTGAATCTTACGAAAGAGGTTTAGGATGGTTATCCTCCTACCTCCATGAGTGACTTATATGATATCCATGATCTATATGAATTCTATGATGAACTTGTTTACATTGGAAATATAGGAAAACCCTAATTCTCTCTCTCTCTAGCTGGCGAATTTCTGGTTTTTCATGTATCCTTCGAATTCTTCATGCTAGGTTGTGTAGTAGATCTGTTATAAGATAGTTGATTTTCTAGCTATCTTGTACGAACTCTATTAGCGACTATAGTGTGTTGGATTGTATAGAGTTGTGAGTCCATCGGTCCTTCTGGTTGGGTAGAAACCTTGATTTACTTATTCCTCTATATAGTTTTGCTAGATTCATGGGTTAGGGTTTATGCTAGATTAGGATTTCCTGTGTTTTTTCTGTGTTTGTGGTGTTTTCTTGGTTTGTCGTTTGACATTCTTGTGCATGGTTGTTTCTTTCTTGTGTAATGGGGAGGGTTGATGAAACTAAGCAGAATGAGCGTTTAAATCTCTCTGGTAACGTGCAGCATGATCGAGGAAGGTCTCCTCTTTATTTCCAGGGGATTGCAAACCGGATAGTGGATGTTGACGGCAATACCTTTGTCCCACGTAGGGGTGTTGTCCAAGGGTCACAATCTGATCATAAGAAGACTAATATGATCGATGAACTCCTTAAGATTACTGAACCAGTAATCGATGATCACCGTAATTCTGATCAGAGTCAGGAGGGGGGAATTAATATGGAACAAAACCAGAATAAGGTTGATAACTTAACCAAGCCGATTTCCTATGCGGCTTCTGTCATGAATCAAAGGAATAGAAAAGTTAATTTCCGGTCACTTGTGAGTGCTGAACATCATGCGGACTGTGATCTTGTGCTTCCTAAGGAGTCGGTTCGAGTGGTGCAAGACAAACTTGCCAACATGTTGTACGGGTATTTTTTAGGAGATCGTATTGCTTTCCCGGGCGTGGAGTATTTTGTTCGCACTAACTGGAAGAAATTTGGATTACAGAAGTCAATGATGAATGCGAATGGTTTTTTCTTCTTTAAGTTTGCGGATCAAAAAGGTATGTTGGATGCTCTAAAGGAGGGTCCATGGATTATACGATCACAACCTCTTTTCCTCAGCGAATGGTCGCCGACAACAAAGTTGGAAAAGAAGGAGGTAACCAAAGTTCAAGTCTGGGTGAAAATTCATGAGGTTCCGATTGCTGCATACACGGAAGATGGCCTTAGTATGATCGCTACAGCTATTGGTGTTCCAAAGCTTTGGACTCCTACACTAGCTCGATGTGTATGGACACTTGGGGGCGTAGCAGTTATGCTAGAGCTTTAATAGAAATTTCAGCGGACAAGGAATTGAAAGCGGAGTTGACGATAGTAATACCGGAGGCTAATGGGGAGGGTTTTATTAAGGAAACTATGTATGTGGACTATGAGTGGAATCCACTTAGATGCTCTGGCTGTTGCGTATTTGGCCATTCTGAGGATTCATCTCCCAAGCAAACAAGGAAACCAGCTATTATTGCTAAGCAGAATTAACCTAGGTTCCCAGTGAACCAAGGTAATAGGAAAGGCAAGTTGGATCCTAGAATAGATGAGGAAGGGTTCACCAATGTCCCTAGTAGAAAAGTAGCCAGGAAAGGAGGGATCCAGATTTATAAGCCTAAACCAAAGTTTGAGTATCGGCCGATAACAGTTAAAAGGAAGAATGAGCTGGCCACTCGGCCGTCATTGGGAAACATTGTCTCAAGTAATCCTTTTGAGGTGTTAAATGAGGTCGAGGTGGATAGAGGCCACAATAGTAAGCGTGAGAAAGGTAACCAGGAAGACTCAGAGGATGAGGAAGTGGTTGAAGTGTATAATGAAATGGACGAATTTCTTTCGGAGGGCTCTCGTAATCCTGAACATAAAAAGGGGCAAGCACTCCTCTACTGGAAGTGTCTAATGGTTAGTCTCGCAGCATGGAATATCAGGGGCTTGAACCGGCCTCTAAAACAAAAGGAGATTTGTCAAGTGGTTAAGAGTAATGATATGTCTTTCTGTTCAATTTTAGAATCTCATGTGGATATTGGTAAAATTGATAAAGTGTGTAGAACCGTGTTTAGGGGTTGGGATTGGACATCTAATGGTAGTAGCTGTAATAAAGGAACTCGGATTATTATAGGCTGGAACCCGTGGAGTTTGATGCTATGGTTCTCGCCCAAACGGATATGGTTATGCATATTTAGTTGAAATTTAAACTTGATAAGAGGAGCTTGTTTTGCTCGGTTGTTTATGCAGCAAATTATTTTGTTACTAGGCGGGAACTATGGCAACATCTAGCTAGGAATAAAGTTTTCGTGGGTGATAAACCATGGGTTATTATGGGAGATTTCAACTCAGCTCTTAAGCTGGAGGATAATTCCATGGGAGATTCATATGGTTCAGCTGGCATAAGGGAGTTTCAAGAGTGTGTTACTGAATTGGAGGTGATTGATATTAATAGTTCGGGCTTCCATTTTACATGGAATCAAAAGCCTAAAAAAGGTGTTGGGTTGCTCAAGAAGCTCGATCTTGTTATGGGTAACACCACGTTCTTAGTTGATTTTCCTAACTCTTTTACTGTCTTTCAGCCGTATAGGATCTTGGATCATTGCCCTTCTTTGTTAAAGATCCCTTCTCCTGGTAAGCAGAAACCTAAACCATTCAAATTCGCTAATTTCTTGGTTCACAAACCGGAATTCAGTGATATTGTGAAGAAATCTTGGGATACTAACATTGCTGATGTCCCTCAATTTTGCGTTGTAAAGAAACTGCGTCTTTTAAAGAAACCTCTTCGGGATCTCTTAATGAAACAAGGTAATTTGCACAAGAAAGTTGAGAACCTCAGAGGTATGCTGGATGTTATTTAACAGGATATTGATAGCGATCCATTTAACGTGGATCTCCGAGCGCAAGAAGTAAAAATCAATAAGGATTTTCAGGAAGCTTGCTTAGATGAGGAACGTTTTTTGCTTCAAAAATCTAAAGTGCACTGGTTGCAAGCTGGTGATGCTAATACGAAATTTTTTCACGCTACCTGATAAGTAGGAATCACTCAAGCAGAATTGATATCATCAAGGATTCTAATGGTGTTTTGGTTGAGGGAGATAACGTCCAGGATGTGCTTGTGGAACACTATGAGCAATTTCTTGGTTATAAAGGGTATGGTCACTCTAGGCCCCCTGCCGGCCTATTCATAAATAAGTTGAACTCAGAGGATGCTGTGCATATGGTTCGTCCAGTTACTGCTGATGAGGTGAAATTGGCCATGCTCTCTATTGGTAATTATAATGCGCCTGGCCCTGATGGTTTTTTGGCTGCTTTCTTTAAGAGTGTGTGGCATATCATTGGTCATGAGGTGTCGAATGCAATTATGGATTTCTTGAGGACTGGCAAACTCCTTCAGGAAATTAATAATACTCTGATAGTGCTTGTGCCGAAGAAGACGACCCCTTCACTGGTTACGGATTATCGTCCTATTGCGTGTTGTAATGTGATTTATAAATGTATTAGTAAGATATTGGCGGACCTTATGAAGGGGGTGCTTAATCAGATTGTCATTATTAACCAGTCAGCTTTTATTCCGGGTAGGAAGATATCTGATAATATCTTGCTTACTCAAGAGCTGATGCATAATTATCACAGGAAGTATGGGCCTCCGTGATGTGCGTTCAAAGTGGATATCCAAAAAGCTTATGATACTGTTGATTGGAAGTTTCTAAAGGATGTTCTTATAGGCTTTGGATTTAATATTAGAATGGTGGATTGGATTATGACTTGTGTGTCAACTACGTCATACTCTATTAGTGTGAATGGGAATGTGCATGGGTGTTTCAAGGGTGGTCGTACTTAAGACAAGGAGATCCATTATCTCCGTATTTATTCACTCTTGTCATGGAGATCCTGACATATGTTTTGA
Organism: Scalesia atractyloides; assembly: GCA_947069175.1. Classification (NCBI taxonomy): domain Eukaryota; kingdom Viridiplantae; phylum Streptophyta; class Magnoliopsida; order Asterales; family Asteraceae; genus Scalesia; species Scalesia atractyloides. Next base: position 19,921,181 of record CAMTDV010000116.1, on the reverse strand, counting down.
AGAGGGATGCTCGTCTTGATACTTCTTATAGATTTCACAATAGGTGTGAAAGAAAACATATTATTAATCTTTGTTTTGCCGATGACTTGTTTCTGTTTGCCCGTGGTGATGTTCCTCTGCTCGTTGTATCATGTCGGCGCTGGCTAGTTTCACGGCCATGTCTTGTTTGGTCCCTAGTATCTAAGAAAGTACCGCTTTCTTCTGTAATGTTCCACCCAATGTTAAAAATGAGATTGTAGAGATTATGCCGTTTGAGGAGGGCTTGTTGCCGGTCAAATATCTGGGTGTTCTGCTTATTTCTTCTCGGCTCCTCTTTAGAGATTGTAGTGTTTTAGTTGAAAAGATGGAGCAGCGTATTCTAAATTGGAGAAATTGATTTCTATCCTTTGTAGGAAGGTTGCAGCTCATCAACTCGGTGCTTTCAGCTTTGCATGTTTATTGGTCCTCTGTTTTTATTTTGCCAGCACAAATTATTAAGGATCTTGAAGCTAAATTGCGGAATTTCATGTGGGCGCAGAAGGGTACCTTTCATAGAGGGAAAGCTAAAGTCTCAGGGAATTCTATTTGTGTCCCTAAGTATGAGGGGGGCCTGGGTATTAGGCGGCTTGGAGATTCAAATAAAGCTCTTATGGCGACACATATTTGGAGTATTCTTAATAAAAGGGAGTCCTTGTGGTTAGCTGGATTTACTAGTACAGGTTATAAGGCCACAGTTTCTAGGTATGTAAGGAAGGTACAAATTGTAGCTGGAGCTGGAGAAAGCTTCTTCAGATGCGGCCTGGTATTAGGGATCACGTGTGGACTAGATTGGGTGATGGAACTAATACGTCAGCTTGGTATGATAACTGGAGCCATCTTGGTCCGTTATCTAATTTTCTGTCTCCTAGGATCATTTCGAATGCGGGTTTTAGACTTCATGCTATGGTTGCGGATATCCATAATCAAGGTACTTGGGCTTGGCCCTCGGCTTGGAGGGATTTGTTTCCAGTTTTGATTCATTTGGATCAGGTTTACTTGGACCCAAATAAGGCGGATCAGATTTGCTGGAAGGATGGGGATGATATACTCGATTTCTCTTCTTCAAGCGTCTAGCATTTGATTCGTATTAGGGAGCCGGAAGTGGATTGGGTTAAAGTAGTCCGTTATCTAATTTTCTGTCGCCGAAAATTGCTTACTCAGGATAAAATTCTCCAGTGGGACATCTCGAGAAGGAAAAACATGAACTTGATGTGCTGTTTGTTGTGCTATGAGAATGTTGACTCCCATGACCATCTTTTCTTTGAATGTACGTTTTCTGAACAGGTTTGGAACAAGACGAGAGATAAGGTGGGTATGTCTACGGTTGTTTCCAGATGGAGTGACATTAGGGCCTGGCTTCTGGCTCGTGCTCGATCGAAAACAGCGGCGCATTATATAAGTAGAGTGTTTGTTGCCTGTACAGCATACATAATATGGCAAGAACGTAATGCGAGATTGTTCAAGAATCAATCTAGGCCACCGGATACCATTTGTGAAATAATATTGAAGACAGTTCGGTACAAGCTGATGGGGGTTAAGTTCAAAAATTGTGCGAATGTTAGGAGGCTGCTAGGTGAATGGGAGATCAATGGCAACTACTTATCCGATACTGGAGGCTGATTAATGTGTCTTTTTTCCTTATTTGCGTTTTTGTAGATTTTAGTCTAGTGATGTAGTTTTGGTTTGGTGGTTGTTTTGTTTTTGTTGGCTTGGCTTATTTTCATGAGGTGTGTCTCATGATTGAACTAGTGGGAGATTCTCCTCACTACTTGTTTTTTTTGTTGGTTAATATATAGAATCACTGGGGTAACCCTTTACCCAAAAAAACTTGTAATATTATATGTAACTCTATATGTGAATAAATAATATAACCGAACCTTTGATGATTACCATATGGTTACTTGTCTTAATATTAGGTTATTTTATCTAAGACCTAACCACTAACACGAGCAGCCGACTATTGGGCTTGACCCATAAAAACACAAACACCCTTCGGGGATTATAGTGTCAAAAACGACTAGATAAATACTATTGACTATATATACTTTTTGCATACTTTAATTCCTAAGATTACTAAACTCCATCATCAAACCAATACTCACACACCTATGTTTCCGTGTATGGGATAACTTGGTGTTCGTTCACTTAATAACCTAAACGCTTTCAAGGAATTTACTTTGCAAATCTTGAGTACACTCGACACCCTTTTTTATGTTTTACACTTTTGGGTGCAATATGTTAATATACAAAACTACCCTAAATCACACTTTTATTCTATGAAATCACACAAACAATCCATCAAACATGCTTTAGTTATGTGATACTTGAATTGTTACTTGGTATATTCCTATGTGAAACTAAATGTCATTAACTTCAATCAAGCCTCCATTAACATGTGTAGCACTATAGGAGTAACACATCGCCCGTATTCTTGTCGTCAATGTTAAGTTTTAATATATTATGCGGTACACTAGAGGATTGACTTGTAGTTCACATGCCTTGTTTACATTTATCTCGTATGCTAGCTATTCATGTGGATTTGTTTAATCGATTTTAATACTTATGCTATGATATCAAACTTGTGTACTCGCCAATACTTTGTTATTGAACTATACTTTTTAACATATTGCAGGTTGATGAAGTTGGTATGATGAAACTTAGTAGGATTGGCATAGAAACACGCTTAGAATACTAAGTTAATCATTATGTTTTTGTTGAACTTATTTCATTGTTATTACTTTGTATTTGAAGAATGTTGTAATTTGACAATTTGATGCTTTGAAATGAAATGAGTTGTTTAATTAAATATTGTCACAAATAGTGTTATGATGTCTCGAGCAATCCACTTCGTTTGGGGTGTGACAGTCAAACCCCAAGAACCAAAGTAAACTAACAAGATACACATGTGTACAACAAAAAATGATTTGGTAATAACAAACGCCAATCACTTACGGTATAAGAGCACGAAAACTATAACTTTATACCTAATTTATGCTAATAAAGATACTTATACCATGTTTATTAACAATTTTTGTTAACCCCCCAAAACCGAAAAACCTAATACCATACACAAGTGTACAACAACAATACGAATCATAATATCAAACGGCATGCACTTAGTGTAACTCAAAACAAACAACAGAATTGTTAACTAATTTGTAATAACAAAAATACTTAAACTATGTTTATTAACAATCACTATTAAACCCCTAAACCCTTATAAACTAACAACATACACATGTGTACAACATCAAATTTATGTAAATCTATAGTCGGCATTGAGTTTATTAAACAGAGAACAATCAACATTTTCATATAAACAAAATTATACCTCAGTAGGTCGCAAAGGTTTAAAAAATAGAAAAACACGACCAAAACACAACAAACGGATCATTCTGCACAAACAGCTAGTAATCGAGAAATTGCAAACCCTAGGTACTAATTGTTTATTCTTCTATGTCGGCAGAATCATAAAAGACAGATAACGATGAACGAAATCGTTACATAAACTACAACATCAATTATCATTACCTCTTCGGCCGACGATTGAACTTACAAATGCGAACTTCGTTCCCCAATTCGTCTGTGTACTTCAAAATCTATGGAGTATCCGAGAACGATTGAATTTTGGGGAAGAAATCAGTTGAAATCAATAATTTTGGATACCAGATTCTTAAAACAATCACCACGATTTTGAAGGAGTGTGAAACTGGCGGATTATATGGAAACTTTTCATGTTTCCAGTATTAAAATATTCGCCCCATTTTGTAATTACATATATACCCTTTTTAATTAATTTTAATGTGAAAAGTGTATCTAAATAATTACAATCATGCCACTAATCAAAACTTAAGGATGATGAAACTCAATGACTTAGATCAGTTCACACACTTCACTCTTATAATGTTGTTCACTCTAGATCACTATCCTATATATATATATATATAGGGAGTTCGGCTACAAAGTTTAAATTTCCTAAAAAGTCATAAAAACACTTTAATTTGAGCCATAAAACACACCTAAAACTACAAATAAGAGAGTGAATATTACTAAAATAACATATTCAAACCCTAATAGTGCCTAAAAACTTCAAACACATCATCATAGAAGTATAAATATAAAACACAACATGCTAATCAACAAAAAACACAATAATGTATGTCATTCCATAATTAGAGTCTTATCAAGTAAAACATAATAGAAAACCCACACATATGATGTTTTAGTAATCTTCACTATGTTATTTGCGGGTTTTTTGTGTGTTTTATGGTTAACATTATGGGGTTTATGACTTTTTAGGAAATGTGGACTTTGTAACTATATATATATAAAAGACACACACTTGACAAATCATTTGATAATTATATTTTGTCACAAAAGTATATTTACAACGAATATATGATACTGGGTATTCATATCAACTTGTGTTTTGAATTGGTTAAACAATTGGGGGCATTTGCAATCTATACTATATTATAATGCATGAGAAATTAGTATTTAAGATACCCAAAAAGTAATAATTGATAGACCCTGAAAATGAGGATAATTTGGTATTTTAAACACTATTTACATTTTAGCCCCTAAAATAATTACACTTAAATCCTTGACTTTCAACAAAATTATAGATATTTAGTTACACTTTTTGCCCTCCACAACAAACTTATAATTTTTTACATATACTTGACATATCTTATAAACTACAATGTTTAAAAAAAATCCAAAGATAGCATGTTGACCTACACATTTTTGTTGACGTTTGGGTACTTGTCTTGTTCATTATCGACACACGGATTAAAATGTCTAAGTAGACAAAGCGTTAGTCTACAAGTGATTAAAACCCGACGTACTTTTAGTATTCATCACAAACAAAATATAGACTAAAAGCTAAAAGCCTTAGCTCTTTTAAATCTAAAACTATTGTTAAATAATTGATTAAAAACATTAACTATTAAATAATTGATTAAAGACATTATTTTACACTTAAGTTAAATATCAAGAAACCTTCCAATTTTAAAGGAGTAACAAAATCTTATATAATTAACTAAACAGGAAAGTTTTTTAAAATCTAAACTATAAATTGTAGTTCTAAAGTTTAGTCTTATTGTATAGCCCATTGAAGCATAAACACTATAACAAACATTAAACTAGGGATTAAATGAGTGGGACATTGTTCAATGGGCTCTGGCTAGAAAAATTCAAAATTCAAAAACCTCATATCTCCTTCCCAACTTTTGAATTCCGCAAATGTATATGTTCATTGCCTCTCTCTGTCACACATTTTGAAAACCTTATACTACTGCATCAGTACAAGTACATGACCGATGACCTGTCAGTGGTTTTTACTCATATTCTTTTTCTACTCTCTCTTTCTTTCCTACAAATTCATACTCTCAAACAAACAATATGCAGATTTGTTGGTGCATTTTATGTCCGTCACTGTACGAATAGGCTAAATAGAGCGTATGTTGAATGTTGTATAGGTTAGATACGAACAAATGACTCAAGCGTGAACGTGAGAGGGGCAGATGTGTCACTTCGTACGAAGTGGTAACTTCGTATGAAGCTAACTCACATCGTATGAAGTGAAGTCACTTCGTACGGAGTCAGATGCTCACTTCGCGCGAGGTGAGTGATGTTTATATATAGGTGTTGTGTGTTCATTGTTTTGTAAGTTTTATAGTTCCCAGAGGGGAAACACTGGCAAAATTTCTCCAGGATTTCGCCAGCTTTACAAGATGTATACTCTCTCGGTTTGAATGAAACATTAGACTTCTGATGCTTCTACCATTTCTTAATAACATTCTACTGAATTAGTTCTATCTCAACTCAAACCTCTGTCTGGAACCACAAGATCCTTGACTCTCAATTGGTATCAGAGCTATAGTACCTATTTAATCGAACTAATCATTGATTGAATCACTTACGCTGATGAATTTTGGACTTAGGAGGGTTTTAGACGTAAAACATCAAATAAGAAGACAATCCACAGATGAAAAGTAAAATTGAACCAATATGATTGTTAGGAAATGCATTTTGACCAGTTCTGTGCCAGAATCATCATGAAATTCGCAGAAATAAAGATTTAGGATCGAAAAGTGTGAAAAAAGTCACGTCGCACGAAGTAAGTATCCACTTCGCACGAAGTAAGCACCTACTTCGCATGAAGTGAGGATCCACCTCATACAAAGTAAAACAGAAAAAAAGTTGCATTTTTTTATCATGGTGATGTAACGAGTGTCCAGAAAAATTTGGTGATTGAATCTTTTTCAAGATTTTAACGACAAATAGGAGATGTTTGGGGACACTGTCATGGGCTTCAGAGAATAAATTTGATGATGCGATCACAGAGGGTTAAAGATATTGGGGTAGTCATTAATACCGATGCATAAAGATTATTATTTTGGTATAGTGACTACTAATGGGCCTTAACGTAAAATCCGCATTGATGAAAAACTGATTATCCAGATTTGAGGGGGAAATTCCATGGTACGGTCAGAATTTGCAAAAATGAGGGGGAGTAAAAATTTCTTGTATATATTAAGATTCCAGCATTTTTGAAATTCATGACTATGCAATAGTAATCGGGTGATCTGATTCAAGATTATTCGGTAATGCAGAAGATCTAGTTTTGTTAGTTCGTTATCACAGGAGGTTCAGAATTTTCAGATCGTGATACAGATTGATGCTTAAGGGTTAGAGTCCCGATCTTCAATGGGGATCACGTTAGTAGGATTAGCAGTTTTGTTGATACCAGAAGAAGATCTGAGAGTGTTCAAGTTATATTGCATACACGAATTTTCAGTGATGGTCTTAGGTGTTAACAGGACTAGCTCGTGGTTTCAAAAATTAGTGAGAAAATCTGAGATCATTCAAGTTATATTGCATACACGAATGATCGATAATAGTCTTAGGTGCCATTATTTTTAGTTTTCAAGCAGATAAATTGTTCTTCTTGGACTAACCATCGTTGAATGACGTTGTTTGCTGATTAAGTTGCACCGATTCAGCAAAGATAGCTATATATATGTTATTGTGACTAAAGAGCAAGAATGTGATTTTGATCACGGAAGATTGTTTCTTAGATCTGATGTGTTACCAAATGATTTGATTCCGATGAAGATTTGCTGATTGAGAAGATTACTAATTAGCTGATAAATAATTCAGGTTTATGCTTAAACGTGATTACGGAAATTGGGATTTTAGATTTTCGTAACTATTCATTGGTTTGAAGTTTATCGATATGGTAATTCGAAGTTTCTATCAATTGCCGGTTGGGTTTTTTGAAGATCAGAAGATCGTTCATAGGAGGAGTGCGCTAAAACAGAACGCGGATGTGGTTAAAGTTGAAACAAAGATGCTGCATAGATTAATTTCGAGTTGGTTATTATTCAAGAAATTTGTCAGTTAAGTAAATCAGAGAAGGTCGAGAACCATGCAAACAAAGACCTGAAGATTAGTTTCTTGAGGAATTATTTTCAAGGGGAATTTGTGCTTTATGAAGATAATGCAAACCCGAATCATCAATCAAGGGGGAATTTTGTTGACGCGTTCTACGACAACGACAGATACCTGATTGTAATTGCAGAATATTCAAAGACGACTCTCATATTTCAAGATCAAGATCAAGCTTCGACAGTGACGTCCAAGGGGAAATTTGTTATTGCATTTTATGTTCGTCACTGTACGAATAGGCTAGATAGAGCGTATGTTGAATATTGTACGAATAGGTTAGATAAGAACACACGACTCAAGTGCGAACATGAGAGGAGCAGATGTGACACTTCGTACAAAGCTAACTCACTTTGTACGAAGTGAAGTAATTTCGTACCAAGTCAGGTGCTCATTTCGCACAAGGTGAGGGATGTATATATATAGGTGTTGTGTGTTCATTGTTTTGTAAGTTTTGGAGTTCATGAGGGGAAACGCTGGCAAAATTTCTCTAGGATTTTGGCAGCTTTACAAGATGTAAACTCTTTCGATATGAATGAAACATTAGACTCTGTTGCTTCTACTTATTTTGTAATAATATTTTACTGAATTAGTTCTATCTCTACCCAAACTTCCGTCTGAAACTGTCGGATCCTGAACTCTGAAGATTTAGGGTTAGATCTGACAGACTCGTGGAGCTTTGGGGGACTAAAGATAGTGATGGTGGTGATGATTCGGTTTGAACCTTCTATATGGTGGTGGTCCTTAAGAGCCACGTAAACACCGTTAATAGTTCCAAGGTTAAAACAAGGAGGAAGACCACGACAAAAAACAACATTATATAAAGAAGATGACAATAATCTCTTATGCTTTTAGACTCATGTAATAGGCCACTTTTTCAATTTTAGGGTTTTATTGCAGATTTTAACAATTTTAGCCTTCATTTAAAGCTGAAGGTGGGATATGTATTTTTTGTTTGCAGGCAGTTGCATTAGTGTATCAAGACACTGTGAATACTTCAAAGGTTGTGCAGGTAATGTACTATGAATTTAGTAGATTATATTTTCTTTGTTAAATGTTTTAACTGTTGAGTAGGTTTACAATCCTAGGATGAACAAGACATGGGTTGATTAGTAGTCATGATATGTCTTCCAGGTGAAGAGTCCTCTATCTACTCGAAAATTATATAGGTTTTTTATAACAAATATTGAATAAATAGTTACTTTTTAATTGTCAGGTACTCAAAGTTTAGCCCTTTTTAGTATGAGTTAGGTTTGCAATTGAGCATGGGCTGATTAGTAATTTCTTTTCATCAGAATTGTTTGATTCAATATTTGTTATAAATCTTAATTATAGGATAATTCATCCCTAAAGTCAGTGTATTATGATAAACATTCTATTTTGCAAGAACTTTACAGGTGCGTAATGTGGGGATTGAAGAAAGTTACCGATCACCAAAAGTAACAAAAGACGGTTTAGATGTTGTAAAAAGCATCAAATTTTATTGAACAAGGTCAAGAATGTTGGTTCAAGTCTTGTGAAACAAGATGCTAATGCTAAAAAAGATGTTGCTTTTGTTGGTAATGCTCACTCTAAAGAAGCACCGGTTAAACCTAGGGATATCTGGAGATATATAAGTCACAACCAGGGAGTTTCTGCATAAATAATTAACCTCTCACTTCACCTTTGGGTTTGCAAGCTCACTGTTGCTGACCTGCGAAACTAGCAACGTCATTAGTCTCGCTACGAGGAAAGGGTGGTTTTCTCCGTGACCACACTCCAGCGTGGGAATAAGTATCTTGGGTAAGGAAAATAAGTGGTTGCAGATGTAAGCAAGAGCTTATTTGTGTGGTAAGTGGTGCAACAAGTATATGCCTTTGTAAACGTGTCGTTACCTGCAGATCCGATACTTATTTATAGCGAGAGAGGGTATGTTCAGGAGAAATGCTGGTGGGCCTTGGGCCCAACCCATACAGCCAGAAACATCCCTTTTATCCCTCGGCATCAGACATTAAATGCTCCCTGCAGGAGAATTAATATTCTCTGTCGAGAGGTATGCTTTGTCGGGTGTTGAGTGGTGCCACGTATAAAGTAGCCATCTCTTGTGTTAGGCCTGTTGCCAGCCGAAATGGGGAAAGTGGAACAGTAATTGGCATAATAGTTGTTGGTGTATGGTCTGACACATGCCTTATTGTCATGAGCGCTGTTACACGCAACTTGCCAAGTAACCCTTGGTCACAGCTCTGCCATTCCGTACACTGAGGTATGGTCAACATCTCTTAGTGTTTACCCCCTTCTGCGAGGCTGTCAAGGTTTTTCCCGCCAGCGTAAGGGTGTCAGGGGTGCATCCTTTTGTCCTAAGACTATGAGGCGCTTCTCATGTGTGTCTCGTCGTTGAAAGGTTTTGGGACTCGCAACTTAGAGGAATGTTGTTGTGCGCAAGGTCTAGTAGCCTGCACGCATGAGTTTAACTTGTAGTTGTGGCGAGTACACACGGCTTGTCATGTGACTTATGGAAACTGGTCTAATTCACCGTTACACTGAGTGCGCAAGGCTCATTGTGTGACCTGTAAAGGTTACTCTAATTAACTGTTGCGTTGAGTAAGCAAGGCTCATTGTGTGACTTGTAAAGGTTGGTCTAATTCACCGTTGCGCTGAGTGCACAAGGCTCATTGTGTGAACTATTGAATCCGAAGAAGGGGCACCATTGCATGTTGTGCGCATGGTTATCTTTGTGACATTTGGGTCAAGTATATGGTCGCGTGGGACCATACCTGCTCAAGTCCCCCAGTCCAGTGCTGCTCCTACGCGCATGTTGTAAGCCGGGAGGATTGCTGGATTAGAAGAGTTGATGCTTGCGTCGTTTATTTGGTGGCGAAAATCTTTCTAAGTGTTGGGGGAAACGTTTATGTAAAGGAAACGTTTTATCTTCACTATTGGAATTTGAAAATCTGATCTTCTGACGTCTGCATGTGGTTTGGTGAGAAAAAGTGGGATTTGAAAGGATGTCTGATAGTTGTGGCGTGCACTCAGCCGCTTCATCTGCCATTCATTTAATGAATGGGAAGAGAGCGTATTGGCCACGCGCGCACGTTAACCATCATTCCCCACTCACTCGCCACGCGTCCTTCTGTGATTGGTCGCCATTACCACGTGTTAGACACGTTCTCTGAGCGCATTAAATGTGAGCACTATAAATAGAGGTGCTCCGGTAAGGTCCCTTCATTCCTTCACAAGTTCTTCAAAATTCTTCTCTTCTTCTTGTGTTTTTTAGTTCTAAAATATTTTCCAAGAATTTTTTCAAAGTTCTCTTGTCTTGTTTCTTCTTTTTATGGCGACTAGAGAGCCTGAGGTTGCCGCTGGTGACGCTGCTCCTCCTCCTCTGCCGACTTGCAAGTTGAGCCGGCAATTATTCGATGATATTTTGTCCGGTCTCCAGTTTCTTCCCTCTTGGGACGCCCGGATGCCGGCAGCAGGTTAGACAGTCGCCGATGCCCCGGCGGTTACATCACCTTGTTTGCTAATTTCTTTGGTGAGGGTAACTATCGGTTGCCCGCCACCAAGTTCTTTGTTGATTTGCTTCAGTACTACGGGTTCCACTTTTCCCAATGCAATCCGATGAGAATGGTGTGAATCCGTCACTTTGAGTTCCTCTGTTGGTCAACTGGGTCTATTCCCACCGTCGACCGGTTTCGTATTTTTTTCAATTCCATTGTTCAATGGGGTTCTATTCTTTCCAGCTCCGTGCGCAGGCATGGAAAATTTTGCTCTCTCCCCCAAGTCCTTCCATGATTGGAAGGCAAAATTCTTTTTTGTTAAGTCCAGTGTGATACCGGTGCCGATGGTGTTCCGGTGGCCAAAGAGATTCCGGCGGAGACCCTTCCGATACCAGTGCTTGACGCCTGGTATGGCGACTTGAAAGAGATCCCGACGATCCAGTTGCCGGAGAGAGTGCTAGTGGCTGCGGGCATGAGCCTGGTGTGTGGACCCGAGCGCCGGTCCCGACCAGTGTACTTTGAGGGCGATCGCAGTAGGTATTCCATGTTCCATTATTTTTTATTGATTGAGAGTTGTACATTCACGCATTATGTGTGTGTTCTACTTGCAAGAGCCCCGCTGTTCTTGGCCGCTTTCCAAAGGAAAGAAGGGAGGATGGAGAAGTTTCGTTGAAGTCGGATGAGCCTACCTAGTACGCGCAGGTCCTTAATAATTTTGCTCAGATCAAGGACGGGGATCTAGCGGCTCCCGTACCAGTGCTTGACGCTTGGTATGGCGACTTGAAAGAGATCCCGGTGATCCAGTTGTCGGAGAGAATGCTAGTGGCTGCGGGCATGAGCCTGGTGTGGACCCGAGCGCCGGTCCCGACCAGTGTACTTTGAGGGCGATCGCAGTAAGTGTTCCTTGTTCCATTGTTTTTGATTGATTGAGAATCGTACATTCACGCATCATGCGTGTGTTCTACTTGCAGGAGCCCCGCTGTTCTTGGCCGCTTTCCAAAGGAAAGAAGGGAGGATGGTGAAGGTTTCGCTGTAGTCGGATGAGCCTACCTAGTACACGCAGTTCCTTAATAATTTTGCTCAGATCAAGGACGCGGATCTAGCGGCTCCTGCGCTACCAACTGGTGAGTTTATATTCTTTGCTTGCGCGCCCTTGCAGATGACATACTTTTTGTCTTGGTTTGAATGCAGGTGCTCTGATGGATTTGGGCGTTGGCCTAGATCACAAGAAAAAGAGGTGTGCGGGGTCCAGCGCAGTGGCAGGTAGGGAGGCGAATCAACCCGGTGCAGGCCCTCCCATAGGTAAGCGCGTTATCATTGACAAGTGGAAAACTTATATGGTCATCTCTGACTCATGGGAGGGTCTCGAATCTGTAGGTGTGAAGAGGGCTACGTCGAAGCAGGCGGTTGCAGCTGCCGCCATATCAGTTAGCCCGGAGGAGCCTGAAGAGGTTCCAGAAATGCCTCTGAAGCGGAAGAGGCGGCCGAAGGAGACCCTCTCCGCAACCCCCCGAAGAAGGTTGCGTGGAGACATTTTGGGAAGCGGGCTAATTTGGGCTCACTAACCTCTATAATATCCCTTTGTAAGTATTTATACCCCTTGATAGTTTCTTCCATGTTTTGTGTTGTATGCGACTAACACTTATCATTGTGCAGTGGGGGATAAGCCGGTTTTGGTTGACTCCGAGCCAAATGCTGGGGAGGCATTTTGGGAAGCGGGTTGATTTGGGCTCACTAACCTCTAGAATATCCCTTTGTAAGTATTTATACCCCTTGACAGTTTCTTCCATGTTTTGTGTTGTATGCGACTAACAATTATCATTGTGCAGTGGGGGATGAGCCGGTTTTGGTTGATTCCAGCCCAAATGTGGGGAGGCTGAATCCCCAATGACCCAGGTCGATGGTCAAGAAGGGAATGCTGCTGCTGGGGTAGAAGAACCGGTTGGCGTGAGGGAGGGGCCTCACGTGGAGGTGGAAGGTAGTGGTATCGGTACTAATGTGGGTTCCCAGGTTTTGGAAACTCCGGGTGTTCCATTTACGCAACCACAGCAGGATATTGAAGAACCTGTGGTTGTTGTTGAGGAATCTCGGGTGGATCTTGGGGAACCTACCGTGGAAGTGGAAGAATCGGGGTTCTTTGATCAAGAACCCCTAATGGCGGGGGAAGAACGCGCGCATCAAAGTGGCGCGGTTAATGCTGATGAGGCAGGGCCGTCGGGAGCGGCGTCCGCCGAAGTGGTTCAGACTAGTGCTCCACAAGGGCATGTGGAGGAACCGTTTCTTGGGGCGGTGCAGGATCTGCCTCCCTTGGTTTGTCTCCCATCCGCCCGGATGAGACTCCGGGGATTATTACTATAGGTCCTTCTCCTCTTCCCATTCTGAAGAGATCCACACTCCTGTGTGGAAGTTCAAGGAAGGAGATGACTTTTCTCACAGGCCGGCGTGCTGTGAGTTTTTTAAGGGAGCTTCCCCCCGGCGGAGGTACGTCTGCTTTCTGATCGTGAAGAAGAAGAGTCGTATCACAGGTACCTCCAAGCAGCTTCCAGGTCCACCTCGGTGACTTACAAGATTGTTCGAGGCTGGTGGGGCCTGGTGAAGGAAAAGAAGAATCTTAAGGCTGCTCAAGAGACCCTTGGAAAGGAGCGAGCCCAAGTGGCTGCGCGTGAAGCTGCATTGTCGGCAAGGGAGACTACCTTTGCCGATAACTAGTGCATTGAAGGGTGGCCTGCTCAGGGGTGGAAGAACAAGGCTGAAGCCTCAGAAGCCAAACTTGCTAAGGAACGCAAGTTGTGGAAGGAGGCTTGCGAGAGAGACAACAGGGAGAAAAGATCCCATAGGGATGAGTTGGCCCAGCTGCGCGCCGATGTGGCATGCGAAAGGAAAGAGAAGGAGGCGGCCGCTGCCTCAGCTGCACAAGCCAGTGTGCAACGTGAGCATAGCGAAAAGAAAGAGGTACCTCCTTGTCGTTTGTGTTTATTCGTTTGATAAGTTTTAGGTGTGTTGCTAACCTTGTTGAAATTAAACAGGTCGAAGCTTGCGCTACTTTGGCGACCGCTAAGAGAGATCTCCAGGTAGCTTCAACGAAAAATGTTGAACTCATTCAGAAGCTGCAATTGGCGGAGGCGAAGGTGGAAACAGGAGAGAAAAAATTAGAAGAATCCAATAACTCCCTCGCCATCTCCGAGTCGCTGGTGGAATCACTCACCAGCAACATGTTGTGGCTTCAACAGCATGGAATTGGACATGTAAGTGTTTGCACTTGTGTTTTATTCTGAACTTTGTAGAATTGCTCTGATATTTCCTTTGAATTCGCAGATTGCCGATTCCATTGTGAATTCCATGGAGCTGGATGGGGCAGTGGCTAACCTGGTGGTTGCTGTGCGCCATGGTGGACATGCGCAAGGCTATGCTGAGTGTGCGCAACAAGTTGCTCATGCCTTGGACACTCCATGGGATTCTAGCCATGCCTCCACTCACGGGATTAATATTGGAGCTGTCTTCGAGAAGGCACAACAGGGGTATAATCGCCTTGAAATTCATGCCTTGGAATTGGTGAGCGAAGCTCTTACCCATGATGACTTCGTTGACCGCTTGAAGGATATCTTCTCGGTAGATGCTGAAGACGCTGTTGAAGGTGAAGACTAGTGTAGGACCTGTATTGTAATATCTTGTAGGATCATTGCTTGTTCTGCACATGGCGCGGTTATGTATATACTTTTTTATCCTTTTAATGAGATGTTTCTTTTCTGTTACGATAATTGCGTGGGTTGAACGACTTTGTGCAAGTACAACGAATAAAACTAGTAATGAACTCGCGCCTGGATATCAGCTTTTGTGCATACTGTGTAAGTAGTGACTTATATTTTAGGAGTCATTATGCACCAAGTTGTTTTTGCGTATACTAAAAGTGTTTCCGTGCATTTGTAGTGAAACATTATGTTGAAAGATACGTGAAGTAGGTCTTATCTTTATTACATAATCGGGCGCAAAGTCCGCATTTCCATATGGACAAGAGACTACGTACTAAGGGGTTTACATGTAACAATGCCTTAGTTGCTACGTATTCCATGTCCTGGGGATGCTTGTTCCGTCCAAGCACTTAAGGGTATATGCGCCTTTCCCAGGACTTCATGAATAACATAAGGACCTTCCCACTTAGGTGCTAATTTTCCAGGACGTTGTCATTAGATGCCTCATTGTCGCGTAGAACAAAATCTCCGGGTAAGAAGGTGCATATGCGAACTCACGCGTTGTAGTTTTCTCTAGCTTGGACTTGTATTTTGCATCATTAATGGTAGCGTTTTCACGCCTTTCTTCTAGCAAGTCCAAATCTAGCATGCGCTCTTCATCGTTGTTTTGTTTTTGCGTAGCCAACATGCGCGGTGATAGGATGCCTATTTCTGCAGGAATCACTACCTCCGTCCCATACACAAGGCTAAAAGGAGTTTCAACCGTGCTGGTTTTATGCATAGTTCGATGAGCCCATAAGATGCTTGGCAGCTCATCTACCCAACCTCTGCGTGCTGTTCCCAACCTTGTCTTGATTTCTTCGACAACGCTTTTATTGATCCTTTCCACTTGGCTGGTTCCTTGGGGATACGCGACCGAAGTGAAAACGTGCTCGATATGTAGTTCCTCGGCTGCGAAATTGGAAACGTTATCGCAGACTATGCGCAAGAGTAATCCGAAACGGCATATGATATGCTCCAAAATGAACTTTTGCACTACAGTTGCTGTGGTGGATGCGAGAGGTTTCGCCTCTACCCATTTTTTTAAATAATCAACTACAACGATTATGAATGTCACCGCTCCTGGGGCATTTGGGAATGGTCCCACCATGTCGATAGCCCATTGCTGAAAAGGCCACGCTGTTGTTACTGGAATCAAGGGATTTTTGGGGTGCAGTGTCTTTGGAGCATGGCGTTGGCATGACGCGCATTTTCGCAATGTTTCAACCCCGCATCAAGGTACATGCCAGGCCAATAATATCCGGCGTTCATGATCTTTGCAACGACCATGCGCGGTCCAGCGTGAATTCCGCATAACCCTTCGTGTATTTCCCGGATCAAGTATTTGGCGTCTTGCGCGTCAACGCAGCGGAGGAGAGGTCCAAGGTATGACTTCCGGTATAAGATACCATCCGCCATTTCATAGTTCAGTGCCTTGTTCTGGATCTTGTGATATCCCGGGTTTTTCGGATAACTTACACGTGACACATGTCGAATAATGTATATGCTAAGTATTGAACGTGCACGAGTTAAATGAATACGTATTGTGTGTCGTGTGATTGTTTTAGTTATAGAGTAAATAGGGTAGATATGTACATGAACTAAACCGAACCGCGACACGAACCAGCTTTGATTCATTGCGACTCTAGGAGGTAACAAAGTTTAAACATTGAACTCAAGTCTTCGGCCAAAAGAAAACAAGGATCAAACCTAGACCTAAAGTTCTAACAACTCGGCCGAGAACAACCTAAACCGAAAACCATTGCATGCAAAACTCAAACTATGTCGGCCAAGATCAAACCTAAACTAACCCGCCCAAGTCCCTTGCGGCCGTGTGCAAACCCAAACTGCAACCCTATCTCTTTGCGCCTATATATATCATCCATTGCATGCCTTCATTCACATACACAAAAACCCTAGACAAAAACTGCCGTCGGCAGCCCCTTCCTCCTTCCAACCGATCGAGATCAGCTCCATTGTGCACCTTTTCAATTGCAAACAAACAGCCCTACACTTCCTCTCGGTCGCAGCAGCAGCAGTCATCGCCATCATCATCATCTCCTGGTCGCATGCAGCCGATTGTTCACCTTTAGTCGATCAACAAAACAGCCCACTCTCGGTCGCGACCTTCCTGGAACAGCAGGATACTCTTTGTCCAAGTCCCGACTTGTCTACCTAGTTATTTCAAGGTTAGGGTTATCTTTGATTACGAGATCATGTTCGGTTATATATATGCTTGAATGATTAATTGATTAGTTTGCTTCGGATTTTATATGTTGAAGGTAATCGGCTGTTTTGATTGTTATTCATGTGCATGATTGTTTCCGGAAATCATAAGTTGCAAGTATGTTTTGTTTGTAAGAACGAGAAGTTAGGCTAGCCGATTTGTTAATGATGTTTACATTGGATGATTGCATTGTTTCGGATTGTTTATACTAGATTGAATGTTGTTTGAAAGCTGAATGTATAGGCTGCGATTTGGTTATAAAGACTAAAGTTATTGAGTAGGGTTTGCATGGATAGGTTGTTAGTATTAATCTATGATTAGAAATCAGTTCTAGATCGCCTAAGTTAATCGCATGAACGGGTTATACGAGTTCAGGATAAACATATGCAGAAAACAGTCTGCTGAATAATAGGTACAGCCGACTTCATCTGGCTGTAACTTGGTCGTTAGTTGTCGAAAAACGGATTTTCTGATGTCTAGAACGTAGAGATTTGAATAAGGAATCTAATGGCGCTGGATTCATAATTTTCTAAAATCGTTTGATATTTTTAAAGGGCCAAACAAGTTCAGTAACTAAAGCTGTGAAAATTCTGGAATTTTGTTGGTTGTTTATCAAGTTGGATTTTAAAATCAGTAGGGAGTTGAGTCATGATTTTTCTACAGCAACTAGGTATGGAAATTTCCGGGCAACTCCAACTGGAATTTTATTAATTGGACGATCAATGATTTTTAAATAAATTCTTCCGTGGACTGCAGTCAGAAAGCGGTAAATCTGACTGCAGCCTAGAATATTAATATTTATGGTTAATTGGTAAAGATCTAGGACTTTGAAAATTTATATAAATTCCTATGGTATAAATGTCACCTACTGTAAAAATATTGGAATTTTTTGAATGTTAGAACTATTTTATAAAAATCCTAGAAAACAGCTGAATTATGAGTGCTAAGCTGAAATTTGAGAACTTGTGATTGTGTGCACCAAATTGTGGCATGAATTGACTTATGGTTATGATAAATTATTTGATTACTATGATCACATGAGAATACTTGCATGCATGTTTGAGTGTTAGATATGTTATTTGTGTGTATCACTTTGTGAGTAAATTGCGTGTGGAATTTGTATTGGTGTGTTCACACACTGACGTGGAATTAATTGGTTTGTTAGGACGCAACTAGCGATCCCATCTCTTATAACTTCTATTGCTACACTAACCGAGCAACAAAAGGTGAGTTCACGGCCCCTAACTTTATCCGGTTTTTAAACAACAGGGGGAGAAACATGTATACACTCTCAAACTCAATCTCTTTACGTTATACGAATTTAACGTCACATAACTATACGGTAACTAAGTTAATGTTAATGTAATGTTATGGTCACTAAGCAGCTTTATCACTTAAGTCCTCGACAATCTCCTCGGATCGTTAGTATTTGGGTTAAATAGCGGGGGAATTATAAGTAGTACTACTGGGTCTGACGAGCCCCATCCGAGCTAGTCGCGCTAGCCGACCTGGTATGGTCAACGGGTGAATAATTGGCCTAACATCGCCATGGTCATGTGATAGGCCTGGCAAAACGGAGGCACAACTGTCAGCTTCGATCGCGAACTCTTACGTGACATGACTTTAGGCTAGCTACCTATATATATTAACATTGAACTTAATTACGAATCAACTTAATATTCCAGGTTTGGAATATTGGAAACATCAACTTATTATCCCGGGTTGGGGATAATGGAAATAACAACTTAATATTCCGGGATGGGAATATTGGAAGCAACAACTTATTATTCCGGGATTGGAATAATGGAACAGATACGTTATCCCGGGTTGAGGATAACGGAGTAAACAAACTATAACGTAACAAACGAATTTATGAAAACCTGTGAACTCACTCATCTTTAATGTTGACACTTGTTTCTTTACATGTTTCTCTGGACGCTAGGAGCTCTAGGTGCACGCACATGCATTGAACAAGACATCTTTATCGAGTCTTATTTATTAATATTGTTTTGGGATTTTTCATTTGTTTTGGCGTTTGTGTTGGCGCCCGCATCACTACTTATTTATGCTTCCGCTCAAACTTTAAAACTAATGCTCTGCTAAATATTGGTAATTGATATAAAATCTACAATGAACGATTTTGGAAAACGTATTATCAAATCATGTAGAGTCGTTTGACGTACTAGTGTTTTCAGATTCTGGTTTGTTCACACACCTCGCGGTAAAACTCCGCAAGTGGAAATTGAGGGTGTGACAGATTGGTATCAGAGCCACTAGCTATAGAGAACCAGGTTTGCATTAGAAGTAGACCTAACTATAGCTGATATCACGACACTAGACTTAGTTTGGCACTGAATTATTATATCTTGTTATGCGATGTACCACCACTATGCTATGTGAAATATGAATGCATAATTGAAGCGAATGCAACTCGTAACTAACTACACAACCTAAAGGCAATGTCATCATCATCCTCATCATCATCCGACAAACTTACGCAACCAAGGGCGCCAGGAAAGGCACCTATGGTGGAACCCTTACCACCTTATGGCGTGGAAACGCGCTCAGCTGCGAGGAAAAGGCTCGCTCTGGGGGAGGAGTCGTCCTCACGCCGACCATCGCTGTGACGGTCAAACCGGTTAACTCGTTAGAAGTAGGGAACGACCTACTTAGAGATATGATAAGAACGCAACAATAACAACTAGAAGGAATGCATGAAACCACTCTAGCACAGGGATGGATGATACGACAACGGACTGGTAAAACTGAGTCGCTCGAGGAAGAGCAGCATACGAGTTAGATAGCTCGTAACACCTTAGCCAGAGATCTTCGTGCTGAGCAGCTAAGGGCTAACTGGCTAGAGGACAGAGCTCTTGAGTCTAGCTGGAGAATTAAAGAACTGGAACAAAAATTAGGGCACCTGCACCAGTACCTGCACCAGCACCGGCCCCTTCAATGCCGGTAGAGGACCCAGAGGAGGATCCGGAGAAAGACCCGGCTGTAGAAGCTGGAAACGCCGCGGAGGATGATGGCAACGATAGCAACTTGGGAGAGGGAGACGTAGAGGACTAACTCGTCTCGCCAATTCCCGCTTTGTTTTCTTTAGTTTATTTGAAATGGCAACTGGACGTCGCGGAAACCTCAACATGTCAACGAAGAATTGGCCGCAACGATCCATGAACACGTGAACGCTGCTCTGGCAGGTGTTCAAAACCCACAGCAGCAGGAGGGGCTTTAACCCCTACAAGATGTTCCTTGACGCAAAGCCTAGCAAATTCTCGGGGGCGGAAGGACCCATTGGACTGGTCCGCTGGATCGAGAAATCGGAATCTGTTTTTGAAATGTGCAACTGCCTCGAGGCCAACTAAGTCAAATATACAGCCTCAACACTGGAAGATGGGGCACTGACATGGTGGAATGCCCAAGTCCAAACACGTGGGCTTATAGCTGCGAACGCAATGGCATGGACTGAGTTCAAGGCCCTGATTAAAGAGGAGTACTGTCCACGAGACAGAGTGCAACAATTGGAGCAAGCTCTATGGAACCACAAGATGGTCGGATCGTAAATTGAAGCCTACACTGCAAAACATCATGACTTAGTATTCCTGTGTCCCGAATTGGCCAACACGGTGGAGAAAAGACTCGAGTTCTATCTCGGGGGTCTGGTTCCGGAAATTCAGGGTATGGTGATGTCTAGTAACCCTGTAACAGAACATCAAGCAATCCGATTGGCTCACAAACTCACCGATAAAGCGGTGGAACAGAAGAAACTGCCAGCACGGGGTACCACTGAAGTTGCCCCAGATAACAAAAGAAAGTTTGAAGACTCCACTATTCGACAGTCTTCGTCATCTCATCCACAGCAAGGGAACCAGAAACGGTTCAATCATTACCACAGCCACCGGGGTCATCAAAATCATCCCGCCAACAACAACAACAACAACCAGAATTCAGGCGGCTATGTAGGTCGAAAGCCGCAGTGCAACCGCTGTAATCTACATCATAACGGCCCTTGTGCCGGAAATCGTTGCCAACGATGTGGCAAGATAGGACATGCGGCAAAGGATTGTCGTGGGGAAATCATGTCCCGACAAAATCAGAATCAGCCCCAGGGTCAGCAGCAGGGTATAAACCGGGGATGCTATCAATGTGGTAGCACTGCTCATCTCAGAAGAGACTGCCCACAGTTGCGTAACAACAACAATAATGGTGGAAACAACCACAATCACAATAACCACAACAACAATAATAACAACAACAATGGGAACGGCGGTGCTAAAGGTCGCGCATTTACATTGGGCCGCGGAGAGGCCAGAAACGACACGAACGTGGTCACCGGTAAGTTTCCCCTTAATGAACATTTTGCTTCTGTGCTTTTTGATACGGGTGCGGATAGGAGTTTTATATCTGAGTCTTTTAGGAAGAACCTAAATCTCACGCTTAAACCATTAGAGACCCCTTATTTTATAGAATTAGCCGATGGTAAATCTGTAGATGTGACCCAAATCGTATCCGACTGTCAACTCAAACTCGCGGGCCACACTTTTACCATTGATCTGATGACAACTACTCTGGGTAGTTTTGACGTGGTAGTCGGAATGGACTGGCTATCCGACGTCCGGGCTGAAGTTCTCTGCTTCGAAAAATTTATCCGTATTCCACTCTCGAACGACGAAATCCTGACGGTACAAGGCGATAAGGCATGCGCCGTCACCAACATCATCTCATACATGCAAGCGCAAAAGTATCTTCGGAGAAAGAACTCCTTCGCTTTACTCGCACTGATTACCGAACAACCTAAGGACGAGAAATGTATAGAAGACATCCCTGTCGTCCGTGATTTTTCCGATGTATTCCCAGAAGAACTACCTGGTCTTCCACCACATCGACAATTGGAATTTGAAATCGAATTGGCAAGCAATGCAACTCCTATCGCCAAGGCTCCATACCGCCTAGCTCCAGCCGAGCTGCAGGAGCTGTCTACCCAACTTCAGGAACTTTTAGAGAAAGGATTTATTCGACCAAGCGTTTCGCCATGGGGAGCTCCAGTCCTGTTTGTCAAGAAGAAGGATGGGACTTTCCGCATGTGCGTCGACTATAGGGAACTCAACAAGGTTACAGTCAAGAACCGATACCCGTTACCTCGCATCGACGATCTCTTCGACCAACTTCAAGGGTCAAGCTACTACTCCAAGATTGATTTACGGTCTGGTTACCACCAGCTACGCGTCAGGGAGGAGGATATCGCTAAGACGGCATTTCGCACTCGGTATGGCCATTACGAGTTCTTGGTCATGACATTCGGTCTCACTAACGCACCTGCGGTATTCATGGACCTCATGAACCGCGTGTGTAAACCATACCTCGACAAGTTTGTCATTGTGTTCATCGATGACATACTCATCTACTCCAAAAGTGAAGAAGAACATGCGGAACACCTACGATTACTGCTAGGACTGCTTCAACAGGAAAAACTATATGCCAAGCTTTCGAAGTGTGATTTCTGGATTCGGGAAGTTCAGTTTCTCGGACATGTTGTGAACGAAAAGGGTATCCACGTAGACCCTGCCAAGATTGAGGCCATCAAAAACTGGGAAGCACCTAAGACACCGACGGAGATCCGCCAATTTTTGGGATTGGCTGGTTACTACAGACGCTTTATCGAGGGGTTTTCAAAGATCACACAACTGCTTACTACTCTCACCCAGAAAGGCATCAAGTATGCTTGGGGTGAAAAGCAAGAAGCAGCATTTCAATCGCTGAAGCAGAAACTTTGCAGTGCACCCATTCTGTCCTTGCCGGAAGGGACAGATGACTTTGTAGTGTATTGTGATGCTTCCATTCAGGGATTGGGATGCGTACTCATGCAACGCGATAAAGTCATCGCGTATGCGTCGCGACAACTGAAGGTTCACGAGAAAAACTACACGACGCATGACCTAGAATTGGGAGCAGTAGTGTTTGCACTTAAGATTTGGAGACACTACCTCTATGGAACAAAGTGCACAATCTTTACTGACCACAAAAGCCTCCAACACATCTTTGATCAGAAGGAGTTGAACATGCGACAGCGTCGCTGGGTCGAACTCTTGAACGATTATGAGTGTGCCATTCGGTATCACCCGGGTAAAGCTAACGTGGTAGCTGATGCCCTCAGTAGGAAGGAACACTTGAAACCTCGTCGTGTACGAGCATTACAACTCACTATTCATTCGGGGCTACCCGATCAAATACGCGACGCCCAGTTAGAAGCAGTTAAGGAGGAAAACATCAAAGCCGAATCAGTGGGAAAAATGGAACGCGATTGGGAAGTAAAGCCCAATGGAGCCCGGTACTTCATGAATCGCATATGGGTACCTCTCTACGGAAACCTCAGAGAGCTAGTCATGGATGAAGCTCACAAATCTCGATACTCTGTCCATCCGGGTTCGGATAAGATGTATCAAGACCTTAAAGCTGCGTATTGGTGGCCCAACATGAAAGCCGATATAGCCACCTACGTGAGTAAATGTTTGACTTGTGCAAAAGTCAAGGAGGAGTACCAAAAGCCATCGGGACTACTCCAACAACCTGAGATCCCAGTGTGGAAATGGGATCAGATCTCAATGGATTTCATCACTAAACTCCCGCGAACCTTGGGTGGTTGCGATACAATCTGGGTGATTGTGGATCGTTTAACTAAGTCCGCACACTTCCTAGCTATTAAAGAAACGGATAAGATGGAGAAGTTGACTCGCATCTACATTAAGGAAGTAGTTTCTCGGCACGGTGTGCCAACGTCCATCATCTCAGACAGAGATGCTCGCTTCACGTCAAACTTCTGGCGGTCACTCCAGAAAGCGTTGGAAACCCGCCTGGATATGAGCACAGCCTATCACCCCCAGACTGATGGTCAAAGTGAAAGGACCATACAAACCTTGGAAGAAATGCTTAGGGCATGCGTAGTAGACTTCGGAAATAATTGGGAAATCCACCTACCTCTATTAGAATTCTCATATAACAACAGCTATCATACGAGTATTTCGGCAGCACCGTTCGAGGCATTATGCGGTCGCAGATGTAGATCACCGGTCTGCTGGGCAGAAGTCGGTGACAGTCAACTCACAGGCCCTGAGTTAATACTTAAGGCTACTGAAAAGATTGTACAAATCAGAAACCGCATGGCGGCGGCACGAGATCGACAGAAAAGCTACGCTGATCAACGATGCAAACCGCTCGAATTTCAAGTAGGCGACCGCGTCCTACTAAAGGTGTCACCCTGGAAGGGTGTAATCCGCTTTGGAAAACGGGGCAAACTTAACCCACGGTATGTAGGCCCGTTTGTAATCTTGAAACGTATTGGACCCGTAGCATATCAATTAGATCTTCCTGCCGAACTCAGTGGAGTTCACAACGTATTTCACGTGTCAAATCTGAAGAAGTGCCTATCAGATGAAACTTTAGTTATTCCATTGGATGAGATCCAAGTGGATGAACAACTACACTTCGTGGAAAAGCCTATTGAGATCATGGATCGTGAGATCAAGACTCGAAGGCACAGCAAGATTCCAATCGTTAAAGTTCGTTGGGACTCTAAGTGTGGACCGGAGTTCACGTGGGAAAGAGAGGACCAGATAAAAAGCAAATACCCACATCTCTTCGCAACTGAGCAGCAAACTAACGATACCAGTAACTAAATTTTCGGGACGAAAATTCTTTCAACATGGGGATGATGTGACAACCTGGAAATTTCTCATACTTTCGTGTACTATTGTTGACTAAATTCTTGTGCATGGCACTTGGAAATCTTTGTGTATGACACTTGGGAACTTCTTGTAACATTGCGTACCATCATAAATGAACTAACTCTTTGTGCGTGGCACTCTAAACATGTACGCTACATGCTAAACCGCGTTTACTCAATTTTCGGGACGAAAATTCTTTCAACATGGGGATAATGTGATATCCCGGGTTTTTCGGATAACTTACACGTGACACATGTCGAATAATGTATATGCTAAGTATTGAACGTGCACGAGTTAAATGAAAACGTATTGTGTGTCGTGTGATTGTTTTAGTTATAGAGTAAGTAGGGTAGATATGTACATGAACTAAACCGAACAGCGACACGAACCAGCTTTGATTCATTGCGACTCTAGGAGGTAACAAAGTTTAAACTTTGAACTCAAGTCTTCGGCCAAAAGAAAACAAGGATCAAACCTAGACCTAAAGTTCTAACTACTCGGCCGAGAACAACCTAAACCGAAAACCATTGCATGCAAAACTCAAACTATGTCGGCCAAGATCAAACCCAAACTAACCCGCCCAAGTCCCTTGCGGCCGTGTGCAAACCCAAACCGCAACCCTATCTCTTTGCGCCTATATATATCATCCATTGCATGCCTTCATTCACATACACAAAAACCCTAGACAAAAACTGCCGTCGGCAGCCCCTTCCTCCTTCCAACCGATCGAGATCAGCTCCATTGTGCACCTTTTCAATTGCAAACAAATAGCCCTACACTTCCTCTCGGTCGCAGCAGCAGCAGTCATCGCCATCATCATCATCTCCTGGTCGCATGCAGCCGATTGTTCACCTTTAGTCGATCAACAAAACAGCCCATTCTCGGTCGCGACCTTCCTGGAACAGCAGGATACTCCTTGTCCAAGTCCTGACTTGTCTACCTAGTTATTTCAAGGTTAGGGTTATCTTTGATTACGAGAACATGTTCGGTTATATATATGCTTGAATGATTAATTGATTAGTTTGCTTCGGATTTTATATGTTGAAGGTAATCGGCTGTTTTGATTGTTATTCATGTGCATGATTGTTTCCGGAAATCAAAAGTTGCAAGTATGTTTTGTTTGTAAGAACGAGAAGTTAGGCTAGCCGATTTGTTAATGCTGTTTACATTGGATGATTGCATTGTTTCGGATTGTTTATACTAGATTGAATGTTGTTTGAAAGCTGAATGTATAGGCTGCGATTTGGTTATAAAGACTAAAGTTATTGAGTAGGGTTTGCATGGATAGGTTGTTAGTATTAATCTATGATTAGAAATCAGTTCTAGATCGCCTAGGTTAATCGCATGAACGGGTTATACGAGTTCAGGATAAACATATGCAGAAAACAGTCTGCTGAATAATAGTTACAGCCGACTTCATCTGGCTGTAACTTGGTCGTTAGTTGTCGAAAAACGGATTTTCTGATGTCTAGAACGTAGAGATTTGAATAAGAAATCTAATGGCGCTGGATTCATAATTTTCTGAAATTGTTTGATATTTTTAAAGGGCCAAACAATTTCAGTAACTAAAGCTGTGAAAATTCTGGAATTTTGTTGGTTGTTTATCAAGTTGGATTTTAAAATCAGTAGGGAGTTGAGTCATGATTTTTGTGCAGAAACTAGGTATGGAAATTTCCGGGCAACTCCAATTGGAATTTTGTTAATTGGACGATCAATGATTTTTAAATAAATTCTTCCGTGGACTGCAGTCAGAAAGGGGTAAATCTGACTGCAGCCTAGCATATTAATATTTATGGTTAATTGCTAAAGATCTAGGACTTGGAAAATTTATATAAATTCCTATGGTATAAATGTCACCTACTGTAAAAATATGGGAATTTTTTGAATGTTAGAACTATTTTATACAAATCCTAGAAAACAGCTGAATTATGAGTGCTAAGCTGAAATTTGAGAACTTGTGATTGTGTGCACCAAATTGTGGCATGAATTGACTTATGGTTATGATAAATTATTTGATTACTATGATCACATGAGAATACTTGCATGCATGTTTGAGTGTTAGATATGTTGTTTGTGTGTATCACTTTGTGAGTAAATTGCGTGTGGAATTTGTATTGGTGTGTTCACACACTGACGTGGAATTAATTGGTTTGTTAGGACGCAACTAGCGATCCCATCTCTTATAACTTCTATTGCTACACTAACCGAGCAACAAAAGGTGAGTTCACGGCCCCTAACTTTATCCGGTTTTTAAACAACAGGGGAGAAACATGTATACACTCTCAAACTCAATCTCTTTACGTTATACGAATTTAACGTCACATAACTATACGGTAACTAAGTTAATGTTAATGTAATGTTATGGTCACTAAGCAGCTTTATCACTTAAGTCCTCGACAATCTCCTCGGATCGTTAGTATTTGGGTTAAATAGCGGGGGAATTATAAGTAGTACTACTGGGTCTGACGAGCCCCATCCGAGCTAGTCGCGCTAGCCGACCTGGTATGGTCAACGGGTGAATAATTGGCCTAACATCGCCATGGTCATGTGATAGGCCTGGCAAAACGGAGGCACAACTGTCAGCTTCGATCGCGAACTCTTACGTGACATGACTTTAGGCTAGCTACCTATATATATTAACATTGAACTTAATTACGAATCAACTTAATATTCCGGGTTTGGAATATTGGAAACATCAACTTATTATCCCGGGTTGGGGATAATGGAAATAACAACTTAATATTCCTGGATGGGAATATTGGAAGCAACAACTTATTATTCCGGGATTGGAATAATGGAACAGATACGTTATCCCGGGTTGGGGATAACAGAGTAAACAAACTATAACGGAACAAACGAATTTATGAAAACCTGTGAACTCACTCATCTTTAATGTTGACACTTGTTTCTTTACATGTTTCTCAGGACGCTAGGAGCTCTAGGTGCACGCACATGCATTGAACAAGACATCTTTATCGAGTCTTATTTATTAATATTGTTTTGGGATTTTTCATTTGTTTTGGCGTTTGTGTTGGCGCCCGCATCACTACTTATTTATGCTTCCGCTCAAACTTTAAAACTAATGCTCTGCTAAATATTGGTAATTGATATAAAATCTACAATGAACGATTTTGGAAAACGTATTATCAAATCATGTAGAGTCGTTCGACGTACTAGTGTTTTCAGATTCTGGTTTGTTCACACGCCTCGCGGTAAAACTCCGCAAGTGGAAATTTAGGGTGTGACAGATCTTCCTTGCTTCCGCTTTGCTTTTGGGGAGACTCCCGTGTTGCAAGAACATGATTATGGGAGACATCCAGGATGGGCTCCCCATTTCAATGATATTGATTTGTCACAAAGGAATAGAAGGGGTTTTTAGTACCTCAATGCACACCTCGCGCGCAAGGTGCTTGAAGCTTGTAGCGGCTAGCTTGCTGAGAGCGTCCGCATGTTTGTTCTCGCTTCGGTTAACATGGGTTATCTTGAAATGTTGGAATTTGGTTATTAAGGCTTGGGCTGTTCTAGATATAAGGTCAATACCTCGCCCTTTGCACCGTACAGGCCGTTGACCTGTCCGGCGACTAGGAGTAAGTCGACATGGGCTTCCAAATTCTGTGCACCCATCTTGATTGCTAACTGAAGACCTACCAGGAACGCTTGATACTCAGCTTCATTATTTGTGCTTTTAAAATCCAACCTGATGGCATAGGTGAATTCTTGGTTGTCGGGGCTTATGAGGCGAAGACCTGGCCCTGCGCCATCATCGTTGGATGTGCCATCGGTGTGAAGTATCCACACACGGCTATCCGTAACCGGCGCAGGATTCTGTACTTCTTCACACTCCTGTGCTTTATTTTGCGGGACTTCCGCTATAAGATCGGCCAATATCTAGCCCTTTATTTCCGGTTTTGGCTTATACAAACATTGTATCCGCCAAGCTCGATCGTCCTTTTTGCTAGGCGACCGGAGATATCCGGTTTTGACAAGATTTGGCGTAGATGGTAGTTCGAGAGAACTGTTATTTTATGGCGCGGTGAGCGTTGGTAGCTGAATCAAGCATTCCTTCATTCGGGTGAAGGCCTTCTCCGCGTCTAGAGTCCACTGAAGCTTGTTCTTTTTCACACAATTCCGCAGAGCTTGTTCATGAGAAGGACTTCAACGCGTGGTTGGCCAAGAACCTGTTCAGCGCAGTTAGCCGCCCTGCCAACTGTTGGATTTCTTTTATAGTTGAGGTTGATGGCATACGCTGAATCGCTTCCACTTTATCTGGGTTGACTTTAAATCCATCGCGTGTGACGATGAATCCTAGAAATTTGCCTTCTTTTATTCCAAAAGAGCACTTGCTAGGGTTCATCTTCAAGTTTGCCTTGTGCAAGGAGGCAAACGTTCTTTGGATGTTTGCCAACATCTTCTCCTCATCCGAGCTCATAGTAACTAAGTCATCAATGTATACTTCCACGGTTTCACCAATGTCATCCCTAAAGACATGGTCTATTAAGCGTTGATAGGTGGCTCCCACATTGCGCAGATCGAAGGGCATTTTTGTGTAGCAATAGATGCCCTTGTCCTTTCGGAAAGCGGTCTTGTCTTCGTCTTCGTTCTTCATTTGGATCTAGTGGTAGTCCCTTGTAGCAATCAAGGAAACATTTCCACCTGAATGAAACAAGAGAATCCACATTTTTGTTGATTTCTAGCAAGGCGTAGTAGGCCTTGGGACATGCCTTGTTGAGGTCCTTGAAATCGACACACATGCGCCAACTTACGTTGGACTTTTGGACCATGACTTGGTTGGCTACCCATGTCTGATAACGCACCTCTCGGATGATTCCTGCTTGGAGAAGTTCCGCGACTTGCTCGTTCAAAGCGCGAGTCTTTTCGGGCCCGAAACTGGGCTTCTTTTTAACGATAGGCTGTAGTGAAGGGAAAGTGTGTAACGCATGCTCAGCAATTTCCCTTGGCACCCCTGTCATGTCCGCCGGTGACCATGCAAAAGTTTCGGAACACAACTGTTTCAACCGCGGCTTGACTGTGGGGTTCATGGCGGGTCCCAAGAGCATGGTTTGTTCCGGGTACTTGATGTTAAGTACCCACTTTTCTGGCTCACAGTCGGAAGATGGCTTGGGTTGCTTTATTGGTGGCTCCTACTCCACTGACATGATTTCCTTCCTCGAATACATGATAGCCACTCCGGTTTCTGTGGGGAAACCACAAGCGGCATGAGGGATGGAAGTAATCATGCTAAAGTCCCGCTGGGTGCGCCGTCCTAATAATATGTCATGGCGCGAGGTTGCGTGCATGACCATGAAATTGACTTGGACGGTGCGAGTGTGGTGCCCAGCAGAGAGAGTAATCGGAAAAGATATCTGTCCCAAAGGAAAAACAGCCTCATTGTAGAAACCAGTAAGTGGGAAATCCACTAGCTCCAGGGCGTCCTTTGTCCTCTGGGTCAAGCTGCTTGAAGCACTGTTCGTATATAATGTCCATAGAGCTCCCAGGGTCGATGAACATGTAGTCGGTGCGGTAGTGACCGAAAATACCGGTTATTACTACCAGTCGGTCTTCTTGTGGACCCCTGGGGACGACGGGGAAGATGACCTGCTGCTCCCGCCAGTGAGACGTGCAGCTCTTCTAGTGGTTACGCTTGCGCGAAGGACCACCTTGAATCATAAGAACAACCTTCATTTTTTGTTATTCGGACCCTTGCCGCCTCGAGTAATCTGTCGCACCTCCTTGCGCACATTTTGTAATAAGTGGGTGAGCTTCCCACTCTTGAGTGCCTTCTCAATCTCCATGCGTAGGGAGATGCAATTGTCGATTGTGTGCCTCGTGTCTTTGTGATAATCGTAAAAGAGGTTGTGGTCTTGACCCTTCTTGTTGCGCATCGGTGGTGGTTGTTTGAATTGATGGTCTTCTTTGCTGAGGACCTCCGTCGGTGTCTTTGTCAATGGGGTCCACTGGCGATCACGATTATCTTGTTTCATTGCTCACTGGGGTGGCGAGCTTATTAATGGTTGCGTGAGCGTCGACCGGTGTATCGGGAGGGTGTTGGCTGTGGTCCCTCCACCCTTTATTCTTTTTCCCAAAACTCCTGCTCAAGTCTTGGGGACGATGGTGAGGTAGGCGAGGCCTACTGTTGTTGAGGTTGCGCTCTGTTTGCGTATAGACCTTTGCCGCGGCCATAAGTTTCTCCCAGCTCTTGGGGAGACCTGTTGTCCCTGACAAGACTTTGATCATCTCGTCACAGCGTACGACATATTTAAACTGTGCACGAATTAGGTCTTCGTGCACATCCCCTATCTCCAGCACCTCCTTGTTGTAGCGGGTGATGAAGTCTTCGAGCCTTTCATCATCCCGGCGCCAGATATTCAGTATGTCAGAAGAATCTCTGACATAACGCCTTGGCTGGCTGAAATGCGCAAGGAACTTGTCATTCAAATCGTTCCAGGACGCGAGTTTGCCTGTAGGCAGGTTATCAAACCACAGACGTGCAGCACATGTGAGGGTTTGAACAAACAGGTGACACTACATTAGTAGTGTCCATCCTCCTATCAGCCCTGCGTTGGTGAAGAGACACAGGTGATCATCCGGGTCGGTCAACCCCTTATATTTGCCGACATTGGAGGGCAACTTTGCACGCTCCAAGGGTGCGAGAGCTATCTCCTTGATGAACTCTGCGTCCGCCGGTTGGTAAATCAAGTTGTAATCATGCTCGGCCTACGGGTTGTAACCGCCTCGTGGCGCGGATCTGTATGCCGCATGAGTTTTGGGTATCCGGTGAAATACGTTGGCGCTATCACCATCACCATAAGTTTTGTCTCCCTTACGCTGGGTGTACCGCTCCCCTTGAGGGCGTGGGCCTAGTCGTGAGTGGACAGATGCTCGTCTGAGAGAGCGAGACTCCGGCTTAGGCGGAGGTTGTGTGTGTTTTGTCTCCTATGGGTGGAGACTATATGGTACGCTCGCCCCAGCTGGTGAGTCGTAACTCAAAATCCTAGGCGAAGCGTGTACTTGGACAGCGAGCTGCACTAGGGCAGTAGGGGTGTTTATTTGCGCAGAGAGTTGCGCATAGTCGACATTCAGGGCCGTCTTAGACTTTATGAACCATGACATTGGTGTCTCACCCGGGGGTAAGACCGACGTGATCGGAACAAAAGGAGTCTCTAGCTGGGCTCCGGGGGTGACCGGGATGTTTATTCGGCCAGAGCCGTGTTGGTTGCCGGTATCCTTGGAGGAATCTTCCCTCACTTGCCCATCGACACAAGAGGTTTGAACCGGGTTCTTGCCTTTGCGTCGAGAGCCTCGCAGGTTGGAAAATCGGCAATCAGGAAATGAGGCTTAGAAAAGGTGAAAAATGGGAGGTTGGAAACTGGAAATAGTGAGAATATAGCGGATGGCGCCAATGAAGAAGCACCGGTTGAACCCAGGGATATCCGGGCATATATATGTCACAACCAGGGAGTTTCTGCATAAATAGTTAACCTCTCAGTTCACCTTTGGGTTCGCAAGCTCACTCTGGCTGACCTGCAAAACTAGCAACGCCGTTATTCTCGCCACGGGGAAAGGGTGGTTTTCTTCGTGACCATGCTCCGGCGTGAGAATAAGTATCTTGAGTAAGGAAAATAAGTGGTTGCAGATGTAAGCCGGAGCTTATTTGTGTGGTAAATGGTGTAGCAAGTATTTGCCTCTGTAAGCGTGTCGTTAGCTGCAAATCCAATACTTATTTATAGCCGAGAGAGGGTATGTTCAGGAGAAATGCTGGTGGGCCTTGGGCCCGGCCCATACAGCCAGAAACATCCCTTTTGTCCCTCGGCGTCAGACATTAAATGCTCCCTGACGGAGAATTAATGTTCTCTGTCGGGAGATATGTTTTATCGGGTGTTAAGTGGTGCCACGTGTAAAGCAACCGTCTCTGGTGTCAGGTCTATTGCCAGCCGAAATGGAGAAATTGGAACAGTCGCTGGCAGAATAGTGGTTGGTGTATGGTTTGACACTTGCCTTATTGTTATGAGCGCTGTAACACGCAACCTGCCAAGTAACCCGTTCACTTGTGAAGGGGTTGCTTCTTGCTCCAAGTCATTCATCTAAACGTCCAAAAATTTCTACTGGTTTTGATTTTCGGATTTCTACACAAAAGTTACAGGTATGAAACCCTAATTTAAGTATAAATGAGCTTTTTGCTGGCTTTGATGAACTTATTAATTCACCTTTTTCATCAATATGCATGTCAAAGACTACACATTTGTGTGTTGCTGTTTTTAAAGCTTCACCTGCAACGATCTTCTTAAGGTTATACTTTTTATTGATTATTTCACTAATTTGGTTTCGAATCTATCCACAAACAGTTTTATCAAATCATGTTTTTGTTTTTGTTTATAAGCTTGTAGAACCCATGGAAGGCCTAAAAGAATGGTTGGATGCGGTATCTACAGCCCACATTCTATGTGTTGTTGTTTCAAGTCTTGATAGAAGAATTGTGGTTGAAATATTGGAAAATATGGGACTTATGAAGTGTTTTCAGGTATCTATGAGCTTCAGTTCGCAAACTGATTAGCACTTTACCTTTAGGGGTGTTTGGATGTACGTGTTGAAGGCATAATCTGATGTTGAAATAACCAAAATCATATGATCAGTTGTTCTAAACCAGGTGGCGGGAGCTTAATTAATTGGATGTGCTTCTATTGTTTATTGTCTCACGAACTGTTAGTAATTTAAATGACTAAAATGCCCATGTTTATGCACTTGTAGGCAATAGTACAGAGCAAGATGGCATGGATCATATAGCTCATAGATTGCTTTCTACAGCAATAAAGGTAAGTTTCTGCATAATAATTATTCCAAATTGTTTTTTGACCCCTAAATTATTTGATAATCAAAATTCAACCTATTTACCAAAACACCCATAAAAAGCCTCATATGTTGTTAACAAATGTTTGAATTTCTTTTAACGTTAAAAAACCATCCATATCTTTTTTTTTTGTATATTGTTATGAAATGGCAGAATATACTTTCGTGACCAATCTGAAATTATAGAATATATTTTCTGGCAGCACCTGCACTAAAATAGTCTTTTAGTGACACCCATTAGCTACCATCCAAATTAATGGCATATAATTGGTGCATCAACAACTTTTTGTTCTACAATGGTTGCTATTTTGAATTTTAACTAGCTTAGTACCCTAAAATGGTCTCCTCGAGTCCTTGATATGTTCATGTTCATCAAACAATATGCATGCAATATGCAAAACCGACTTACCCTAATGATGCTTCCTTGGCGTGCCTGTAAATTCAGTATGCTTTCTCTCGATTACTCTTTGGTATGATTAAACTGAGCATGCACTTGTATTAATTGTTAACCTGATGTTAGTCTGTTATTTAAATAGACTTGAGATTATGGATTGATTTGGGTTTTGGTTGATGTTGATCACAAAATGATCAAATCAAAAGGTTTAGCTAAAAGTGAACGAGTCAAATGATTCAAATTGGTTGAAAGGTGCCCGAAGGAAACTTTTTTTTTTTTGCATACAACCTAACCTAATATAGCTTGCTATTATGTAGTCACGATAAATTTACTAATTATTTATTATAGAAAAGGTAAAAAGGTGTTTCAGCTTCATATATAAATAACAACCCGTCCATGCTGTGTTGTAACTATTATTAACTTGGTTCGTTGTAACATTTAGATTGCAGCGACATGTCAAGAAGCATGGATGCAAGTATTGCACAAGATCCATTTATATAATTCTTCCCAACGACTTTGAGAAGGGCTACAAAACCAATATGAAATACGGATGAGCTCAGTACCAACTGATACCGGTACCGAAAATACCTAGTACGATTCAGTATGGGTACGCTACTGTAAATTGAGCCGGTTCAGGGAATTCGATGCTGGATTATGGTGTTACCAAAACCTGAACCCCGCCTCGATTAAAATCAATCCAAACCATATTATGGTGTTACCCGAACCCAAACAAGGGGTGACCCAAGCAACTCCAAGGATAATATGTCTAACGTCATAAGCCAATGACTCTCTTTCAAGTAGAGGTACATATTTTGTTTATGTTTCTCAGTTATATCTAAAATGGTTTTTAGGCATATAATGATTGAATGAATAGCGACATGTGCATATTTTACATGAAATACACAGATAACATTACTAACTATGGGGTGCTAAAACATACATGTTTTTGTATGTGGCAAAACGGGTGGGGTTGTCTTCAAGATTGTATCTCAAATTTAGAATTCAATATGAGGGTATGTTTGGCAAGTAGGGTGTTTGATGTGCATTTTGAAAGTGATTAGTGATTACGTTAATAACTAGCATCATTACAACGATTTGAACCTAAATTGGAGTAAAATTAACTCAGTTTTGATTCCCAACCTCAAATTCTTGTCCCTAAACGCTTGCATGGAGTTGTTTTGAGTGGTCTTTGCAACAGTGAGCATAATCAAATCAGAGCACTTCTGGCTCGATGTGGCACATATCAAGCAAGCGCCGCAAAACGCGTTGGTGATTGTGGAGATGATGTTTTTTTGCATTCTTTTAGTTATATGCATACTCTACTGCACCACACAAGGATCTTTATGAGTTTATGGCATTATTATCCACAATTGTGATGCAATTCATGAAATAAAATAATATAAAATAAAACAGCCAAAATGTTACGTATTGAATTAACACGTATCATCGAATTGAACCATGCTATCTTCACCATCTATGTCCATTACCATTCACTAAATCAGCTTGATTTTGACCGAATTGCCACCATCCCATTGTTAAGGGTTGTCACTGGTGTGGTGAATCATGGATGCGATTTTAAAGGTGATATGAATTTAGACATAAAGATACACGTAAATCATGTTCAAAAATCACCACTTCCATTGTTTGCAATAGGTTCGTTACTGTTCACATGCAATCAATATTTCTCGTATGGTTAAATAACGATATTATTCATCGTAATCATCTAATTTACTTTCTTATAGTATATATTTTCATTCTAAAACCGTTTAGAAATCTAGAATCTTTTAGAAAAAAAAACATAATAAACTTTTTTAAAAATATTATACAAATAAAAAAATTACAAAAAATAAGTATCACAATAGAAAGAGTCGTTCCCGCTGCATCGCGCGAACACCCTACTAGTAATTTCAAAAGATATATATATATATATTCAAGCGTTTACACCCACTAGGCATTGATGATATTTTTATTTTATATAAGGCAAATGTTTTTATATTCAAACCCTTGTATTTCCTAAATTAAGTTTTTATTTAGACAAACGGGCATATATGTATATTGAGTCCAAACATTTAATAACGATTATAGTACATATTCATAATCACAAGATGTAAATTTTACATTTATATATATATATATATATATATATATATAGGATGAATTATGAGAAAACTACTTTAAATGAGAAAATCAAAAACTAACTAAAAAAACTTAAAAAAACATACCAATTATTTTTTTCGAATTTTTTATATTAAAAATCGCTATAAATAATGTATGATTATTTGTTAAAAAAAAGTTGTACTGCATATATGTAATAATACCGAAAAGTCTAAACCATCTAACCCACCCCTAGTGACACCCTCAAAAAACCTAAACCTCAACCCCCCAAAAAAACGTAAAACTAAACCGTAAACATAAACCTCAAAAAAACCTAACCCTCCCCACTTCCACCCCAAAAAAAAAACTTAAACCCCTTTCCCCCACACTCAAAAACCTAATACTAATCCTAAACCTACAAAAAAGCTAACTCTAAAATCTAAA
The DNA here is from genome assembly GCA_947069175.1 of Scalesia atractyloides. Lineage (NCBI taxonomy): Eukaryota > Viridiplantae > Streptophyta > Magnoliopsida > Asterales > Asteraceae > Scalesia > Scalesia atractyloides. The sequence goes on along the minus strand of CAMTDV010000116.1, from coordinate 19,884,783 downwards.
CTAAACCTAAATGCGAACTTTAAGCATATAATACATATGTGCATCATATACATATAATGCATATGTGAATTAAAAGTTGTTTTTTTATTTTTTTATACACAAGTAGCAAATTTTAAAAAAAATGTAAAAAAATTGGGATGTTTTTCAGAATTTTTAGTTAGTTTTTTAATGTTTTCATTGTTTTCTCATGATATATATATATATAATATGTATATTCAAGTAGCAATTTAAGTCATTTGTCACTTACTTAAAAAATACAAGCTTTTAAGGCATACTATACGACCATATAAAGCGCACCAAATTATAAGCTTTTTAAATCACATTTGGGCAGCCTATTCTTAAATTTAACTTTTGAGTTGCCACTCATCCCATTTCAAAATTCAAAACTCACTTTTTCTTTTCTCTTCTCTCCCTCGAATTGAAATCATTTGAAACCCTAATGTCATTCTGCCTCACCCTGCATTGATCGTCTGGTGAGATTCCACATCACCGTCCCAACCATTCCCTAGTCGAAAAATTCAGGATTTTTTCAACTTCAGTTCACCGGAAACTCTATACACTAAAACCTCTAATGTGCTCTGATTTGTTGGGGAAATCTCAGCCGATGGCTCCTTCTTACAATGTCCTAATCATCGGTTCCATTAAAGTTTGATTTGGGTCTGTTTGGATCCAACCCCCACATTTTGTTTTTACTGAATGGTTATTTTTTGGTATGTTGAAGTTTGTATGTGGATGTGGTATCCTTCCAGTGTGGTTACAGTGGCGTTAGGGTTTTGGTGACAACTCTGGTGGATTTGCGCCAAAACTAAACAACAAAGAACTATCTCCTAAAATCTAAATCGTTTTCTCATGTGTAATTAGATCGTTTCCTGTGTAATTAGTTTTTAGGTCTTTGCTATTTAGTTTTTATTTTTTTTACATACTTGTTTAGTAGTCAAAACATGCTGATGAACTGTTGGTGATTATTTGTCGCTTTGTTTTAACTGGTTGATGTTAGTTTGTGGATGCTTTCATCATGTTTTTGTTGTTATAATATGAGAACTCATTTGACTTTTGAGATTTTCAGTACTAATTGGTATCTTTTCTTAAAACTGATATGTTCCTAGCATTTTAATTAATGTATCACAGTCTAAACTATTTGGTAGTTGTTATTCTTTTATATGTTTTTGTTTTAATAACTTGATTTATGATTGATGTTCATATAAACAGTCACTGAATTCATATCAAATTGGTTTTTGAAATGGTTCTTTGTGTGTTTTTAACGGGTTGTTGGTATTGAGGAGTTTTTCAAATGTTCAGGAGACATCTGATTTGGTCGAATCAGTGGAACTGCTGCTTGAGGTTTCTTCAACTAAGGCTTCTAATATCTGATGTGGAACATCTACTCTCACCAGTGAAGTAAGCAATTTCTCAGAGAAGAAATTAAAGAACCACAGAACTATCGGCTTAAAATTCTAGCCATTTCTAGAACTCTAGCTAGGAAGGCTCCAACAACTTAGACTCACCGGAACGTCACCAATTGTAGAGTGTGAATATGAGGCAATGGAGAACAGTTGGTGAGGAGTAAATATAAAATACAAAAAGTGCTATTTTTTGTTTTCATTGTTCTCATTTTCTCTAAATAATAGATATAGTGTTTGATCCATTAATACTATTAAGTCAAATGTCAATTCTGAACTATTTCAAGTAACAATTTATGTTGTTTCTGTTACAGATTTGTGTGGGCACACGACTTTTGTTATGTAAGTTATTGACACTGAAATGAAGATGGGTGTTATGGTGAGTGAATGGATATACAAAATATTCGTTGCTTAACTTTCCCGATTTATTTATTTTTAAACATTCATGTTGATTTGGTATTTGCAGTTGTACTCTTTTTCTTTAGAGAGCATGAGAACTTTTCACTGCAACCAAGATATGTGCACACTCATATTGATAGTAAACTCTTTCTCCTTTATATAGCAAGTAATTGTAAGGTGTTTAGATATATGTCATACATACAATCATAATGTTATAATCTAGGCAAAAGATTTAATATTTCCTCTTTAAAACCCCAAAATGGACGACCCAGATCACAAGTCTAGCATCTTATGCAAAATGATCTAAACACGAATATGAAAAGAAAATGGAAATTGTTTTTCTTCGTTGGAGCAATTTTTTTAGGTAGAAAAAGCTATCCAGACAGCGCTTGCCGACGAAAGCTTGGTAAACACAATGCAGGAGGGGCTGCAACAATTTAGAAAGCTTGGTGTCCGGAAGCTTGTTGACCTACCGGCTAATTATATAGCTATTGCTACAAAATAGTTATTTAAGTGCAAAAGAGACGATCAAGGGGTAATTGTGCGCAACAAAGCTCGACTAGTTGTCAAGGTTTTCATCAACTAGAAGGCATAGATTACACAGAGGTTTATGCTCTGGTCGCATGACTAGAAGCAATCTGCATTTTCCTGGATTTTGCTTCATGAAAAGGTATTAAGGTGAACCAGCTTGAGGTTAAATCTGCTTTCCTTTACGGAAAAGTGAAAAATCTAGTGTATGTCGGCCAACCACCAAGGTTTGTCGATCCAGTGCATAAAGACAAGGTTTACTTACTGGATAAAGCATTATACGGGTTGCATTAGGCCCCGAGAGCCTTGTATGAGACACTCTCTAAGCACCTCTTAAGTAATGGCTTTATCAGAAGCACTATTGATAGCACAACCTTCACAAAGGAAGTAAATGGACACTTGTTGACCGTACAAATTTACGTGGATGACATCATCTTTGGCTCAACGAATGACGCCTTATGCAAAGATTTCGAAGAAGTCATGAAAAAGAAATTTTAAATGAATTCAATGGGAGAATGACGTTCTTCATGGACTTTAGGTCCATCAGTTGCCTAATGGTATCTTCATCCATTAAACGAAGTACATTCACGATATCTTGGAGAAATTCAAAATGTCGGGAACATCATCGTTATCTACCCCATGGGCAATCAATAATGGCATACGCCCACATGAACACGAAGTCAAGATAGATGAAACCTTATATAGATCGATGATTGGATCATTGATGTATCTGACAACATCAAGACCGGACATCATGTATCCAACATGCCTTTGCGCCCAATATCAATCGAGTCCTCGAGTGTCACACCTAATAATAGTCAAGCGGATTTTTAGATATCTGAAGGGTTGCCCAAACACTGGCTTGTGGTATCCACGAAACGACAACTTCGAACTTGCTGGATATTCTGACTCAGATTTCGGATGCTGCAAACTTAACACCAAACCTACAACGGCTGGTTGCCAGTTTTTCGGAACACGCTTAGTAACGTGGCAATGCAAGAAGCAAACCACTGTCGCTCTCTCTACTTATGAGGCTGAATACGTGGTTTAAAAGTATAACTTCTTAATTAGTGGTTTAACATTTCTCAGATATATGGTCTTAGTATACCGAAATTTCGTTTGACGATTGCCGGATTCTGAGATATTAGGTCTTTATAGATAATTGATATTTGGGGTATTATACAAGTTCTTATGATTTTGCGTCGGCAATGAACTAGAACTTGTAGATTACTTTTGCATTTAAACCCAAAACTACAACAAATTGTAAGTATCGAAAGATCCAACAACTGTGGTAAAAGATCCCAAATTGGAACAAGACGAACCTTCATCTCTTTATCGGTATGGTAGTACTATCCTGAGCTCTCAAGGTCTCGCACTACCCAGATACAGATATCCGTTAAATATATTTACATGTAAGATGAAATCTAGGGAATCTAGATACGGGAGTATATTCTGAGGTGGGAAACACGGTTAAGTCAAGTTTCTAAAATTACCTAATGTATCTCGGAATAGTTGAGAAATGTGTAGAGGTTTAAGTAAATAAGTATACTGGTAATCTAAGTGAATTTCTTTAGAACTTAAAGTCCTACTAAGGTCACCGGTACTTGTGATATGTCTAAAAAACTTATTTGATCCTCTAACACAAACTGACAAAAATACGTCTGTAAATATGTTTGTACATAGTTCTTTAATTTTCATTTCAGAAAAACCCAAAAAGATTTTCAGTGCGTTTTAGCATTAACTTTAGAAAAATCAAAAAAGTTTTTATTTATATCTTAGTTTTGACTACCGATGATGGAAAGCGGATCTTCAAAGTCCAAAGATGCTAAATGCTGAGAATACCGGAGGACAACGGGTTGGGAGCTTATTCGAATTTAGAAAGTATTTTGGAAAGATCAAAAGTTCATTAATTTGAAACTTAACTTTGTTGGAAAACATCAGTTTGTTCACAAAGTGTTCAACCAAGGTCATTAACTTGGACTTGGTAGACAAATCAGTTAACTAGGGCCATTAGCTTGGACTTGGTCAACTGAGTGGGTCGCTAAAACTGGTAGAACTGAACAAAACGTTAAATTTAGAAAAAATTGATTTACATTCGCACGAAGGTAAATTATCTTCGCACGAAGATAATTATCTTCGTACGAAGATAGATGCCAATATAAGGCACTTCGCACATAGAGAAAACTATTTCATTGTTGTTTCTCTCTAAGTGAACATAGACTTTTGTGTTCCAAACGACGAAGTACTATCCAAATCAGAGCTTGTAGTGGTTGATTAGCACACCACGAACAATGCCTAAGGTAGTTTGTACTTGATCGAACTCAAATTGAATGTTAAATGGACGTTTTGGGTAAATCGGTGTTAAAAACTTAGATCTAGGAAAATTTAACGGGCCAAAATTAAAACTGAACATACCATTGCGTAAATCGGCGCCTTTAGGTTTTTTAGAACCATCATTTTCATGAAAAACGAAGAAAATTTTTCAAGTGTTTTGGAGATTACCTTCGCATGAAGATAATTTACTTCGCACTAAGCTAAGTTGCAAAAATGTTTTAATGGTCAATTACCTTAGCACGAAGTAAAATGGTCACTTCATACCAAGTTCACTCCACACAAAGTTAAATGTTAAAAATTTCTGAAATATTTCTAAGTGTTTGTGTATGTGTTACTGCAGTATAAGAAATCTAACATCGACAAAAAGCACAACATCTGCTGGGTTCTTGATGAAAAAATATCAGAGATCGCTCCGTTCAAGTCGATTCTTAAGTTTATGAGCGAATTGCCGATAGCTAAAGCACTCACTGATCCTCACCAAGCCTATCGTTCACATGTAGAAAGATTTTAGATGCATGCGAAGTACGTACCAGAACTTAAAGCCATACGATCATTTGTACGAGTCAAGAATGAAGATAAAGAGGTGTTGATTACTAAACCACTGATTCGCCGAGTGTTAGATTTTATAGACAAAGATGATGATCTGATGATGTACACCGAGCGTATGTATAAAGGATGTTTTTAAAGAATGGGCTACAAGGGTCACGTCAACACATACTTCAACAAAGCCTACCTCGGAAGACAATACAAGTTTTTCGTGCACTCTGTTCTGAGTCACATGAAAGGAGGAGGTGATGCGATTGTTGACTACCAGATGTGTATGATTGCTGCACTCACGCTGAACAAGCCATAAACTTCACAAAGATGATCTTTGAGCAGATGAAGTTGAATATCAATAAAGAGAAGTTTTTGTAGTACCCTAGGTTTGTACATGTGATGTTGGACGACTAGTTCCCTAACTTGGTGAAGGATAAAAAAGATGTGCTGTCACTAGATCACATGACAGGCTTATCTCTGGTTAGACTAGAAACAGACAACAGAACCAGTTGCAAGGAAATTCTTCGGGAGATTCAAGGATAAAAGGTATAAAGCACCTCCGAAAGATGGTAGTGGTTCTAATGATGAAGCTACACAGATGGAAGGTTATGAGCCCAAGAGGGGAGTACTGTACGAGAAAGAAGAGTCAAAGAAAAGGAACTCCAAAAGCTAAAGCTCAGAAATGAAAGATCGAAAAAGTTCTCAGGAATGAAGCAAATGATGAAGAGATAGAGAATGAGAAGAACATAGACCAGAATGTTGAAACAGAGGTAATGTTGAGGATGAGGTGTTTTTTGCTACCTCAGACCAAGAGAATGAAAGAGAAGCAACTGGTGATGAAAATGAGGAATCTTCGGATGATAGTTTTGATATTGAGATACGAAAGGCAGAACAACAAGAAAAAGAAGCAATGGCTCAAGGAAAGAAAAAGGTAGTTGGAGAAGATGATGAGTTTAATGTTCCATCTGATCCAGAGACTGAAGATGAAGCTGAAAGGCCTAAAAAGGCTCGAAGAGTTAAAAGCAAACTAAATATGAAGAAAAAGACTACTGGGTCTCCTGTTTTTAAAAAAGCAAGAAGGAAATATCGAAGAAGAAAGACACTAGAAGTTGAAAGTGTTAAACAACCACCACAAACACCTAATCCACCATCACCACCACCACAACCACCACCTCAACACATTACACCTCCACAACATCAATCAACACCAAAACGACCAACACCTCAACCACAATCAACACCAAAATTAGCTCAAAGACAATCTTTGTCAGATAGATTTTCTACAGATTTTGGAGAGATTCTGTTTATAGAAGGATTTGATAATGAAAACTTTTAAGCAGACATGTTCAATGACACAAAGATTGTAGAATAGGAAGTCGGATTAAGTTTCTAGAAGATGATCGACAGAATCTTCAAGTTGTTTTATGAAGTTTTCTATCAGAGAATGAGAGGTTGAGAAGATTGATTGTAGAATATGATGCTTAGCGCTTTCGCAACAATATAAAGATGGATTTATTTCAGAAGATTCTAATTAGGAAGTTTGGCATTGATTTTGTGGTAGAATGTGATCTAATTTAGAGAGAGGAAGCCAAAGAAAGAATTGCTAAACGTGAAAAGAAAGCAGAAGCTACAGCGTTAGGCAAAGGAAAGAAAAAGATTGATGAGGTTCCTGTGATCGTACAATCTGAACCAGAAGCTTAATCTGTGCTAGAAATTATCATTGAAATAGTTGTGAATGAAATAGAGGTTGAAACTGAATTTGAGTCAGAACCGGTGAACTTTGTGCTTATTGGAGTACCGGTGGATGTTTCTGATATGACTTTGAGGGAAAAGATTATAGAGCGAAAGAGAATGTATGCAGAGATTGATGCTGAGATTGATGGGTTTGATGACGTCGAGGAGGAGAATGATAAAGAAGTTGATGATAAAGATAAAGATGATAGTAAAAAAGATGATGATGATGATGATAAGGGTGATGATGACGACAACACTCAAGGAGGTACTGGAGTGACGGTCGTTGAAACTGCAAAGATAAACGAATCGTTTGATTATGTTGCTTTTTTGCATGATAATGTTAATGAGGAGAATGAAGCTCAGAGACAAGGGGAGCAGAAAGATCAAGTTCATGATGTAGAACAGTCAGGAATCTTCACAGCTAATCATTTGATAGTTGTTCCTAATTTTCAACCTCCTCGAGTTTTCTATATCAAGCATAACATTGAAGAAGGTGAGTTTGTACACAAATACACCAAAGAAGAGATAGCGATTATGTTGGGAGTTGAAGAAGATATGTTCGAGTTTGACTTTGAAGACGAACTAAACAACAGTGCATCTAATCCTAGTGTTTACCAGTACAAGTATATCCAAGATGCTGATATGTATGTTATCATTGAAGATGCATCAGGCGACGATGATGAAATAATGAAGTATTCCCGAGCTTATTCTGATAGTTTTCCAACATTTCAACAGTTATTTACTGAAGCATCTGAATATCTATTGAGACAAGGGTTGAAGAAACAGTAAGAGAAGGTTGTGTTCCTAAACGTCTTTCAAAGGAAGAAATCGCTGAAGCCAAGAGATCGTGGTTTAAAGAATTGTCGAAAGAACGCAAGTTTAGACGTCCACTAGCATTCTTTACATGAGAATAAGAAAAATCACTTGGATATATTTAAGTTGGGGTTGGATAGAAAAACTGAATGTGTATGCTATCAGTAGGGATTTTGGAGTGCAATACTTTCGATAACTCTGTGAAATTAAGACTTTACCATATTGGGATGTGGAAGAGTTTGCAGACCAAGATAATTAGTTTTCAGATGAAATTTCATAATCAACGTTTATGGAAGCTTATCAAGTACCAAGCATATCAAGGATTCAATCATTGGAAGCCTCATATTCCAAAGAAACGCATAAAGATTGATCGGTGACAAAGGAAAAAGATGTAACGCTGATTATCAAACGTCCAAATACAATGAAGAACGTGCCTCTAATGTCGATCGAACAAGATTTTGATACATACTTTAAGTGGTGCAGTATGATATCGAAACTTGTGAAGTAGTGATCGTATTGAAAGATGAAAATATTAGGAGGATGATACGTGTGCTAGATCCGCTGTGGCTAGTGAACTATTCAGAGAAGGATATTAAATGTTTTTTCTTCAACAAGATTTGATATTAAGAGTTAGAGAAAACAAAGGCGATGCAATACAAGGGTGTGATCAATGTTTGTTATGCACACGGTGTGTCAATTCGGGAAAAATGTGGAAGTCGAAGTGGAGGGAGCTTGAACATATAGAATTTATGATACACGTAAGGAATGAAGAGCGTATAGAAGAAATGTCAAAGAAGAACGCCTTAGAAGATTCTAGTTTATCAAATGGGCTCCTTCGACTGATCAAACACCGATTCCGTTTGAGGAAAGAAGGAAACCAAGGAAGAACTTCTTTGGACGTTAATGTTGAATGCTTGAAGTTTTTGAAGAAAGACCAAGACTACGGTAACATCAAAGGGGAGTTTGTTGGTGCATTATGTCTATTGCCTATGTCTTATGGTTGTGTCTGTGTATGTAATAGGGCTGAGTTGTTAAGGTTAAAATTGTCGTGTTTGTATTTAACTTTGCATGGAAGTAGATTTACCTTCGTACGAAGATAAACTTACCCTTATAGAAAGGTAGATTTAATGTCTATAAATAGTCGTGTTGAGGTGTGAAACTATAGAACTTTTGGTGACTTATACGGCGAAGCCCTATCGCATTTCACGGTGATCTGTAACTATTAAGCAATCAATGAAATCTTTAAATTGATAAATAATCTTGTAATTATCACTAGTTAATATGGATTTCACACATATGGACTAGGTATTCAAATTAGGAGCTTTTCTATTGGACACGATGATCCTACAACTTGAATATTTATTAATGGCGTTCCTGGATCTTGGAGCTTAGGAGGAAGATCCCCTTTCAAAATTGCACTTACCCTTTCCGTTAAATCAACCCGTTTAGGCACTTTTTGTTGCCTATTTTGAGTACAAATTCTTTTACTAATTTAGCGTAAGCGGGTACTGGTTTTATTGCCTCAAGTAAAGGAATATTTACTTTTACTTGTTTAATACCTCCCACATTTCTTCCTTTTGAGTACCCTTTTTTGAAATAAAATTTTTCTTAGCTGGGTCGGCTAAAGCAGAAGGAAATGGGATTTGACTTAACCCCACTCCCCTGTCTTTCTCATTTAACAACTCATTCAAACCCGATTTTTCAATTATTTTTTTCAAAAGTAGGTTCTTTAGAAAGATTAGTGAGTGAGGCATCTTCCTCATCACTTTCCACCCTCGTAATATCCTCAACCACCCCATCAACCAAACCCGGTGATGGGTTGGTTTTATACTCTTTACCACTTCTCAAAACACGAACATGATTAATTGGAATATTACAAGAAGAGTTAGGGGAATGATTTACCTTGGTTTCACTTGGCAATTGGCCCTTATTCTTTTTCAAATCTACCACTTCGGTTGCAAGTTGACCCATTTGAGTGGTCAACGATTGGATAGCTTTGTCACGAATTTCATCTTTTTGCATGCGAGCATGATCAAGCTGATTCCTCCTTTGCATGTCTTGTTGCCATATCTTTAACATGTCGATGTCATGATTTCCACTTGGAGCAACTTGACCCGAAGACCCATTTGATCATTTACCCAGTTGAAAATCCCTTTGAAATCCTTGAGTGTTCCCGCCCCGATACGTAACTTGATTGTTGAATTGTTGGCGAGGAACAAAATTTCCTTGATTTCCTTGGAAATTAGGATTGGCTTGATTAGCAGGATTTCCATAGCGAAAATTTGGGTGTATTCTCAACCTGGGGTGGTAGGTGTTCGAATTCATATTAGAATTCTACCACCTCCACTTTGGCCTTGTATCGTGTTCACCTCCTCCACTTGTTCTTGTCCCGCCAAACAACTATCCGCTGCATGACCCAGTTCATTATAATTAGTACAAACATCGTATACCTGATTAGTGGTTTGAAGTCCTACATCATCCATGACATGTACTTGCGGTCTCGTGATAACATGCCTTGCTTTCCATGATGATTGTGCTTTCCACTTTGATGTGACGAACATTTGCTCCAAGAACGCCCAATCATCTTGCTCATAATTGGTACTGAATGTACCGTTAGTGATTGACATTAAATCACGAGCATCTTCCAAATTTAACCCCTTATGAAAAGCATTCAATAATTTTCAAAGAGCAATACCATGATGAGGAAAATTCTTAATCATCATATTAAATCTTTCGAACGCCTCATGAACCATCTCAATCGGTTGTTGTTGAAAACTTCTCAAACTCTGTCTTGCATCATTCGTCTTTTGAGCCATGAAAAACTCTTCCAAAAACTTTTTTGCATAATAGATGCGGAAGGCAACGTATAAAACCATCTTTTTTGCCTTATCTTCCAAATAAAATTGGGGTTAACATTGTCGGACGAAAAACCTTAGCTTCCAATAGTGTTGCATATGGAGTCATAAGCTTCCAAATGAAAGTAAGGTTCTTCCGTGGCCAACCCTTTATACTTCGGTAAACTTTGAAGCGAATTGATCCTAACCTCAAATGTTCTTCCTTGCTGATTTTGAGGAATCACCACTGGAGAAGGATTGTTGGTAATAACAGGTCGAAAATGAGCTTCAACTCCCTGTACCACTTCTCTATTATGCCTTCTCGGGACACCTAATGGTACTCTTGGTTGACCCACTTGCCTTTTCTTTGGCCTTTGAGGTGCAAACTATTGAGGTGGTGGTTGAAGCACTTGGTGTTGAGGTATTTGCCTTTGAAATTGTTGCCCTTGTTGAGGAATTTGTTGTTGAATAACTTGTGGTTGTCTAACAAATTCTTGAACATGTTCCAATTGTTTGCCTTGGTGCATAAACAACTCCACCTTGAGTTCCCATTTGAGTTCCATCACCCTTATAAAATACCCTTGCTCATCTTACCCTTCGAATTCATCTTCAAACCCATCACCATAACCATCATGTTATGTACCCGTAGGTAGTATAAAGGAATATTGTTGGTATTGCAACATTGGTTGCAGTAGTGGTTGTTGAAAACTTGGTGTGGTATGGACTATTGGTGGGTTTTGTTGAAACGAGAGTGGTTGACTATGTTGGGAGGATGATTGACCAAATGTTGGGAAAAATTGGCTAAGAGGTGGAACGGTGGATGAAATTTGGTAACTAAAAGTATGTTGGGTGCTCATAGGAATTGTGGTGTTGGTAGGTTTCACTTCGCTTGATAGTGTAGATTTTTTTTTGTAGAAATTGGAGGAGGAGTGGTTGGCATTGTTTGACCCATAGTGGGAGTTGGTGGATCCATGGTTTTTTTGGTGTAGTAGGATATCCAATGATTTTGTTCTCCCAAAGTAAGACTCGGTTTCTTCTCAACGTTGGTTCAATTTCAGGATTAAAGGCTAGTGGTAATGACTTGTGAGAGCCTCTAGCATGCATACACCTGTAAGTATCTTCACACTAACACAACAAGCGTAAACCTGAAAATAACAAACAAAAACTACAAAGGTTAACATATGTTGCGCACTACTCCTCGGCAACGATGCCAAAATTTGACGTGAGGTCGAAGTCTCGCTCAAAAGTAATCCAAATACACTAATTAGATAGTGGTAAATGGGTATCGAACACAAGGTGTTTTGTGGAAAGTATGTTCACTAAGTAGCTGCAATTTACGTCTACTAAATTAAAATGCAGGTAATTAACTTCAAGAGTTAGTTGTTTGGTTTTTAAAATTAAATTTAACTTAAAAGCACTTAATCAAGATTTTTTAATTTAGAAATGAGAGGATATGTTCTCCCCTGGTTTCAGGTTTCAACGAACGATAGTTTTGAAGTTTAATTGGGATGAACTACATAGACATAGTTCATGAATATATGTTTGATTGTGATAAAAGGGGACCAAGTACTTGGATTACAAGAATGCAAGGTGGTCACCAGATAACAAGATCAATATAGACAACCCTGAATCCCTCCAAATAAATCATGATTGCCTGTTGCACCAAGATTTGATTATGATTCAGAAGCTATGGTGGATAACAACTGGCAACCCTGAATCCCTCCAATAAATCCTGATTTGCTCTCTTTTTATACCTTGTGCACCTGAAATGATAAGTAAAAGTTAGTTATCCAATTCTAAATAATAACCCAATTAAACATGTGATTTTTATACTAATTAAGCCACTCAAGGGTTGTCCTACGGTCACCCGTCACTGGGTCGACATGAATTCCTATGTCGTTAACCACATGACCAAGGAATTGGACTTCATTCTCCCAGAATTCACATTGGAGAACTTAGCATAGAGCCTTTCAGTATGCAAGAGTCCAAAAATAAGTTGAAGATCTCGCTCATGATCCGACTTAGTCTTGGAATAAATTAGTATGCCGTCGATGATTATAATGATTAAACGATCAAGATAAGGCTTGCATACCCTATTCATTAGGTCTATGAAAACGGCTGGAGCATTGGTCAAACCAAAGGGTGTTGGATCTAGTGGACCCCATAAAAGAACAGATGATTGGAAAGCCAAAATAGTCTACAACCTCTGATTACAGATAACAGTGCTTTGAAGATCTGCTCCTCCCAAAGGAAAAGACTCAACATCTACTACTCTAAAGTCTGCCAATGCCAAGGTATGTTCACAAGATCTGTTGAAGATAAACTCTGTTTATAGCCAAAGGTCTACCAAAGAGTATCTTTGCTGATGAAGATAAAGCCTGATGAAGCTAAGGTCTACTGTGGATCAACATATGATAAAGCTCAACAGAGGATTCTTAACAAATGATGATCAACAAAGTTTACTTGTACTATTAATGTAACAGTGCTTAGGCTCTAGCAGTTGTTAGAGTTTGTTAGGCTATTAGTTGTCGTTGTCTAGGTGACGTCAACTTAGATTCCTCAGATGTTTTGTATGTACTATAAATAGAAAGAGGCATGTACTGTTCTATACATTACTTTCACCTTGACATTTTTGTATGAACAAATAAAGAGTGATCAGGCTGAGCAGGAGTTGTATTCTTTATGCATATGTAAACTTGTGATTACAAATTTATAAGAGCATGTTGTTGAAAGCAATATCTTCATTGTTGTGATTGAAAAGTTAATTATTCCGCTGCATATTTCATCTCTATCTTATCCTCTTTCATTATTTCCATCTTAAATATCACAAGAATCAAACTCAAATCCTACAATTTGTATCAGAGCTTGGTTAATCAAATTCGATCTAAACAATCATTTTGATATAAACAGATCAATGCTTACTACTGGGATCGTTTATTCGTTGCATTGAAAAACAGAGTAAAAGTTTATTTACATTCAAAAGTATTTTAAACAAAAACCTGTTTGCACACAATAAAAAATGTCTCAAAATTCATTAGATCCACACAACACTGGTAATCTGTACAAACCTCTGATGCTTACTAGATCCGGAATACAATATCTAGCAACGTCGGATGGGTCACATACTTTCTCAACAAAACACGGGTTGTTGGAAATCGGTTATCTTCGGACCACATGTTCCGATGGTGGCGAGTGCTGAAGACCCCAAGGTCAAGTACAGAAGCTAGAAAACTACTCCAACCAGGATTTTTAGAAAACCGAGCTAGATACCAAAGCATTTAGTATCGTTGTTACGGCTCTGCCAAATGATATCTATGCTGGCCTATTGCATTGCAATAGTGCTAAGAAGTTGTGGGATGCTTTAAAAGAGCAGTTTGGTGGTATAGAGGAAGTTATCGAAAACAACCGAGAAGTTTTTTACCAATAGTATGAAACATTTTGTCACGTTAAAGGAGAATCATTAACTCAACAATTTGAGAGGTTTAGTTGTCTAATAAGTGAATTAAAACTGGTAAATGTTAATTTTCCTAATTCAGCCTTGAATAGCCGATTTCTAAGATCATTACCAGATAAATGGGACACTATTGCTTTCGTAACAAAAACTCTGTTGGTTTCAAAGAGATGAGTTTGACTCGGCTTCATGGTAGGCTCCTAACTTATGAAAGAGAGCTTAACCAGGAAAAGAAGCTTCAAGAGTTAGGTAAAGTTGTTGATGACTATGCCTTTGGTAGTATAACACTTTTCGTTCAAGAGGAAACCTCTGATGGAAGTAAGGATCAGGGTTATGATCATTTTATGGACATAACTACTAGTGGAGGATTTAACTCTGACTCTTACTCACCTAATTATGCTTTTGCTGCAAATAGGGAAATCCAAGTTTTTAATTACTTATCTTTTGAGTTAAATGATCTTCAACACTTTGACCCCACTGATTTGGAAGAAATAGACATCTTGCACCAACTTTCTTTGTTAAGTGTTAGGACTAGCAAATTTCACATAAGAAGTTGCAAAAAATTTCTAGCACTGCATGGGGGATTGAAAGTTGGGTTGGATAAATCTAAAATCAAGTGTTACAAAATTGGAAGGGAAGAGTCTGGGAAGTGGTGTCCAATTTTTATGACGTTTGTGATAATGTTAAAACTGTTTAAGAAGAAAATGTTGGTGAAGAAATGGTGAATCCTCTACTTTTTGTGAAGGAAAGTGTGATTGTGCCATGATGGTTGCTGCCAAGGTATCACCTCAAGTTCTTAAAGACTTATGTTCTAACAAATGTGTCATTGTTTTTGCAAACATTAAAGAGGTGAATGAAAACCTTTGGAACAAGATCTTAGATAATGAAATTCAGTTTGAAAAACTTGTTAAAAAGTTAAAATCAAAACTGTTTGAAAAAGAAAGTGAAATCAATAGTCTCTAACATGAATCAAGCATAACAAAAGACCAACTCGAAGCAAAGATAGAAAATATCCTAGTTGTAAAAAGGAGCTTGAATCTACCCAAATCACATGTGAAGAATGTGTAGAGTCTTGCAAGGTTATGAGTTGATGTTAGAAAAATAGATCAAAAGCAATGTAAAATTTGGCGTATGCTTTCTAAAAAATGACCAAGTTTCTAAAACATTGCTATAAATGATTATGGTTTGGTTGAAATCACTCCTACTAACATGGCTGGTCAAGAAATTAAAGTCACACAACCAAATGGAAAGAAAATTCTTTTGTAAACACCAGAAGGGCCTCAACTTTTTAGGAAATTAAAAAATACCAATTCAAACCAACATAGTCAGATGAATGTGGCATTCTTGAGAACTTTAAGCCAATGGACTTTTCAACCATTGAGGGTGTGAAAGCACCTAAAGTGAAAATCGTTCCCTTAAAACATCTGTTACCATACTACCTAATGAAACCTCTACACCTAGATAGATTTAGGTAACAGATACACCACCAGCAAACAAATTTCCTAAAGGATATGGCCAAACACCTCATCAAAGAGTGCCACATGGTTATGTGGTCTACAAAATACCTTCGAAACCATGAGTGAACAAGCATCCTCATGGTTACAACCACTTGACAGGAAATGGTCCATAGCATATGTTACAAAAATCTACTCAAAACTCTGACCATTCTCCTGGACTTGAGGCTGGAATGTCTGTAACCCCATCTAAAGCCATTTTGGCTTTGGACACTCACCAAAACTAATATGTTATTGATGTATAGGGAGCTTCTACTTGCTTTGATAGTTTATGGTATGTAGATAGTGGAAGCTCCAGGCACATGACAGGATGTAGAGCCCTTCTCAAGGATTTTCTAGCACATGGAGGGGGTGATATATCCTTTGCTAACAACTCAAAAGGAAATGTGTTAGGGTCAGGGACAATACAGGCAGGGAAACTCAAGTTTGAACATGTCAATCTTATCGAGAATATGAAATTTAACCTTCTTAATGTGTCTCAAATGACTGACAAAGGCTATGGGTCATTCTTCACTAAGAAAACTTGTAAGATTGTTAGACCAGATGTTGTGAGAAAGATTCAAGAAATCATAGCCGGGAGCAAAACACAGCTTGTTGCTCACAGGAGTGGCAATGTGTATGTGGTAGATATGTTGAAAGATAATCCAATGTATAAAGTTTGTCTGTTCACAGTTGCCTCTACCAAAGAGACAATTCACATGTGATGAACATTGTGATTCCTGTCTAAAAGGTAAACAACATAAAAGTTCATTCATATCCAATGATGAGTCCAAAACTAGTTAGTATTTACAACTGTTACACATGGACTTGTTTGCCATTTTTAAATTCATGATTCTTAAAAAGAAGAGGTATTGTCTTGTCATACTTGATGATTATTCAGGTTACATGGACTTACTTTTTGCACTCCAAAGATAAGACTGCAAGTATTTTGCAGGACTTTATAAGAAAGGTTGAAAAGCAATTTAATTTGGCAGTAAAAATCTTCAAGAGTGACAATGGAACAGAGTTCAAAAATAAGGAGTTGGATGACCTCTATGTGTCAAAAGGGATTGTAAGGTAGTACAACATCCCAAGAACACTATAACAAAATGTGGTGGTTGAAAGAATGAATCTGACCTTGATTGAGGCTGCCAGAACAATACTTGCATATTAAGGTTACCATTGTCTTTTTATGTAGAGGATGTAAACATTGCTTACTATGTGGAAAACATACTGCTTATGAAACTGTTGGTGCATATTTGTGACAACAGCTTAGATTTGGTCTTTGGATATCTTGTAATTAGTAAAACGATAAACAGTTCGCGGGTTGGGTTTTGTAATAGTTAGTTGTTGTTAGGCCAAACCGGACCCTCATTATAGGGAGTGGTAGGCGAATTAGGCCTAGCTCAATTTGCCGCCCAAGTGATTAAACCCTAGCCCAGTTGCAAACATGTCTCTATATAAACAGAGTTTTGCATAAGGGTTTAAGTTGCTCATTTAGTCACTTCAGAGAAAGTTGAGAGAGAATTCGTAGAGAGATTAGCTTGGACGAATTCGTGTGATCTAGATTGATTGTAATTGTTGTGATAGATAATCAATAAAGATCAGGTTTATAGTGATTTCTGTTTCTGCTCATATTTCTTTGATAATCTGATCTAGAGCATTTCACATTCTAGGTTGGATAGACGATTCTGTGAAGATCCATATGGATTAGGGCACTTACAAGTGGTATTTGAGTGCTAGGCTCTTGATTGGCTCGGTTCAGAATCGTTACTGTAGAAAACGTTGGGTTGTTGGAGTTATTGACGGCAATTCTAGGATTTCTGCTGCTGTTCCGGATAAACATCAACCATTTCGGATGGAAGGATTGCATCTCGGATCATAAATGAAACATTTCGGATAGAAAACTTGCATCTCGGATCAGAAAACTTGCATTTCGGATCAGAACAGTGCATCTCAGATCCAAAAAGGTTGCAATTTGTATCAGAATAGTGCATCTCAGATCATTGGTGTATATCTCAGATCATCTTGGATAAATATCATCTCGAATAAACACTGTTTCGGAACATTTCAAATCAGTATTCCGAGTTAATATTTTAGATAACTCATCTCGAAACATATCGGATAGTATCTCGAACCACCATCTCGGATAATATTTGAATCACCATCTCGGATAGTATCTCGAATCCCCGTATCGGTTAGTATCTTGAATCACCATCTCGGATTTGCATCTCAAACCACTGTTTCGAATTTGGAACAGTTCCGAGTTGAATTCAAAAAGGTGGAAAGTTAACCAGCTAAACGTTTTCGTACATAGAATTTGATCCGTAAACAATCTTGGCAAACCGACTACACGGTTAGACTCGTGTGATTTTTAAGATAAAAATAAGGTCTCGAACATTATATATCTTTGGATTCGTATTGTCGAGACGAGTCTAACGGTACAATTTGGTAAACCCACATTTCAGACAATTTTTAAACGTTTTCAGCCAGCCGGTTTGGTAAAAATGTCGAATATGTCAAACTTGAATGAATTGTTGAGAATGGAGCATGAGGCAAGCACGACTAACAAACCACCAAAGATGTTGAAGGTTGAGAATTACCTTACATGGAAGGATAGATTTCAGTCGTTCGTTGAATATCAAGACATACAGATGTGGATCTATATTCAAGATTGGTACGTAAACATAACTCATGACTTTGAAGCACACAACGAGTCACTGCCTATGTAAACATGTCAGAGGCAGATAAGAGAATGTATGAGTCTGAGAAGAAGGCCTTAGCTGCAATAAAGATGTATTTACCAGATGGCATTAAACATGCATTCAAGCAATATACTACGTCGAAGGAGATGTGCGATGCTCTAGGGAAGAGGTACGAGGGCAATCCTGATGTGAAGAAAAACAAAGTTGACTTGCTGAAGAAGCAATTTGCTGTCTTTACATGCATGAGAAATGAGTCCCTCGAAGATATCATCATAACATACTATCATCTAATGTCAGAAATGGATAGTTATGACATAGAGGGATACACGGACGTTGAGATGAACGATAAGTTGCTAGATGCTTTACCTGCCAAATGGGATATTGATATTTATACTCTTAGGATAAAGGGTGAAACTGATTATGAAGATAAAGACATGGAAGAGGTTGTTGTGAAACTAAGAGCTTATGAGCTCAACATGAAGAAGGAATCTGGATATGATCAGGTTCAAGATCCAGGAATTTACAAAGGGATTCCATCTTCATCTTCCAACAATGCTTCAAGTGATTTACGAACTGCGCTTCTCTCATGTGAAAATGAGCAGGTTGTGACAAATGCTGATGGTGATGTATGTTTGTAGCTGCTTCAGGAGGATGGTTATGGGCAAAGAGGCAACAATCTAGCAATTATAATAGATGTACAAGGTCTATGCCTCTGAGTGTCAAGGCTGCTGAAGATCATCTAGCCTTGCTTGCTTTATTCGTTGCTTCATATGAGAACTACATTCAAGGAAGAATATCTGATCCTACTACTTTTGATGAAGATTATGATCAGATTGACCCTGATGACCTATAGGAGATGGATTTACAATGGTAGCTGGCCATGATCTCTAGAAGAGTGAAGAGGTTCATGAATAGGACGGGAAGAAAGTTCATTGGAAAGAATCTAGGTTTTGACAAGTCTAAAGTGAGGTGTATATATTGTTGATGCACTTTATGGTCGTAACTGAAAGAGTGTGTATTGAATATTATATAGATTAGATACAAACATACGACCCAAGTGCGAACGAAGACTGGCTCGTACAAGTGACATGTGCCTCGTACGAGTGACCATATGCTTCGTACGAGTGACAACATGCTCGCTTCGCACGAGCTGTCATATCTATAAATAGGTGTTGTGTGTTCATTGTTTTGTAAGTTTTGGAAGTTCCATTAGGGGAATCGTTGGTGGATTCTCTCTAGGAACTCCGCCTACCAGTCAAGATGTATACTCTTTCGGTATGAATGAGTGAAATGAAAAGCTTCCGCTGATTCTGTGCCTACATGTCGATTTCGTTCTGCCGGATCTGTACTATCCCCAAAACCTCTGTCTTGAACCGTCGCCATTCCGAACCCACCCAAGACCATGCAGGCTTGGGTTTCTTTGTTTAAATAGTTTCTTTTGCATGTGAGCAGGGACTCCCACGATCGATAATGTCCAAATGGATAATGGATAGTGGAGCTTCCAGGCACATGACAAGGATGCTTGCGTTATTACATGACATTAAAGCAATCCGCGGGGGGGTACGTAGGTTTTGCAAGAACGCAAGGAGGAAGGATTGTCGGTGAAGGAACTCACGAATGAAGTTGTATCGTTTGATAAAGTGAAATATATTACTGAACTTGAGAACAATCTACTCAGCATTTCATAGATTTCTGACAAGAAATTCACAACGCACTTCAATGATAAAGAATGCTTGATCTTAAAGCCAGGTTTCAAGATTCCGGAGGAATAGATTCTGATGCGTGCACCGAGAAAAAATGATCTTTATGTTCTTGATATGAGTGTCGCATCAACAACATCAAAGAAGGTGCAGTGGTTTGTTTCCTAAGCTATCGGGAAAGAGTCTATTTTGTGCAATAGAAAGATGGGGTACATTCATCTGCGAAAGATGAATTATCTTGTGCATAACGACCTACTGGAGGGTGTTAATTTGAAGAATTTTCAATTATCCGATGATTGTCTGAGCTGTAAAAAGTGGAAGCAGCGTAAGAAATCACACCCACGAAAGCCGTTTAATTCTATCAAGCTACCACTAGAGAGGCTACATATGGATCTTTTCGGGCTAGTAAACGCCAAAAGCATTTCTGGTGATCTATATTGCCTTGTTGTTACAGATGATTATTCAAGATTCTCATGGGTTTTCTTTCTGGAGAGAGCAAAGATGAAACATTTGAAACTCTAATGATTCTCTTAAGAAAATTCGAAAACTTATTTCACTTGCCAATCGAGGGATTCCGCAGTGACAACGGTACAAAGTTCAAGAACAAGAGGATGCTCAAATTCTCCAATGAAAAGGGGATTCTTCATGAATTTAGTGCTCCTTATACTCCACAACAAAATGGAGTAGCGGAACGAAAGAATCACACACTGATCGAGACTGCCAGAACTATGCTAGCCGATTTGAAAATGCCAATCAGTTTCTGGAATGAAGCAGTTGCGTCAACGTGTTATACCTTAAATCGTGTGTTAACAGTTAAGCCTCACAACAAGACGTGTTTCAAGTTACTTAACAGCGGAAGCCCAACCATGCATTTTTGGAGCCTTTTGGATCACCGTGTATTGTATTAGACCCGACAGGTAAATTTGGTGCCAAATCCTTAGAAGGATTCTTCGTGGGTTATGCTACTCCACCGAAACGTGTCTTCTTGCCGAGTTTGAACCAGGTTATTCTTGCGTAGCATATTGATTGTCAACGTTATACTACTCCAACGCAGAAACCTGGGGATCCATGGCTATTTAACTATGATGGTTTGTGGAATTTTTCCGACCTGCTAGATGTGCCATAAGAAGACGAACTTGTTATGCTTTTTTCAATAGCATCAAATTTCTAATCAAGAACAAGTTACCAGACCATTAGTGATCTCCCTGTCACATCCTGTGTCTAACACGTTTGATGTAGGTCCGAGTTCTACTCATCAAGAATCTATACCTGTACCAATTGTCCACACTGCTGAATCATTTGCCCAGCAACAGCCAAATGCCGACTCTGATGGGAACCAACTTTCTATGATGGATGATCTAGTTTCGATGAAGGATCTGAGCAGATTGAAAGCTTCCTGAATAATCAAGCTGATCCATTAAAAGTCAGGAATGAAGCTTCATCGTTTGTACCCGTTGTGCAGGAAGTCATCACAAATTTGCAAACACAAGTAGATGTTCCAAGTGAAGTGATGCTGAGGACACTTTCATATCATCCTTCGGAGAATATTATTGGCAACTTACAAACGGGAGTGCAAACTCGCAATCAGATCAAAAAGGATCTAAGCTGCTTCTATACTCGTATTGCTCCCATCAAACCAGACTTTCTAATAGTTTTGTTTCTCAGGTAGAACCGGGGAACTGGAAAGACGCGTTGAAAGAAGAGAGTTGGGTGGACGCAATGCAAGAGGAATTGCTTCAATTCCAGAAATTAGGAGTCTGGAAGCTTGTAGACCTACAAGATCATCACAAAAAGATAAACACTAGATGGGTCTTCAAGTGCAAGCGTGATGATAGAGGCATCGTAGTCCGAAACAAAGCTCGACTTGTGGTACAGGGTTTTCATCAGCAATAAGGGATAGATTACACAGAAGTCTATGCCCCGGTCGCCCATTTTGAAACAATCCGCATATTCTTGGCCTTTGCTTCTTGGCCTTTGCTTCTTGGAAAGGTTTCTAGGTGTACCAGTTAGATGTCAAATCTACTTTCCTGTAGGAAAAGCAAAAGAGGAAGTGCATGTTGGTCAACCACCGGGGTTCATCGATCTAATGCACAAAGACAAAGTCTACCTTCTGAACAAAGCCTTATATGGTCTACACCAAGCCCGAGAGCTTGGTATGAAACACTATCACGATATCTTACAACGACTTTATCAGAGGAACTTTAGATTCTACCCTCTTTACAAAGGAAGTGGATGGTATTTAATTATTGTACAGATATGTGGATGATATCATCTTCGATCGACAAATGACAAGCTGTGTAAAGACTTTGAAAAGTCATGAAGCGCAAATTTGAGATGAGCGCGATGGGGGAGATGAAGTTCTTTTTAGGACTTCAGGTTGATCAGTTGCCTGATGGTATCTTCATCCATCAGACGAAGTATGTTCATGACATATTTGAGAAATTTAATATGGCAGGAGCTAAACCATCGTCAACCCCATTAGCTCATAATCACGACATTTGTCTAGATCTTAATGGAGTCAAAGTTGACAAGAAATTATATCGCTCCATGATCGGATCCTTGATGTATCTCACTACTTCTCGACCAGATATCATGTATCCAACATGCCTGTGCACCCATTATCAGTCTAATCTAAGAGATTCGCACTTGCTCGTCGTCAAACGTATCATGATATATTTGAAGGGATTTCCAAGCACCGGCTTGTGGTATCCTAGGCACGACGACTTCAATCTTACGAGTTACTCGGATTCTGATTTCGGTTGCTGCAAACTTAACACCAAATCTACAACGGCTGGTTGCCAGTTCATTGGAACTCGTTTGGTAACATGGCAATGCAAGAAACAGACCGCGGTCGCTCTCTCTACCTTTGAGGATGAATACGTTTCAGCATCCATCTGTTGTTCCTAGATTATCTAGATTCAACAGCAGATGAGAGACTTCGGACTTCAATTTCTTGATACGACTATATATGTAGATAATCAAGTTGTGATCGAAATCATTAAAAACTCATGTAAACACTCTCTAACTAAACATATTGAGATTCGACACCACTTTATCCGTGATTGCTACGAGAAAAAGTTTGTCAGAACTGAAAAAATCCACACTGATGACCAAAAAGCAGATTTTTATACCAAAGCCTTTGATCGTACAAGATTTAAAAATCTTTTAAAATTAAATGGTTTACGAAATCTGACCTCAGGGGATATACGGTTGAGTTTGAGGATGACGACGACTTGACGTGATTCGCATCGGTTTGACGAATTTTCCGTACATTCTTTCTTAAAAACTCTAAAAATCCAAAAAAATGTTTTTGATTTTGGGGGGATAAATTTTGGGAAAATACAAAAACATTTTAAAAGTAAAAAAAAGTTTTTATGAAAAAGGGAGATAATATTATATCAATATGACAGTCACAGTATGCTAAAGATATGAAATGATTAAACAAGTAATTAAACAGATCTTACTAAGGATGTGCCAATAGGCTTCACTCGTTCAGTAAATTGTTTTCAAGATATAAACCTAAATGAAAAACTGAATAATTTGTGGGTTAACATCTCTCAGATATATGGACGTAGTACTCTGAAATTTCGTTTGAAAGAATGAAAGATTCTGGGATACTAGGTCTTTATATTTAATTGATATCTGGGGTATTATCCGAATTCTTCTGATTTTGCGTCAGCAATGGCCTAGAACTTGTATAATACTTTACGCATTATTCGCCTACAAAAGCTGCATAAAATGATTATGTCAAAAACTTTGTGACATCTGCAGTTCAAAATATTCCTTTAAGGAACCACCTAAAGACAAGTCTTCATCTCTTTGGTCTGTACGGTAATACTAACCTAAGCTCTTAAGGTCTCGCAATTCACCCCTTTACAGATATCAATTGGATATATTCACCTGTGAAATGAAATTATGGGAATCTCGATACGGGAGTATATTATGAGATGGGACATACAATTATTCCATGTTCCTAATATTACTTTACATATCTTGAAACAGTTGAAAAACGAGGAGAGGTTTAAGTGGATAAGAATATTGGCAATTCAGGTAAATCTAGTTAAAAGCTTAATGTGTATACCAATATCAACGGTACTGATGATTTGTTAAACACTTGATATGATTCTCTTAAAAAACACAAAACTTACAAAAATATGTATCTTTACTTATTATTTCTTTTCGGAAAAATCCTAAAAACCCAAAAAGATTTTCAGTTTCCTTAGCTTTTTAGTTTTCTTTTAGTCTACCGATGATGAAAACACTGATGGTTGAAGTCATGGCGACGTCTTGCTGAAGGGAATCTGAAGACCATGGGTCGGGAGCTAATCTATAAACAAAAAATTTATCTGAACGTCAATAAAGTTCATTTTATAATTTAAAATAAATCTGTTTTGGTCAAACATGGTTAACCAAGGTCATAATCTTGGACTTGGTAGACAAATCAGATAACCAGGGTCATTAACTTGGACTTGGTTAACTGAGTGGGTTTTAAACAGATAAAATATCATAAAAAAATCAAAAAGTTCAAAAAGTTTTAAAAGTTTAAGAACTGATTCGTACGAGTATCACTAACCCGTGCGAATGACTTTTGGTGTTCATCGCACAAGCCTCTGGTTTGTACGAATGACACTGAATTAGTATAGAAGGCATTCTTATTCGCACGAGCCAACTTTATGTTACTGTGCAACTGAGAGAGCATTTTGTGCGAACTAGTTCTAAACATTGATTTTTCTTGACGTATACCGTGTATCATTACATTGGGGAGGTTGATACGCACACCTCTTTCGATGGGAAAGGTACTATTGCTTATTCTTAGCCATTATAAAAGTCGGATTTGGACCAAACAAACATAAAACATAGATTTAGGGAGATTGGACCGGTAAAACTTAATATTGAACTTATAAACGTTAATATCGGCCCCAATAGCCTATAAATCGACTATCAATTTGTCAAACAACATGTTTAAGTTTGGTTTAAACTTGGTGTTATTTGGTACGGTTTAAAATTTGTTAAGTATTGATTCGTACAAAGCATTGTTCGTACAAAGCAAGTTTGGTAAAATCTTTTGAAAAGTCTAAGTCTTTTATCACCCGTACGAATTAGTGACTCGTACGAGTAATGATTTGATCAAACTTGAATATTTTCTAACTATTAACTCGTACGGATGTATGGTTCGTATGAATGATTTTGTAAGTTGAAATTTGAAAATATTTCTAACAGTTTGAATTCTCGTTGTGTGCAGGTCAAGAAAACGTCCTTCTCTCTGTTCCACAATATCTGTTGTTTGCTTGACGAATCTATTCCGGAGATTGCTGCTTATGATGATGTGTTAGATTTTTTGAGCAGAATCCCAATTACCAAAGCACTTAGTGATCGTCATACAACATATAGATCTCATGTCGAATATTTTTGGGATGCGGCAGAGTTTAATGCTGAAGAGAATGCAATAGTTTCAGTTGTGAAGTTAAACAATGAGGATATACAGGTTAAGATAACGGAAGATTTGGTCAGGAAGGTTTTGGATTTCAAGGATAATGAAGACGATCCTACAGGATTTTCAGAGTATATGGTGAAGGGTTGTTTTTACCGAATGGGTAGCGCCTTTCAAGAAGGGAAACCTCAGTGCGCCATTTCGTTATATAGCTCACGTTGTTGTTCATGCGTTGAGTCATCACAAAGGAGGGTCTGATGATTTGGTAGTTTACCAAATGTGTATGATTACTGCATTGGTTCTGAATCTGCCATATAACTTTTCAAAAGTTATATTTATACATATGGTGTAGAATATACAGAGGGAAAAGTTCCTGCAGTATCCACGGTTTATACAGATGCTACAAGATCACTTGCACCCGCACTTGAAGAAGAAAAAGGACGACGTGTTAAAACTTGAACACATGGATGTTTCAACTCTCAAGAAGATGAATTTGCAATTAAAGACATTCCCAAATGCCAAGCCAGTGTTGATAAAGATTACATTGCTCCGCCTCCGGGAAAATGGAGGAAGGAAGAAAGTGGGGATGAGAGTGATGAGTTGAATGCGCTAGACGGTTTTGTTCCTAAGCGTAGTTCTTGGTTCGTGAAAGATGGAGAAAAGAGTTCAAAGAGAAAAGCGACAGCTACATCTTCTACTTCTCCAACTCAAAAGAAAAAGCAAGCAGCTGAAAGTTCTGGGTTAAGAGATGAACCAGAAATTGAAGAAACTATTGAAGATATTGCTGCAGACATTGAGAGGCAAGCGTTTGGTGGAGATAAAGTGGCTGAAGATGCATCATCTTCTAGCACTAATTCAGAAGATAGAAGAGTAGTTGAAAGAAAGAGAGCCAAAAAGATAGAAGCAAAGCGTCTGGAAGAGAAAAAGAGGAAAGCTGAAGAGAAAAAGCGTAAAGCGGCAGGTGAGGATGATACTACGTATATACCTTCGGGTTCGGATTATGACACTCTTGTAGGTACACCCGCAAAGAAAAAGACACGACGTTTCAAGCGCCAAGCAGCAAGAAGTTCTGAGTATCCGACTGTTAAATCCAAAGAGACAGTGCGAAAGCAGTGGCTTGAAGTAGAGGTTGTTGTTGAACCAACTCCGCAAATTCCGCCATCGCCACCAAGACAATCTACACCATAATCACCACCTCGACATGCTACTCCTCAGTTGTCATCACAACCAACACCACGACAGGCTACACCGCAGCCGCCACCGCATACTTCGCAGCCCAGTCTCAGTTTGATTTCGACTTTGATTTTGGACACATTCCATGGGGTGAAGACTTTAGTACAAACATTTTCAATGACCCGCATGTTGAAGAACTATAGAAACAAGTTAAACATTGTCAAAATTGCGGAGTTACAGGAGCAGCTTAATGTGCTTAATGAAGATAAACAACAGTTAGAAGCCATGCTCACTAGTATAGTGTCAGAGAATGAACATTTACGACTCCCAGTGACTGAATACAAAGAGGAAAGGCTCAGAAGTGATAGAAGAATGAATTTGTTTGAAAAAATTCTGACGAAAAAGCTGGGAGTCAATATAGCTGCGAAGATTGATGAGATTGAACGGTAGAAGCCAGAGAACGTGTTGCTGAAAGAGAACGTCTTGCTAAAGAACTACCAGACGCGCAAGGTAAAGGTAAAATAGAAAGTGGTAGAGAATCCCATGAATGTCGAAACTGCGCTAGAAGCTGAATCTGTGCCAGTTATCACAGATATCGTGTTGTGTCAAGTGTCGAACAAGTTTGTGCTGATAGGAAAACCTAAGGATGTGGAGATTGGTATGTCAGATCTGTTAAAGAGACATCGCGAATAGCTACTGAAGAAAAAGTAGAAAAAGAGATTGAGGCAACAGTTGAAGAATTTGAGGAAGATGCTGAGAAAGAAGATGAATATTTAGATGATGTGCTATCTAATGATTCTAATTCGGATAGTGGTGATGATGATGATAGTGTAGGTGGTGCGGGTATTAGTGTAACAGAGTCGGGTCTAAATGAAGAGATTGATTATTTTGTGTATCTAGACGTTTTTACAAATCAAACGACTGAGGAAAGTGATAAGGACAGAACTAAAGGTCCTTTTGATGCTTAGTTAGCATGAATCGTCTTGGTAATTGATACATCTACCGTTCCCGTCGTGCCGAAACCAAAGATCTTTTATCTTGATCATGATGTTGAGGAGGGAGAATTTATCCACAGCTATTCTAAGGAAGAGATTGCCGAAATGTTAGGCGTGGATGAAGAAATGTTTGAGTTTGATTTCGAAGATGAGCTGAATGAGATTCGAGCTTTCGAGCCAAACGATTATGTATTTGAACATGTTGAAGAGGCTAACGATTATGATCGAGTTGTCGTGGAGGATGATTCTAATGACACTGTTTCTAATCCAGCTGATCCGAATACAGATTACTCCCCAACTTTCACTGAACTGTTTGCAGCAGAGAATGCCGATGTGCTAAAACAAAAAGTTGAAGAAGCTGCCAAACAGGGAACAATTCCTCAACAACTGAATAGCGCTGAAATTGCTGAAATGAGGAAGAAATGGTTTAAGAGTTCACCAGCCGAGCGGAAGTTCAAACGTCCTCTAGCGTTCTTTACACGCGATGCAGATATTTCTTTAGGGGACATTATAAGCTGGGGTTGGATTGAGAACTGAACGTTTATGCGATCAAAAGAGAGTTTGGAATCCAATACTATAGATATTTGAGCGACATCAAATCCTTGCCTTATTGGGACATCAAAGAGCTGGTGCAAACCAAGACAATAAATCTGAAGATGAATTTCCACAACCAAATGATATGGAAGTTGATTAAGCTTGAAGTTGCACACGGATTAATACACTAGAAACCTCACTTTCCGAGACACATTACGAATGCAAGAAACAGACCGCGGTCGCTCTCTCTACCTTTGAGGATGAATACGTTTCAGCATCCATCTGTTGTTCCTAGATTATCTAGATTCAACAGCAGATGAGAGACTTCGGACTTCAATTTCTTGATACGACTATATATGTAGATAATCAAGTTGTGATCGAAATCATTAAAAACTCATGTAAACACTCTCTAACTAAACATATTGAGATTCGACACCACTTTATCCGTGATTGCTACGAGAAAAAGTTTGTTAGAACTGAAAAAATCCACACTGATGACCAAAAAGCAGATTTTTATACCAAAGCCTTTGATCGTACAAGATTTAAAAATCTTTTAAAATTAAATGGTTTACGAAATCTGACCTCAGGGGATATACGGTTGAGTTTGAGGATGACGACGACTTGACGTGATTCGCATCGGTTTGACGAATTTTCCGTACATTCTTTCTTAAAAACTCTAAAAATCCAAAAAAATGTTTTTGATTTTAGGGGATAAATTTTGGGAAAATACAAAAACATTTTAAAAGTAAAAAAAAGTTTTTGTGAAAAAGGGAGATAATATTATATCAATATGACAGTCACAGTATGCTAAAGATATGAAATGATTAAACAAGTAATTAAACAGATCTTACTAAGGATGTGCCAATAGGCTTCACTCGTTCAGTAGATTGTTTTCAAGATACAAACCTAAATGAAAAACTGAATAATTTGTGGGTTAACATCTCTCAGATATATGGACTTAGTACTCTGAAATTTCGTTTGAAAGAATGAAAGATTCTGGGATACTAGGTCTTTATATTTAATTGATATCTGGGGTATTATCCGAATTCTTCTGATTTTGCGTCAGCAATGGCCTAGAACTTGTATAATACTTTACGCATTATTCGCCTACAAAAGCTGCATAAAATGATTATGTCAAAAACTTTGTGACATCTGCAGTTCAAAATATTCCTTTAAGGAACCACCTAAAGACAAGTCTTCATCTCTTTGGTCTGTACGGTAATACTAACCTAAGCTCTTAAGGTCTCGCAATTCACCCCTTTACAGATATCAATTGGATATATTCACCTGTGAAATGAAATTATGGGAATCTCGATACGGGAGTATATTCTGAGATGGGACATACAATTATTCCATGTTCCTAATATTACTTTACATATCTTGAAACAGTTGAAAAACGAGG
Source organism: Scalesia atractyloides (assembly GCA_947069175.1). NCBI lineage: Eukaryota > Viridiplantae > Streptophyta > Magnoliopsida > Asterales > Asteraceae > Scalesia > Scalesia atractyloides. The sequence continues at coordinate 19,855,320 of CAMTDV010000116.1, read as the reverse complement.
AGAGGTTTAAGTGGATAAGAATATTGGCAATTCAGGTAAATCTGGTTAAAAGCTTAATGAGTATACCAATATCAACGGTACTGATGATTTGTTAAACACTTGATATGATTCTCTTAAAAAACACAAAACTCACAAAAATATGTATCTTTACTTGTTATTTCTTTTCGGAAAAATCCTAAAAACCCAAAAAGATTTTCAGTTTCCTTAGCTTTTTAGTTTTCTTTTAGTCTACCGATGATGAAAACACTGATGGTTGAAGTCATGGCGACGTCTTGCTGAAGGGAATCTGAAGACCATGGGTCGGGAGCTAATCTATAAACAAAAAATTTATCTGAACGTCAATAAAGTTCATTTTATAATTTAAAATAAATCTGTTTTGGTCAAACATGGTTAACCAAGGTCATTAACTTGGACTTGGTAGACAAATCAGATAACCAGGGTCATTAACTTGGACTTGGTTAACTGAGTGGGTTTTAAACAGATAAAATATCATAAAAAAATCAAAAAGTTCAAAAAGTTTTAAAAGTTTAAGAACTGATTCGTACGAGTATCACTAACTCGTGCGAATGACTTTTGGTGTTCATCACACAAGCCTCTGGTTTGTACGAATGACACTGAATTAGTATAGAAGGCATTCTTATTCGCACGAGCCAACTTTATGTTACTGTGCAACTGAGAGAGCATTTTGTGCGAACTAGTTCTAAACATTGATTTTTCTTGACGTATACCGTGTATCATTACATTGGGGAGGTTGATACGCACACCTCTTTCGATGGGAAAGGTACTATTGCTTATTCTTAGCCATTATAATGTCGGATTTGGACCAAACAAACATAAAACATAGATTTAGGGAGATTGGACCGGTAAAACTTAATATTGAACTTATAAACGTTAATATCGGCCCCAATAGCCTATAAATCGACTATCAATTTGTCAAACAACATGTTTAAGTTTGGTTTAAACTTGGTGTTATTTGGTACGGTTTAAAATTTGTTAAGTATTGATTCGTACAAAGCATTGTTCGTACAAAGCAAGTTTGGTAAAATCTTTTGAAAAGTCTAAGTCTTTTATCACCCGTACGAATTAGTGACTCGTACGAGTAATGATTTGATCAAACTTGAATATTTTCTAACTATTAACTCGTACGGATGTATGGTTCGTATGAATGATTTTGTAAGTTGAAATTTGAAAATATTTCTAACAGTTTGAATTCTCGTTGTGTGCAGGTCAAGAAAACGTCCTTCTCTCTGTTCCACAATATCTGTTGTTTGCTTGACGAATCTATTCCGGAGATTGCTGCTTATGATGATGTGTTAGATTTTTTGAGCAGAATCCCAATTACCAAAGCACTTAGTGATCGTCATACAACATATAGATCTCATGTCGAATATTTTTGGGATGCGGCAGAGTTTAATGCTGAAGAGAATGCAATAGTTTCAGTTGTGAAGTTAAACAATGAGGATATACAGGTTAAGATAACGGAAGATTTGGTCAGGAAGGTTTTGGATTTCAAGGATAATGAAGACGATCCTACAGGATTTTCAGAGTATATGGTGAAGGGTTGTTTTTACCGAATGGGTAGCGCCTTTCAAGAAGGGAAACCTCAGTGCGCCATTTCGTTATATAGCTCACGTTGTTGTTCATGCGTTGAGTCATCACAAAGGAGGGTCTGATGATTTGGTAGTTTACCAAATGTGTATGATTACTGCATTGGTTCTGAATCTGCCATATAACTTTTCAAAAGTTATATTTATACATATGGTGTAGAATATACAGAGGGAAAAGTTCCTGCAGTATCCACGGTTTATACAGATGCTACAAGATCACTTGCACCCGCACTTGAAGAAGAAAAAGGACGACGTGTTAAAACTTGAACACATGGATGTTTCAACTCTCAAGAAGATGAATTTGCAATTAAAGACATTCCCAAATGCCAAGCCAGTGTTGATAAAGATTACATTGCTCCGCCTCCGGGAAAATGGAGGAAGGAAGAAAGTGGGGATGAGAGTGATGAGTTGAATGCGCTAGACGGTTTTGTTCCTAAGCGTAGTTCTTGGTTCGTGAAAGATGGAGAAAAGAGTTCAAAGAGAAAAGCGACAGCTACATCTTCTACTTCTCCAACTCAAAAGAAAAAGCAAGCAGCTGAAAGTTCTGGGTTAAGAGATGAACCAGAAATTGAAGAAACTATTGAAGATATTGCTGCAGACATTGAGAGGCAAGCGTTTGGTGGAGATAAAGTGGCTGAAGATGCATCATCTTCTAGCACTAATTCAGAAGATAGAAGAGTAGTTGAAAGAAAGAGAGCCAAAAAGATAGAAGCAAAGCGTCTGGAAGAGAAAAAGAGGAAAGCTGAAGAGAAAAAGCGTAAAGCGGCAGGTGAGGATGATACTACGTATATACCTTCGGGTTCGGATTATGACACTCTTGTAGGTACACCCGCAAAGAAAAAGACACGACGTTTCAAGCGCCAAGCAGCAAGAAGTTCTGAGTATCCGACTGTTAAATCCAAAGAGACAGTGCGAAAGCAGTGGCTTGAAGAAGAGGTTGTTGTTGAACCAACTCCGCAAATTCCGCCATCGCCACCAAGACAATCTACACCACAATCACCACCTCGACATGCTACTCCTCAGTTGTCATCACAACCAACACCACGACAGGCTACACCGCAGCCGCCACCGCATACTTCGCAGCCCAGTCTCAGTTTGATTTCGACTTTGATTTTGGACACATTCCATGGGGTGAAGACTTTAGTACAAACATTTTCAATGACCCGCATGTTGAAGAACTATAGAAACAAGTTAAACATTGTCAAAATTGCGGAGTTACAGGAGCAGCTTAATGTGCTTAATGAAGATAAACTACAGTTAGAAGCCATGCTCACTAGTATAGTGTCAGAGAATGAACATTTACGACTCCCAGTGACTGAATACAAAGAGGAAAGGCTCAGAAGTGATAGAAGAATGAATTTGTTTGAAAAAATTCTGACGAAAAAGCTGGGAGTCAATATAGCTGCGAAGATTGATGAGATTGAACGGTAGAAGCCAGAGAACGTGTTGCTGAAAGAGAACGTCTTGCTAAAGAACTACCAGACGCGCAAGGTAAAGGTAAAATAGAAAGTGGTAGAGAATCCCATGAATGTCGAAACTGCGCTAGAAGCTGAATCTGTGCCAGTTATCACAGATATCGTGTTGTGTCAAGTGTCGAACAAGTTTGTGCTGATAGGAAAACCTAAGGATGTGGAGATTGGTATGTCAGATCTGTCAAAGAGACATCGCGAATAGCTACTGAAGAAAAAGTAGAAAAAGAGATTGAGGCAACAGTTGAAGAATTTGAGGAAGATGCTGAGAAAGAAGATGAATATTTAGATGATGTGCTATCTAATGATTCTAATTTGGATAGTGGTGATGATGATGATAGTGTAGGTGGTGCGGGTATTAGTGTAACAGAGTCGGGTCTAAATGAAGAGATTGATTATTTTGTGTATCTAGACGTTTTTACAAATCAAACGACTGAGGAAAGTGATAAGGACAGAACTAAAGGTCCTTTTGATGCTTAGTTAGCATGAATCGTCTTGGTAATTGATACATCTACCGTTCCCGTCATGCCGAAACCAAAGATCTTTTATCTTGATCATGATGTTGAGGAGGGAGAATTTATCCACAGCTATTCTAAGGAAGAGATTGCCGAAATGTTAGGCGTGGATGAAGAAATGTTTGAGTTTGATTTCGAAGATGAGCTGAATGAGATTAGAGCTTTCGAGCCAAACGATTATGTATTTGAACATGTTGAAGAGGCTAACGATTATGATCGAGTTGTCGTGGAGGATGATTCTGATGACACTGTTTCTAATCCAGCTGATCCGAATACAGATTACTCCCCAACTTTCACTGAACTGTTTGCAGCAGAGAATGCCGATGTGCTAAAACAAAAAGTTGAAGAAGCTGCCAAACAGGGAACAATTCCTCAACAACTGAATAGCGCTGAAATTGCTGAAATGAGGAAGAAGTGGTTTAAGAGTTCACCAGCCGAGCGGAAGTTCAAACGTCCTCTAGCGTTCTTTACACGCGATGCAGATATTTCTTTAGGGGACATTATAAGCTGGGGTTGGATTGAGAACTGAACGTTTATGCGATCAAAAGAGAGTTTGGAATCCAATACTATAGATATTTGAGCGACATCAAATCCTTGCCTTATTGGGACATCAAAGAGCTGGTGCAAACCAAGACAATAAATCTGAAGATGAATTTCCACAACCAAATGCTATGGAAGTTGATTAAGCTTGAAGTTGCACACGGATTAATACACTAGAAACCTCACTTTCCGAGACCAATCACTCGCACGAGTCACAGTCTCTGTTTCAGACACTCTAGTGCGAGTCATGTCGACCTATAAATAGAGGAGTGTTGTGTCAGAGCTAGTAAGAGTTAGTTCGGTTAGTACGGCAAAGCCCTGCTGATTTGTTTACTTGCCTTGTACTTTGCACGTCAATCAATATATTCAGAGCAGTTAAATAGTAAGATCTCACTTATTCGTTTGTCATCCTCTCTAGCAATGAATTCTGCCTCTGCTAGCTGAGTTAGATCAAACCAGTTGCTCATCGGAGGAGCCGATCTCCCGTTCATAATAATTGTCAAAATTACGAACACTTTGCTAGGGTATGTCAAAGACCTAAGATTGAATCTCGTTCTAACTCATCTTTTCAAGATTCTCCTTGTCATGGTTCAAGCAACAAGAATGCATCAACTAACACTGGATCAAAGGCCTTGATCTCTACTACTAGAGAAGGTTCCAATGATTGGGGTTTTCATCTGGAAGGTGATGACAATGTCACACAGGCTTTCATGGCTGAGATACCCCAGTTGACGATGTAGAAGTAAAGGCTGATGCTGTGGTAGAGCAAGAGAGTGTAGCTGAAAAAGTTGACGATGATAAGACGACTGAAGTTTAGGAAGAAAACGTAAAGTCTGATTTAGAACAGGATGCTGCAGGTAAGAAGATGGCTGCAGATTTTGCTGCTTTCATGGCTGATCTAAGTAAATTAACAGGAGAGGTACATTTTAACCCTGGTAGTTCTGTTTGCTTAAAATGTCGTGAACTGCAAAGTGAAGTTGACAGGTTAACAAAACAAAAGTAAAGTCTGGTAAATGAGCTCTCGAGCGTTAAAGAATTAATTTTTTTGTAAAAAAAAATAAGTCATTATATTTGAAAAAAATTAAGGGTTATGAAGAAGAAATCAACATTTTATCCTGTAAAACTAAATGAAAAACTTTAAATTATTGACTTAGCTCATGATACGATGAGTGAGATAACAAAAGAGATTTCTGAAAAATGGAAAAGTTGTCAGAAGCACAACTGAAAATTTGTAAACTTGAAAAGAAATTGAATCAATTCAGAGATTCATCTTTTGTAATGAAACATATAATGAATGGCTTGAATAAAAGTAATGACAAGACTAGTGTGGGCTTCAAAGGTTTCAATGAAGTTCCACCTCCTCTCGGTCATGACTATTCTTTCTTGCAAGACGAGGAAGAGCTAACATACTTTGGGTTAACTACACCTAGTAGTTCCACATCAGGGTATGTGGGTGTGACTTAACATGGTGATGTTAGTGCCAAGAAGGATAATAACAGGGAACCTGTTTTGAAAACAATTAATGCGCACCCTAAGAATAAAAGGCAAATTTTTGCTAAAAAAGTTGATTTTGTTAAAGGGGGTGATATGAAAGAAGAAACCACTGTTATTGAAAGTGAGTCAAATGTGCAGTTTGCTAAAAATAAAAACACAAAATAATCAGAAATTGAGCAAACTAAACAAGATCCTACAAGGGAATCATCATCATCATCAACGTCACCTGATGGATCTAGACTAGAGACTTCAATTAAGAAGTCTTCGGCAAGAAGATCGTGCTTCAAATGTCACACCAAGGGACATGTAGCTAGTTGTTGTCCTAACAAATAGAATGAAGCACAAGTGACTAAGAGAAAGAGTGAAAAATCACTAGAAAATATTAGTGATATTAAGCAGAAAGTTTCTAACTCACCAAAGACATCTGCTCCCAAGCAACAGAGTATTGTGATTGGTGTAGATAAGGCTGAAAAAGGAACTCACCAAGTTCCTCGTTTTCAAAGAAATCAACAAAGGTTTCAGCCCAAATCTACATCAAGCAGATGTGAAAGACCTAGAAGTAGTTCACTAAGATTGAATAACTTTAATGATCAATCAAGTAATTTAAGAAGTTAAGGTCAATATCAAACTTGATATCAGAATGTTTGTAGTCGAAATTTTTATAACAATGGCCTTAGAAATTATCACAATCGAAATTCAAGGAATCAAAACCATGATTTCTAAAGGTTACAAAGTCTAAACATGTATAGGAAATCTCAGGACTAGAGACTGAGTGGAAATCAAATACCATTTCCACCAACAGGTCTGAGATCCAAGACTTTAGTTAGGAGTGATAGATATTGGATGGAAACCTCATGACTAGAGACTGAGTGGAAATCAAATACAATTTCCATCAACAGGTCAGAGATCCAAGACTTCAGTTAGGAGTGATGGATATTTATAAATCTGCAAGACCCAAGACCATTGAGGCTTGGTCCCCTAATCTAACTAATTTTTGTTGGGTTGTAAAGGAGCTGCTAAGGAGGATTATCAACTTGTGGTATGTTGATAGTGGCTGCTCTAGGCACATGATGGGGGATGCGAGATTGTTGATTGAGTTTGAAAACATAGATGGAGGTTACATGAATTTTGCTGGTGCTAAAGGAGCGCACATTACAGGTCGAGAGGAAAAGTGACAAATGGGAAGATCACATTGAACAAGGTGAACTATGTAGAGCAGCTTAAACATAATCTGATGAGCGTGTCATAAGTCTACGACAAGGGTCACTCGGTCCATTTTACTAAGTCTGAAGCTTTGGTGTTGAAACCGGGTTTGGTAATACCGGATGATTAGATAGTAATGAGAACTCAAAGGAGGAATGGCGCTTATATCATGGACATGAGTGCTAAAAATGCTTCTCTAGTGGTGGTGTGTTTATTGTCGAAGGCATCTAAGGCAGAGTCAATGTTGTGGCACAGGCGCATGGCCTACATCCACTACAAAAAATGAATTACATAATTAAAAATGGTTTAGTGGAAGGGGTGCCAGTGCAGAGGTTACATGTGGTAGATAAATGTCTTCAATGTCAAAAGGGAAAACAATATAAGAAACCTCCAAGTCCAAAACAGTAAATTCCATAGATGCCCCTTGTGAATTACTTCATATGGATCTATTCGGTCCGGTGAATGTAAGGAGCATAGGTGGAAAGTACTATTGTTTAGTTGTCAGATGATTACACACGGTATCATGGGTTTTCTTTTTAGGTACAAAAGATGACACAGTGGAGATGTTAATAGATCTTTTTACAAAACTGGAAAATGTCCATGCTGTACGGATCAAAAGGATAAGGAGTGATAATGGCATGAAGTTCAAGAATCAGATTTTGAATCTCTATTATCTTCGCAAGGGAATTGAACATCAATATTCTACTCCTTATACACCTCAATAGAATGGAGTCGCTGAGTGGAAAAACAGGACATTGATTGAAGCTGCTAGGACTATGTTTTTTTATTCAAAGCTTCCAGTTCTTTTCTAGGGCTGTGAATACAACTTGTTATATCCTTAACAAAGTTTTAACGGTTAAACAATTTAACAAAACATGTCATGAACTTATGTTTAACAAGAAACCAAACTTTAAAGGCTTTGAACCATTTGGAGTACCCTACACCATTGTGCGAAATAAAGATAAGAAAAAATTCGGTGAGGTAGCTGACGAGGGATACTTTCTAGGTTATATGCCTGGAACGCAGAATAAAAGGGTTTTTAGTCTAAAAACTGGTAAAATTGAGGTTGTGTTTAACATGGAAATCACTAGTTATTCACCTCAACAATCAACGAGTGGTCCTACCATATTATATGATTATGATAGCGTTTTTAAATCATTTAATATTCCTGAGTTTTCCAATGCAGATGAATCTCAAGTGATTCAAACTATGAATAGTGAAGATGAAGAGGGTGACTTCATGCCTAGATCGAGTATATCAATGACAAATTCTCCAGAAACTTCCTCCAGTGTAGCTCTATAAGATTCAAGTGATAGTGAATCTTAACCTATTCAGGGGAGGATTTTACTAATACGTTTGCTAATGAGAATATTCAGGGGGAGGTTGGATCTAATCTGGGAGATAATTTACTTGTTGACACTGTTGCTACTACATGCGCAAACAGAGATCATCCAGTTGAAAACATCATAGGTGATGCTGCTGCAGGTGTTCCGACAAGAAGAGGCGTGATCGGAGGTTCCTGTTTATTTACTTTAATTTAGAAGACTGGGATGAAAAACGAGTGTTTGTATAGCTGTTTTATTGCCCAAGAGGAGCCGAAGAATATTCACATGGCTCTTAAAGATAATTCATGGGTTGAAGCAATGCAAGAGGAGTTAGTTCAGTTCAAGTAATTGAAAGTTTGGGAGCTAGTCAACTTGCCATAAGGAGAAAAGGATATAGGCACCAAGTGGGTGTTTAAGTGCAAGAAAGATGACTGAGGGATCATGACAAGGAATAAGGCTCGGTTAGTGGTGAAATGGTTCAATCAGCAAGAAGAGATTGATTATAATGAAGTGTTTGCACCAGTAGCAAGGTGGGAAGCAATCCGTTTGCTCCTAGCTTTTGCTTCATTCAAGGGCTTCAAAGTTCACTAGCTTGACGTGAAGAGTGCATTTCTATACTGGAAAGTCCAAGAAGTGGTGTATGTCTCACAACCAGATGGGTCTACTTATCCAGACTATCTAGATCGAGTATACAGACTTGATACGGCATTGTATGGATTGCATCAGGCGCCTAGGGCATGGTATGAGATACTGTCAACACATTTGTTAAAGAATGGCTTTGAAAGAGGACAGATTGATAGTACATTGTTCATTAAGAGAAAGAAGGAAGACTTTCTGCTGGTATAGGTATACGTGGATGACATAATTTTTGGGTCATCTGATGAGAGCATGTGTCATGAATTTGAGCGGGAGATGAAATGAGTGCAATGGGTGAGCTGTCCTACTTTCTAGGATTGCAAGTTAAACAAAAGAAGGATGGGATGTTTATACATCAGAAAAAGTATGTGTATGACATTTTGTCTCATTTCAAAATGGAGGATTATGCTACTTTCAACACACCTATCTGCGAGAATCACAATCTTGGTCCAGATCATGAGAGTGTGGATGATGTTGATCCAACTCAGTACATGGAAATGATTGGTTCTTTAATGTATTTGACTGCTTCAAGACCAGACATCATGTTCGTAGTGTGTCTTTGTGCCAGATATCAAGTGAATCCAAAAGAGTCACATATGAAAGGGGTAAAGCAGATTCTTTGTTACTTAAAGGGGAAACCTAAACTTGGGTTATGGTTTCCTACAACTAGTGATTTAAAGTTTGTTGCTTTCACTGATTCGGACTTCAGAGGATGCAAATCTACCAGATAGTCTACCACAGGTGGTTGTCAGTTCTTAGGAGGGAGGATCGTGTCATGGCAATGCAAGAAGCAGTCTTGCGTGTCTACGTGTGAAGCTGAATATATTGCTGTAGGTAGCTATTGCTTTCAGGTTCTCTGGATACAACAGTAGATGCGCGATTACAGTTTGAATTTCACTCGTACTCCTATTATGATAGACTATAATGCCACTATTTCAATCACAAACAATCTAATAAAACACAATCGTATAAAACATAATGACATTCGTCATCATTTTATACGGGGTTGTGCTGAAAAGAAAATTGATTGAACTGCATAGAGTTGACACACTAGATAACCTGGCAGATCTTTACACAAAAGCATTTGATAGGGCTCGTTTTGAACATCTAGTCAAACTCAACAGGATGAGGAATCCTGAATAACTAGTTTTCCCTAAGAATCATGTAAATACTATTCTGTTTTTCATTAATGAAAACATAAAAATATAGAAAATCAAAAATGAGTTTTCACAGTATGGAAAAGAAGAAATGATAGTACATCAGCAAGTTAGACTGTCACATTGAAATTAAGATTAAATTGCTTACGTGTTACAGCAGCTTCATCATATGATGTACCAGTAGGCAAAATGCATGAAATAATCAACTTACCTTGGTGATATAAACATAACGAAAAGTGTATGAGTGGGTAACACATCAGTGGTGTATGGTTTTATTACCTTAAACTTATGTTGATAGATTGCCAAATTCCGAGGTTTTGGGTCTTTATATCGTTATCTCATCCGAGGATATCAGGGTTGTCCTTCTGCTGCATCTAGATATATGCTGACCTAGGCACAACCAGGATATCTTAAAAGAGCTAAAATGCCAAATCCCAAATATTGAAGAAGCTCTCCTAGAGGGTCATTCCAAATGTGCAAAATGCATAAATCGTACCAAAATCTGTGGTAATTGTCTTAACCCTTATTGGATATTGGTCCCTTTGCTGTACGGAAGTACTGACCTGATCACCAAGTATCTAACGTTTTAAAACATAAGGATGCATTTGGTATACTCACCTACTACGAGGAATCTTTGTGCATACCTTGATCGTGGGGGTATGTCCTGAAGTTGGATACACTAGCATATCAGTATAAAATTACCTTAACATATCACTAGGTAATGGTACTTGAAATGTTCATGTATTTTGTTTAAGTGAATAAACAATACTGGTAATCATCTTGAGAAGCTTTTCATGAAAATTACATATAGAATTATCTAATAGTGTGAAAACGGTTTGATGATGCTGAGATGATCTTTTTCCGGTGATTCTCACAAAAACAGAGTGTATATTATTTTGTTATTTTTTTGCTTTCGGAAAATATAAAAATCCAAAAAGATTTTGTTTTTCTTGTAAATTCTTAGCTACGGAATATGGTTGTTTATGGAGGAGTTGTTACCGATAGGGGGAGACGGTGTTAGAAGATGAGTTCAAAATTTTAAAATCTTGCAGGTTATGTGTGCTTAAAATAATTCGGTGTGTGGTTTGAGTTGAAAATTGCTTAATCTAGTCTTACCATCTCTTGATTAGTAACAACTGTTAAACTATGTTGAAAAATTCTTATAGTTTCCAGAGATGTTTGTTTTATAGTATACAGATTGTAGCAGTGTGTTGCTAAGAAGTTTAGTGAAGAAGAGTTTGCTTAGATGCATGGTAGAACCTCCTTTCTACATTGCAGGCAAAGTTGAAGAGTTTGAAGATTGCTATGCAAGTGCTAAAACTGGAGTTTACTCAAATGCTATCGATTTAGAAGATTTGGTGATTATATGCATCAGCTTAGGGGGAGTCTGTTGCTGACAGAAGCTATTAAAGCTAAAGCTATCCAAAGACCAAAGACATTGAAGATTGCAAGATGATTGAAGACAAAGCTGTTTATGAAGCTATTCTCAAGGGGGAGTTTGTTGGTGCATATTTGTGACAACAACTTAGATCTGGTCTTTGGATATCTTGTAATTAGTAAAACGATAAACAATTAGCAGGTTGGGTTTTGCAACAGTTAGTTGTAGTGATTGGGCCAAACCAGACCCTCATTATAGGGAGTGGTAGGCGAATTGGGCCTAGCCCAATTTGCAGCCCATGTGATTAAACCCTAGCATAGTTGCAAACCTGTCTCTATATAAATAGAATTTTGTATTAGGGTTTAGGTTGCCCATTTAGTCACTTCAGTAAAAGTTGAGAGAGAATTCATAGAGAGATTGGCTTGGACAAATTCGTTGTGATAGATAATCAATAAAGATCGGGTTTATAGTATTTTTGTTGTTGCTCATATTTCTATGAAAATCTAATCTAGACGATTCCGCACTCTAGGTTGGATAGACGATTCTATGAAGATCCATACGGATTAGGGGACTTACTGAAACTTTATTCAAAATCAAACCACTGATCTCTTATTTCAAAGTCTTTTGCTGCCATGCTTCATTTTAAACTTAAAAGATTTAATTTCAAAATATACAGCCAAAGTAGATTGTGGTTATTTTCTGTGATACTCAACTACTGCCAAAGCCTACAAAGTGTTTCACACAAGGACTAGTTGTTTAGAAGAGACATTGAATGTAAATTTCAATGAATTTTCTTCTTTAAAAATCACAGCAAATCCTGATAAACTGTTTGATTTAGATAGATTTACATTTGAAGATGCGTCTATCAAGACTAATAATGCATTTGTCATTGTGATCTCACAATATAAAGTCACTTCCACCATCAGAGGAACAAATGTTCAAAACAGCTGTCAAAACTCTGTCACTAATGCATCAATAATTGTTGATCCTCAAACCTCTGTCGTTCTCATCCAACCAATCCACTGCTGACAAAAGTCCATCTTCTGTGGACAAAAGTCAACCCATTTTTACACCTATTCCACCCTTACCTGCACCTCCATTCCAAACATTTGTTGACTCTTCAAAATTGACAACATTTGTACGACATTGTACCCAAAGCAACTCAAAATCTATTTACAAAGCAAAGAAATCCACAGAAGATGTGAAACAAAAGAAAACTGAGTTTGTTCCAAACAAATCTTAAAAAGAAATAATGAATCCAACAAAATTGTGAAACCAACAATTCCAAATGTTTCAAAGTTTGAAATTTGTGAAATTTCAACCAAAACCGAACAAAAGGATTCAAAATTTTACTCGAAGAATGCAATTTTAAAAACACAAACTTGGGTGGTTAAAACCAAAACATCTTCTGTAGATATCAAAACACCTATTAGATCTGAAGTTAAACAGGATGTTAATGTCAAAGTTCCAACATTTGATAATCCGAACCCAACCAAGACCGAGAAGGCTTCGGTTTCACTTTTAAGTAATTGCTTATTTACATATGGAGGGGTTCACGAGGAAGCTTATGTCAGATAAATTCATACGAATTAGAGCTTTTGACATCAAATGGTGCATGGCTTCTATAGTCTGAAGAGCTCAGAAATTTATGGAGATTACGGGCAGAAATAGTTTGGTGGTTTGGATGGGAAGCTTGGATTCAACAAATCAAAAGTACCTGTTTCAGATGTAGAGAGAAAGGATATTTCAAAGGGGAATGTACTAAACAAGAAGTCAGCAGTAATCAAAGTCCTTTTGGTGATGATTACTACAAGAAAGCTATCTATCATTAGCCGTCACCACCACAATGAAATTCAAAGATGATTTAAATAGAAGACAGTCCATCTAATGCTAAACACAAAGCTTTAGTAGTCGCCCAAGAAGACGAAGGATTTAGCTGAAGCAAGTACATTTCTAAAAACAAAAGTCTCGCACTTCTGGCAGAGATAATTGACGAGCCTAAACCTGAGATAGAAGATTATTCTAAAGCAATATTCGATGAAGCTCTTAGGGAAGATGCTCTTGAAGGAATTGTTCATGAACAACATGCTGAAGAAGAGAATATATTGCATAATGCTTTTATAAATCTGATTCCACCTAATATGTTTTCATCTTTTAGTAGGATATTTGATTCAAGCTATCAAGTGCAAGAAAAAGAGGAATCAAAGCCTGAATGTGTGGAATTGATAGATGTGGAAAAAGAAATGAACGCCGAGAATTTGACAGAAATTGTAAACAAAGGAATTATGGAAAACTTTAAAAAGGTAGTTTCTGATGAAGTCAATGAAGAATCAGTGACTGAATTTGTCAAAGAGTCAGTAAGGAAGGTTATTAAAGTTCAGGTTGTTGAGGTTTAAAAACCATCCAAGAGATGCCAAGAACCTTGAAAGGAATGTGCCGACAAAGATAAAAACTATGCTGAACTGAAAAAACATTCAAATAATTTGTCAAGTGATTATATTGAAACTAAACAAGCTTATGACAAATTACCTAAAGCAATTAAACAATATGGAAAAGTTAATAGTGAAGATAGTGCAACCTTGTCAATGCTTAAAGCAACTCTTATGGACAAACAAATGGCAGTTAACATTCATCTGAACAAAATTGCTGAACTTAAAATTGAGCTTGAAAAAATGAAAATCGAAATGGAAAGGGTTAACAAATTGTTAATCAGTTATTCCACCATTTCATATGTCACTGATCATATTCTTCTGAAAATTGAAAAGAAGAAGAGGATAAGAAAGGTAAGAACAAAAGTGTTGGTTACAAACGTGTTCCACCACCCATGTGGGAAAGCTATGCTAGAAAGAAACCATCAGAGGTGGAAAAGGCACTTAATCTAAATTTGAAAACTGAAAAAGAAAAACGTGTTGCCTGGAACATTGATGTAACATACACTAAATTAGACATTGAATGTGAATCTGATGTAGTTAAAACAGTGATTGAAAAGGTTTTGGGAAGTGAAAGTGATAGCACAAAGTATGAAAGTGCTGAGTCGAATTTAAAGGAAACTAGTTCAAGTTCACCTTTTGAAAATGAGGAGAGCTTTCACAAGGATTATCTTGATAAATATGAATCTAGTTCGGATGATGATTCTACATTGGTTCCTTATACCATGAAAGGATCGGACAAACTATATTCTAATTAAGAATTTCCGATTCAGAATGTGAATCTTGAGAAAGTAGAACAAGCGTTTAAGCTAATAGAAATCAATCTTTCTGAAGGGGAAAATTTAATTGAGTCTTACTACTCTAAACCCATAAATTTTAGTAAAAAAAACTGTAAAGGTAAAAATTATATTGAAAACAAACGTAAAGGGTTGGGGTATGTTACGAAGAAAAATGATAAGTTTCAAAAATCAAATTTTTAAAAGAAAGTAAACTTTGTGTTTGGATCAAGCACGATAAGTGAAAAATAAAAGGTTGGAAAAGAAACAATCAAATGATGAGTTTTATGCAAAAAAGAAACGTCGTAAGCAGAATTTGAGTTCATCTATTGATTGTGACTGTAGAACATGTTGGAAATGTAACAAAGTTGGGCATATTGTATGACATTGTACCCAAAGCAACTCAAAATCTATTTACAAAGCAAAGAAATCCATAGAAGATGTGAAACAAAAGAAACCTGAGTTTATTCCAAAATAGATCTTAAAAAAGAAAGAAGGAATCCAACAAAATTGTGAAACCAACAATTTCAAATGTTTCAAAGTTTAGAAAACTTCAACCAAAACCGAACAAAAGGATTCAAAATTTTACTCGAAGAAGGCAATTCTAAAAACACAAACTTGGGTGGTTAAAACCAAAACATCTTCTATAGAAATCAAAACACCTATTAAATCTAAAGTTAAACATGATGTTAATGTCAAAGTTCCAACATTTGATATTCTGAACCGACCCAAGACAGAGAAGGCTTGGGTTTCACTGTTTAAGTAATTGTTTATTTACATATGCAGGAGCTCACGTGGTCAATCATATCAAAATGGTAATGGATAATAGCTTCTCATCACATGATAGGAATGTTGGCCTTACTCTATGATGTTAAGTCTATTCGCGGAGGCTATGTAGGGTTCGCGGGAAATCAAGGTGGGAGACTTGTTGGAGAAGGGAAACTTTCCAATGGTGTGGTCTCGTTCGACAAAGTGGACTTCATTGCTAAATAATAGAACAATCTACTAAGCATCTCACAGATTTGTGATAAGAAGTTTATAACTCACTTCAATGACAAAGAATGCTTAATTCTGAAGCCAGGATTCAAAATTCATAAGGAGTGGATTCTCATGCACGCTCCTCGAGAAATGAATATTTATGTCTTAGGATGTGTCTGTGTTTGTAATAGGAAAAAAATGTTAGATTTTATGTTGTATGTATTCAACTTCACACGAAGGTGAGTCCTCCTTCGCATGAAGGTAAATTACCTTCGTGTGAAGATAAACTAGCCTCGCACAAAGGTAGCCTAGCATGTCCATAAATAGGTCGTGAGAGGTGTTAGAATGTAGAACTTTTACGACTGAGACGACGAAGCTCTGTCAGATTTCCTGGTCATTTGTAACTGTTAAACATTGAATGAAATCAGTTAATTGATGAAATAATCTTGTTAACTATCACTAATTCATATGAATTCTGCGCGTATGGACTAAATACTCAAATTAGGGCCTTTGCTATTGGACAAAACGATCCTACAATTACGATACAAGGAATTGATGGAAAGAATGATATCTATGGAATCCTCAATGGAAGAAATGAAAAACATGATGAAACAGATGTTGAAGAATTCTGAATGTCAACCTTGAACTCAGCAAATTGCCGATGAGCTAAGGAAATCAGCGCAACCAATTATCCAAGCTCAAAGGAATTTGGCTGATATTAATCACAACACTCACATGGAGTTGGTAAGAAATATGGTTGAGACCAGGTACAAAGTTACACAAAGCTGATATCAACGCCATCAGGGAACATCTTTTAAAGACTACTGGCTCTAACCTTCCAATTGTACTTCAAGAAGAAATGGAAGATGATGCCAAAAAGGGGAGAATGCAAAGATGAGAAAGTTGCAGCATTCATCATGAGCCAAACCATCTAAGGTGCAACAACAAAAGCCATGGTCTGCTTCAACCAAAACCTCTGCTAAGGAATCAGATGCTTGAAGTGGAAAAGGGATTCATGAGACCCTAAACAAGATAGTAGAAGAGATTGCCTTAGAAAAGAAGAGAAGGCAATATACACTCTAAAGTAAAGCTTCTATTCTAGTTAAACAAGAATAGGCCATGTAGAGGAAAAAGGAAGACATTGGCACTTCAAAAAGGAGAATCTCAACAAGAAATGGTAGACAGCCAATCACCACCCCTCATAAAACCACTGCTAGGTCTACAAGAAGTGTATCCTCTACTGCAGCCAAAACCAAACCCTCACCAAAAACCACCTCAAAAGAAACCACCACCACCAAATCAACCACCGTTTGCTGGTACAACAGATGTATCAGTAGATGTTTCACAAACCACTACCATGATAACCTTTTCGACAACAACACAACCACTGCCGACACCACCAAGAATTCCAACACGCTCACTGTCGCCTAAAATCAAAATCACACAAAAAAAAAACTTTTGTTATGCAAGAAGATGATGAGGAGGTTCGATCACCAATCCCCATATCATCTGCCCCCATTCCAGCCACACCACTCTCGTCATTTCCACCAATATCCACTTCATTTCCATCCACTCAACCACCACCACAAACCAGCCCACTAGCTGCTCGGTATTCTTGCTGTGACAAATGGCAAATAACCGGTAATTCCGTACAATTTAATCACTAATTTTGCGTTATAATCTCATGCATATTTATCGTAATTTAATTGCATAACTGAGTCATACGTCATTAGGACAAGTAAATCTTATCATAACATATAGTGGTTTTCGTTACGACGTGAAACAAACCAAAACAATGCCCTAAAAGTGTTGGTAGAAAGTGCTAGATGCACTAAATGCGGTGACACTAACCATGTTGGTAAATCCACAATAATATATACCTTTCCGGTACAACGCCTAAATTGCAAAAAATTGTCCGTTTCGACCAAAAAGATGACAAATGTCGATTTGTCCGCAAGACTAATTCGGAGGATTCCGGATGTCAAGATAAGAATAAAACAATGTTAAACATCCTTAAATAATGTGAGAATTGCAAGAATGCACAAAACACATCGTTTCCGGTCATCGGCAAATAGTGCACAACTTGACCGGAAAGCGGCCAATCACCGAAACGACGAATATTTTAGTAGCTGATAGCCTCATCCGGGCGTCCAGTGAACTAGTTAAGCATTATTTGGGACTCGGAATCCATTCAACTAACATTAGGTCACGGAAACACAACTTTCGAAAAAGTTCGACGGCGGAACATAAAAGTGCTAATATCGATCGAACGAAAGACATGTCCGCCATCCTAACTCATCGTATATTTGTCTAGCGAATTAGTCATGCATATTTTTGGATCGGAAATGCACTAATTAGACACCATATTCATTGTGGTAGTCGAAAACAAAGGCTTCCAGTACTAAATAAACAGTTCCGTTTATTAGCGATTAATACGACGATGAGCGATCTAGCGACGTATCCGTCATCTGAAACTTATATTGGAGAATCATGTGGGTTAAATACCATGTAAATACACCCTAAACTCAAGTCTTATGCTTAAGATGCTAGTAGATTAACCCTAATCACTATACTTATCCTAATTACCTAAATATCTTACATTTTAACATGAGGTAAAAATTAAAGTTACACTTCACCCCCCTCATAGTTCACGGCTCAAGTGGGTCCCACCCCACTTGATTTTGTTGAAAATTGGAGATCATAAGTATGGTGTTTAAGATCTTGATGGAACTTGAAATCGTGAAGGAAATATATCTTATCATAAACAAAACTCTTATCATTTCATCATTCAAAAAGTTGCAACATTTCTCTCATTCTTCTTCCTACCTCATGGCTACACTACCATCACCATACACCACCATTTTTACACCTTTTGAAGCTTAATCAAGTCCCTTAAAGAAGCTAGCAAGGATGGAGATCATTAGGGTTTCTTAAGGAGCTTCATTTCCTTTTAAATCTTCAAGAAATTTGTGCACTCATTGTAAGCTACACTCCTCCATAATCTAGCTTGTGTTTATGCTTATATTATTAGTGTACAAGTTGATTATCTTGAAAATCAAGAAAAGATAAATCAAAAACCCTAACTCATAACATAATAATAACAATAAATATTGTTTATTTTGTGTTGATTATATGATTATATGATTGTTAGATAGCATGTTGAAGTTGTTTATGTTGAAAGTATGATATAAAAGTGAGATAATCTTGTGTGATTTAGTATAAAAGTGAAGATTTAAACATGTTAAGTTTTAAATCTAAACAAGATCATCAACTACATCATCCATGAAAAATACTACAACTTAAAGATAATTTTATGCACTTGAATGATTTTCTAAGAAGTAAACACTTTTACTAGACTCTCAACACAAAAACCTAAGGTGTTGAAAACTAAAGCAACAGTTACTGAGATAATTTTGACTACTTTTACAACCACTGCTCCATCTGTTGCTGAGCCCACTACTTCTGGTGACCACAGCACTACAACAAGGTTGTGCAACCCACACTAGCCAAAACCAAAAAGAAACTCGCAAAATCAACCAAACCCACCAAACACCCAAAAAAGGTAGCTCTAGCAGATGAGATCCCAGATGTCTTACCTGTGACAACATAAAAGTCACTCACAACCATTGCTGCTACTTCCTCACAGCAGTTGGTTCAAAGATCTCCACCAGCACAAGCTCCTCTTGCTTCCTCACAAAAGGAACAAGTTGTGATCACAGGGATACAACAATATGAGGCAGATGATTCAATTGAACATTTGTTCTCCAGCCCCTCTCCCAGGGCTATGTCTCCCTTACCCACTTTTCCAATACCAGCCACTTGTATACCTTTGCTTGAAGCAATAGAGAAAACTCAGACACTTAGCAGTCCCTCTCACTCACCCATTAAAGAGAGTCAACTTCCACACTTGACTGTGTCTGAGACAACTCTATCTACTAGCCCACAAGCAATTGAGGAGGTTACACCCCAATAGTTACATGCAACTCTTGGTGGTAGTTCAAGTGAAGCAACTACTACAACTGCTGCTACAACATGGATCAGTTGGATAGTGGTTACATACATAAGACTTCCTTGAAGGCAACAACTGTTGAAGCTGCTAGAGTAACTTCTAAGCTAGTTGGAAGTCCCTAGAACTAAGAACAAGGGACATTTAGGTCTGATACTATGGAGTTTACTCCAGTAGCAGATCCAAATACAACTACCTCTTGTAGGAATTCAGATGATCCTATTAGATTAGGTGATGATTTAAGGTGTAAAGAAATGACGGAGAGGATGTCTTCCATGGAATCATCAATTGATGACATCAAAACCATGATAATCCTACAAAACTCCCAACATCAACCATCCTCCACACCAAATGTTGATGAGCTATGGAAGGTTCTCCAACCAGTCCTCCAAGATCAGAGATAGATAATTTTCAGCATGAAGTTCAAATGCAACTCATCCGCAACATGGTATAAAGATACTCAAGCTAATATTAAAGCCATCAAAGACCACTTGTTACAAACCGCTGGCTCTGCCCTGGTTATCATTCTTTCAGATGATGCCAAAAAGGGGGAGAAAGATTCTTTGAGAAAGTTGCAGCTTGATTCCCAAGTTAAATCACAGGTGAAACAAAGGCCAGCAACAACCACAACCTCTGCTGAAGCATCCAAAGCATCTTTGGGCAAAGAAATTGATGAGACATTAAACCAAGAAGCTAAAAGGATTGCTATCGAAAAGCATAAACGACCAGATACACTTGAAGCCAAAGCTTTAATGCTTATTGAAGAAGAAAAAGCTAAGCAGATGGAAAAGGAAGATATTGGCACTTCAAGGCAAAGAAGGTCTGCTAGAAAAGCAAGACAACCAACTCCCATCTCTTCTATAACCACTGATGAAACCACTGCTAAGGTATCCTCTGTCACTCTCATCACAACAGCTGTTAGAATAGATGTTGTAGCAGCTGATGCTGAAACAACAGATGTTCCAGCAGCTATTGTTCAAACCACTGCCATGATCACCACCCCAACCACAACTGAACCACTACCCATACCATCCCGAATTCCCACACATCCACCTTCACCCAAAATTAAATTCCAACGCAAAAGAAAAACTTTTGTGTTGATGATGATGAAGACAACCAATCACCACTTCCTACTTTAGCACACAATCCATATCACAACCATCCTCATCACCTCCACACTCTGAAACTCCATTTCCCTCATTTCTGATCATGCACCTATCCTCCTCCTTCCTTCCCATGGGTGCATTATACCCATTGGAAATTTTGCAGTAAAAGGTGAGAGTAAAGCTTTCTACAAAATAGAAGATCCACCAAAAAGAGACTTCCCTTCCTTGTTGGGGTATCGAAAACCTAGGAGCTTTGATGAGTATCTTAAACTAAAGGCTAGACAGGCTGAGCACATAGCAAAAGACAAATCAAAAGACTAAGATGACAGGGCTTTACAAATCTCCTTGCAATACCAACTGAGCAAAGTCAGAAGGATTGAAGAATTTGCTAAGGAGCTGAGTAAGTCTATGTCTGAACAGCCAACCACTAGTGATCCAGAATTAAAAGAAGATTATCTTGATCATGTCATGAAGCATAAGCCTTACAAAGCAACAAGGGCACAATTTAAAGACTGGTCGGCTAATGATCTTAAAGAAGAAATTGAAAGATTTCCTTCTATGCTCAAGGATCCTTCAAAGAAGCCTACTCCTAACCAAGACCATGCTCTCAAAATTAAAAGAATGAAAGCCGAGCTTGTTGATGCTTTATATGAAACAACAGATTGCTAGATGGCCTGAATCTAAAGTGGTAGATAACTACAAAAGGTTGGAAGAATTAAGAAAAAAAGATCCTTCTATTCTTAGAAAGCCAATCTATGAACAAACAACCTCTGCTCTTAAACAGACCCATGCTTCTAAAAGAGCAACTTCAGCATCTGGCTTATCCATTATTGCCTTAAATCAAGCAAAAAGCGAAAAGCAGATGGAAGAGGAAGATCAAAGAATGCATGAAGAATTGAGAAAGGAGGGAATAAAGAACCAAATTTTGTTTCACATGGATTGTGCAAGTGACAAACTTAGAGCCTCACTCTCAACACTTCTACACAGACCTACTTCACCAAACTCATCACAAATAACCCTACTCCCAAGAAAATCATCTGAAAGGGATGTAGAAAACATGATTGCCCTGGAATTTGAACTTCAGTTCAAAGGCAAAATAGGGAATCATTGATGAGAGAAATAAAGATCAGTAATAAAGTTTAGTTTTGGCATCATCTATTCTATGGGGAGATTTTTGGAATTGAACCCTACAAAAGAACAGATGATAGAAAGCCAAAATATACTACAACCTCTAATCCAAATAATAATGTAACATCTGCCCAAGTCAAGCTTTGCTGAAGAATAAATGTCCAAGGTCTGCTATCGCTAAACTCTGTTGAAGACAACGCTCTACTAAAGACTAAAGCTAAAAGGTTTGCTAAGACAAAGCTCTGCTGAAGATCAAAGCTAAAGGTCTGTCAAGGCAAAGCTGTGCTGAAGACCAACATAGGACGTATCATCAGTGTTTTCTACCAGTCCTTGTAATGTTTAGTGTATAGTAGTGGTCAGCTTACCAGATGTTATTAGTTTGTTATTTTTGTTAAGTGTCACTTTCATGCTGACATCATAATAAGATACGCAATGGTTAGGATTGTAGTATAAATAGAACAGTGCCTGTACTGTTCTATTTGATCACTTTCATCAATTATCAATCTAACATATCTTTCTTACATTATGTACGAACAAATCATTGATCTTAGGCTTAGGGGGAGATTCTGAATTATGTGCATGTGATTACAATTCACTAAAAGCATTATAATTGAAAACAATCTCTCGGCTGTTATGGACTAAAGTTCATCTTTCCGCTGCATGTTCATTTGATTCATTCTCTTTCATTTATAATTTTTAGAACGTTCAAAACCAGTTTCCAAATCAGATCCTAGCAGGGCAGGACTGCTTAGGGAATCTTGTCACTAGAACTTAGCAAGGTGAGAAAGATAGAAGATTATGCTAAGGACCTGAGCAAGTCCATGTCTAAGAAGCCAATAAATATTGAGCTTGATAAGGAACTGAGATAGGATTACCTTGATTACATCATGAAATATAAACTATACAAAGCAAATAGAGCACAATTCAAATATTGGTCAACAGATGCTCCTAAAGAAGAAATAGAAAGAATTCAAAAGATGCTCAATGACCCTTTACATAAGTCAACTCCACCAGACTAGAAGAAATACAAACAAGTTGATCAAAACAAGGCATTAAAACTGAAGAGAATGAGAGAAGGGCTACTTGCTGCAAAGTATGGTACTTCAAGATCTATTGGTAGATGGACATACTTTAGAATTGTTGAAACATACAACAAACTAGAACAACTGAGAGAAAAGGATCCTACAATTCCAGAAAAGCAAGTATATCAAACAATGGTTATCCCTCGAAAGACCCTTACATCTAAAAAGTAGTCCTCAGCATCTGGCTTGACCATAATTGCCTTAAATCAAGCAAAAAGGCAAAAGCAGATGTCTGAGGCTGATGAAAAGATTTACGATGACTACTACAGGAAAGAGGGACTGAAAACCGAATTGTTATATCACATAAATCCTACTAGTGCTCAACTTCATGGAACACTTACTAACCTTATGGGCAGGCCACAATCACCAAACTCTTCAAAAATAACCGTTCACCTAATAAAATCATTTGATTCAAAATTCTAAAGTGGAAGTCATCCTCGGACACCCATTGACATTGCTCAGATCAGATGGTGATGCTCAAAGGATAAGAATGAAGGATGCATATGGTCTAGATGCAGATGACCTCCAAGATCTATTGAACCTTGAACTAGAAAGGGATTTTAAAGATATGTTTTCCATGAACTTTGAATTACAATTCAAAAGCCAAATCAGGGAAAATCTGATGCGAAAAAAAAAGATCAGAAATAAAGAAGAGTTTTGGCATCATATGTTCTAGGGGAGATTGTTGGATCTAGTGAACCCAACAAAAGAACAGATGATTGGAAAGCCAAAATAGTCTACAACCTTTGATTATAAATAATAGTACTTTGAATATCTACCCCTCCCAAAGGCAATGACTCAACATCTGCTACTCTAAAGTCTGCCTAGGCCAAGGTCTGTTTACAAGATCTGTTGAAGTCAAACTCCGCTTATAGCCAAAGGTCTGCCAAAGAGAACCTCTGCTGATGAAGATAAAGTCTGATGAAGCTAAAGTCAGTTGTGGATCAACAGATGATAATGCTCAACAGAGGATTCTTAATAGATGATGGTCAATAGATTTTACTTGTATTATTAATGTAATAGTGCTTAAGCTCTAGCAGATGTCTAGGTGATGTTAGCTTAGATTCTTCAGATGTTTCATTCGTACTATAAATAGAATAGTGTCTATACTGTTCTATTCATCACTTTCACCTTGACATTTTTGTACAAACAAACAAGAAGTGAACAGGCTGAGGGGGACTTATATTCTCCATGCATACGTAAACTTGTGATTACAAATTTATAAAAAGCATGTTAATGAAAGCAATATCTTCATTGTTGTGATTGAAAAGTTGATTATTCCACTACATATTTCATCTCTATTTTATCTTCTTTTATTTGTTCCATCTTAACTATCACAACAATCAAACTCAGATCCTAACAAAGGGCATGACCATGAATTCATAGTGACCATGACAAGTTCGGAATGCGGTCTTTGGGATGCCATCTTCACGTACTCTAAGCTGATGGTATCTAGATCAAAGATCAATCTTCAAGAAGCATGTCGCCCCTTGAAGTTGATCTAATAGATCGTCGATGCGAGGTAAAGGGTAACAATTTTTAATGGTTAGCTTGTTGAGCTCCCGATAGTCTATGCACATTCGGAATGTTCCATCCTTCTTCTTGTAAAAAAGGCGATGAACTAAGGGGTATAAACCCTTTATCTGTTAGTTCCTGTAACTGACTGGCCAATTCTTGCATTTCGGATGGAGCCAATCGATATGGTGACTTTGCAACTGGGTGGAACTAGGTATATGATCGATTCAAAATTTGACTTCTCGCATGGGAGGAAGTCCTAATACGTCCTATGGGAAGACTTGCGGTAAATCCCTAACAATAGGAACATCTTCAAGCTTTTCTCCTTGCCTCCCTTCTTGATGATATGAGCTAAGAATGTCATGTAATCTTTGCGAAGATACTTTCGGGCTTGTAGGCATGACACCAACCTAAGCCCTTTGCGAAGAGTTTGCCGTCGGTGAGATGAATTCGGATATATTTTTCATAACATACGACTATCGCATGGTGTTGACTAAGCCAATCCATGCCGATGAAGATGTCAGAACTCCCCAATTTCATAGGGATAAGGTCGATTAAGAAATCATGCTCGTTGAGAGTAAGAGTGTAGCTACGAATGATAGAATCCAAGGTAATGAGCTCTCCATCGGCTATTTCTACTATGATAGATTCGTATAATCCATCACGAGGAAAACCAAGAATAGACTCGAACTCTAGAGACATAAAACTCTTTTTCGCACCCGTATCGAATAAAATAGATGCATAGCTACCATTTACGAGAAACATATTAACCACATTGTTATCTGCCATGGCTTGATTGGTGTTGATGTTGAAGGTTCTACCCCTGGCTGGCTGATTAGCTTGATTCACATGGTTAGCTTGGGCCTGATAGTTGATTATGTTCACCAAACGAGGGCACGTGTTGCGGAAAAGTGTTGAGTCACCGCAATTATAGCAAGCCCTCATTTGTTGCATCATTGGGTAATTGG
Organism: Scalesia atractyloides; assembly: GCA_947069175.1. Classification (NCBI taxonomy): domain Eukaryota; kingdom Viridiplantae; phylum Streptophyta; class Magnoliopsida; order Asterales; family Asteraceae; genus Scalesia; species Scalesia atractyloides. Next base: position 19,830,008 of record CAMTDV010000116.1, on the reverse strand, counting down.
GCGGGTAAAAAGGCTGGGCCATACTTTGGGTAGGTGGTGGCATGAGTTGAGGTCGTTGATAGGGAGCTTGGCCCACTATTTGATTTTTTGGGTTCGTCTTGGTACTGGGTTCCAGCTTGCCTTTGGAGAGTACAAAAAGTTTGGACTGTATGGCCTCCCCGACCACACCCTGTACAATGTTGGCATTGGTGTCATCTGGATGGTGGTACTAGTATCGGTTACATTTTGATTATGATCTAGAATATGGCTTCCTAGGAGGAGCAACTTAGGTAATTGGGGCTGCTTGGATGGTTGATTGGGTGGGTTAGGATGGACGGTTTGGGAGACAACATAGTTTTTCCCATTCCGCTTCCTCTTAGCAATGGAACGAGAAGAAGATCCAGTCTGGTTTAGTTTGGAGGATTCGGCCGATGTTTTGTTAGTTGAACTCTTCCTTTCTCTTCATCAAAGTCTCAATTCTAGATACGGTTTTATGTGAGTTTGGTGGCCAATTCCATTGCAACTTCCAAAGTTGCAGGTACACTGCTCATCACGAGATCATGGATTCCAGAAGGAAGATCCCCTTATGTACTTTTTAATGAGGCGATGAAGAGGAGTGAGCAAATACGGGACCATCTAATTCAACTTGAGAAATCACTATTATAAGTCATATGGTCTCTATCAATTTGCTTTGTGTCCCAAAATTCATCCTCCAAATTCTTGATTTCACTGCTTGGGCAGAATCATTTAGTCATGAGTTCCTTGAGCTGTTCCCAAGTTAGGGCCACAACATTTTCAGTCCCTCTTTTACTTTTTTCAGCGTTCCACTAGGTTAAAGCTACCCCAATGAGACGGCGGATAAGTCAAGGCAGTCACAATTTAGGAATGTGCGTTTCCATTTCTACAAACCAACGAAGGAGTGCAGTGACTCTATCGGTTCCCTCATATTTTGGAGGGTCACAAGACTTGAAATACTTATAGGAGCACTTGGGTAGATTTGCGGGAGCATTGGCAGCAACGGGTTCGACTTGGTTGACTTGGTTAGTAGCGAGAGCTTATTGAACTTGGATAACAATGTTGGGAACTACGGCAATCATTTGTTTGGCAATTTGGGCAGCCATGCGTTTACAAGAGTTTCCAGCTCTTTCCCCCCACGAAGGTGCCTAGAAGACATCTACATGAATCAATGCAAACAAGTTTATGAGTTTGATGGGTATGAATAATGGAATTTTTCATATAACTAGAATCCTGATAAAAATACCCACAAAATAAAAATAAATGTACACTGCATCACTATGATGCCTTAGGCTTTACTCATGTTTGGGCCTCATATGTCTCCCATACGTTACCTATGTAATCATGTGGGGCCCCATGGTTACTGTGCTTTCATAAGGTTCACATCAGTTTGGCCTGTTAACATGCACAAAACCCGAAGGAAAATCGAGAAATGTGGTTGTGATGTAGGAAAGTCGGAAGTCATCCTGGTGTGGACACGGTGATAACTCAAAGTGGGGTTGGTTCCCACGACATTTGGTGTGTCATGCTTTGGCCTAATAGGTCCTTGGTACTCTCATTATTAGTCCCAAGGTAGGCAAACTAGTCTGTTACTTTGAATTTATATGAATACTAATCCTAGACAAGACGTCCCGACTACTGGTACTCGAACCCTTCCGGTTACTACCTGCCCATCACATGAACTCACTTTTGATAGGATTTGAAAAAAAGACATCACAAAATTTTGAATAACGTAAAAGTAATCTAAAAATGGAGGGAAATGTTTTGAAATTTTGGAGGGTATCGGGAACTTATAGTAAGGATATTATAAGTTTCGAATGGTACATTTCGTGTGGAGTGATATATGTATGTAATATATATATATAGGCTTTATTGGCATAATTATAGCATGTTTCATGTATCACATATTCAAGTAGCAAATAGGGTGCTTGCATGAAGTTGCCTATGAAAATAAAGAAATTAATAATGCAAATAAATGAATGCGATAAGTTCGAACATTACCGTAAGCACATAAGTCCTAGTTGACTATAGTATAGGGTCTAAGGGGTCTAATAACTATCCTGTATCCCTATAGTCATTGGCTCCGATACCAATCTGTTGCACCCCGACCCGCAGCGGTCTAGCTGACGGGGGTATAAATGGTTGGGTCAAAGCTTATGACATGCTATTAAAGATTTCAATATTTATTAATTCAAAATTTAAGTAATCCAACTAACATATAATCCAATCAAGAAATACAAGACCAAAATGTTCCAAATTAAATAACTACTTTATTCTTCTAAGGCCAAAGTCCTAAGTGATCCTTTCTTCAAGCTTGTTCACCTATATCATATGAAAAATAAAATAGTTTTTGGTCAACATAGGTTGATGAGTGAATCTCACTGATAGTAGAAAAACAATAGGTTTAATTCATTTATCAAAGAAATGTGCATTAACCGGTGTAAGTAAGAGTGTTATATGTCATATATCAAACCTCAGTAACCAACCTCAAACAATAATCAACTCAACTATATGTAAATGTGCACGGTATTATGGTGTGTTGTTTTGTATTGAAAAATCTAAGCTTAAACAAGCGGAACTGATTTTATGTGTTGGTAACGTCGAGTTCCGCTCATAGGAAATGGGGAACGGACAGCTTGTTAGGACGTTTTGAGACCGTTGATACTTGAGTTTAATAGTTTGAGCTGGTTTTGTAATTGTTAGTTAAACTAGAGGGGTTAAAGTGCAATTTGTGAAATCTAGAACAGGGCGACATATTTAATAACCCAGCGTATTTAATAAATACGCTGGGTAGTCAGATGTGTATATATATGTTCTTCAATGAAACCCTTGTCCAAGCTTCTTGGACAAATTTTGGTGATTGCTCTTTTGTTATGATTCTTATTATTGTGCTTAATCCAAATATCCAGGTGCTTTTAGTGATTACATCTTTTGGGATTTCATATACAACACTTGTTATCTGATCCATACAAGAATCTTCATCTTCATTGTTTGGTTTTTCTTAACATTCACACATTCAAACAACTAATCTATAGTTGTTTGGGTGATAACAATCAACCTCTGTGATCCGAATCTATTTTAGGACTCACAATTTGGTATCAGAGCCTTTGTGCTATTGATTATTTGAGTTTTTTGTTAAGATTCTTCAAGTTTTGAAGGTTTTCCAAAAGTTTTCAAAGTTTCAAGGTTTTTCAAATTTTTGAACTTAAAATGGCTTGATTTGGTTTGCTTAATCATTGGGTTGTTGTTAATCAGTGTTTTGGTAAACATTTGGGTTATTTTGGTGCAAATAAACATGGATTTTGAGTTGTTTTTTGGGTGATTAGAGGGTTTTTGTTCGTACTTAAACCCTTCTGGCCGTATTTATTGTTGAAGTCAGTGTAGATAACTTTGAATATAGCGGATTTAATTTGAATCTCGCATATTTAACAAATACGCTGGGTTAACACCAGCGGATTTATTGATTGTCAGTGAATATTGCCAGCGTAGTTAATCGAAGGCGACTTCGAAGTCAGTGATAAAAATCCTCAGCGATTTTATCATGGTGATCGGCGATATTAACTAAACTTATGCTTGTTTTTCATGTTCCAGCAGATTTAGCTATTTTCGCAGGATAAATTCGCCAGAGATCTCCAACGTAATTAAGTCAAATTGCAGCATATTTGATTCAAGTGCAGCGTATTTGATTCAAGTGCAGCGTAGTTGATTCAAGTGCAGCGTATTTGATTCATCTGCAGCGTATTTGTCTTCTGATTTCATTCATCCCAGCGTACTTAATCTCCGATCAACCAAAATGTCTCTCAATCAACTCAACCCAATTGCCCAAGCCGAGTTGGAAACAGGAACAGCTACAAGACCTCCCAAGTTGAAAGGATCTAAGGATTTCAGCAGTTGGAAGAACAAAATCAAAGCCTTCTTTGAGTATACCGACTATACTCAATGGATGTCTGTCACAGTGGGTCCACACGTTCCAATGATAATTCGCGATGACATTCGTACCATCAACGAAGATCCATCAACGTTCACCGAAGAAGACAAAATTCTCATTCAACGTGACCGTAGGGCTCATGCTGCTCTTACTATGGCCCTGTCCAAGGACGACAACAACTTGTTCGAAGAGTACACCTCCGCTCATGAATTTTGGTTGGCTCTTATTCACCACTATGAAGGAAATGAGGAGCTCATGGACAACAAAAGAGACATGGTTAAGAAGAGTTCGACATGTTTAGAAATGTTCGTGGTGAAAGCTTATCCGATCACATCAGCTGATTTCTGGGAGTGCTGACTAAAATGAAGAAAGTGGGAAATCTTGTTGCAAACTATGCATCAATCAAGAAGCTGCTAGACTCACTCCCTAAAGAATGGAGCCTTCAGTGTATGATGATTAAAAGGACTTTCTTAACCAGCATAACTCCTGTCACACTCTCGGAACTGATCAACACTCTTAAAGCCTTTGAAATGGATATCGTCAAGAGAGAGATGAACCAAACAGGGTATTCACAGAAACTTACTCAATCAGTTGCTGCAACCTCTGCTCCTAAGAATATGGCGTTTCTTGCTCCCATCACCTCATGTGGATAGAATCCTCAAAGTGTTGTCGAATCTTATCTCAATGCTTCTGCAAGCTCTGTAAAGACCTCGTCATCCACCGAGAAGACTTTCGTGGCCAGCGATACTCAAGCACTTAAAATATCCACAGAACATGTCGCTCTGTTTAATACCTTCTTAAGCAGCTATGAGGCTCTCATGTCAGGAGAGTTGAAAAGAGATTTCCTCACAACTGAGGATATGTATCAAGTGGATCATGATGACATGGAGATGGATTTGAAGTGGCAGATGGCGATGATCACTCTTTGATTGAAGAAATTCCAAGATAAAACAGGAAAAAGGCTAGCTCTGGGAAAAATTGGATTTGACAAGTCCAAGCTGAGATGTTACAATTGCAAAAATCTGGTCATTTCAAGAGGGAATGCCTGTTGCTGAAGAATGAGCATGCTGAACTCAATCAGACAAGAAGGCTGGTGGCTATTGAAGGGAGTGACATTATTGCTGAAAATAACAAAAAAGCTTTAGTTGTGGAAGATTACGAATGGTCAAAGGAAATAGCTGAGGCTAAAGGTGAAGTTAACAAAGCCCTCATGGCATACATATCCACTGTTTCTATCACGTCTGCATCAAACTGTGTGGAAAAGCAAACCGCCAGGATTCCCAAAGATGACAAGGGTCTGAAAAGCATCATCAATCTTGCTAAACCAACTTCAGAGGAAAACAGAAAGCTAAGATAAATTATTTGAAACCTGCAGCTCAAGAAGCAATCAGTAGTAGCAAGAATGAAGCGGTTGACACTTCCACAACCGGCATGAAGTCAGAAACTGAGGATAAGGATTTGGTAAATAGCATACCATATGAATTTAAAGCAAAGCTGTGCTCCAAACCATGTTTGAACGTCGTGGCACACTACAAATCACTCAACCGTGACATAATTAAAGAAAAAGACAAGGTTTTGAAAATTAATCAAGAACTAAAAGAAAATGAAGCTGCATATCAAAGAAAGTTAAATTCAACCATAGCTGAAATGCAGATTTTAAAAGAATTTGTTTTCAGAAAAGATTATGATTTGACCGAAAAACTAGAAAATCACAAAATGAAAATAACAAATTGCAAATCATTATTGATATATGGAAAATTAGTCAAAAAGCATTGGTTGATATTGTAAACTGCCAACGACCGACATTCATAAAGGATGGAATTGGATATAAGGATAAATTCGGAAACGAAAGAAAAATATTTCCTCCTCCGCACAGCAAAAATTATGTCCCTATGCCATCTCCTCATCCTAAAAATGACTTAATCGATAAAAATGATCTTTTGGATCAAAATGCTTTTTACAAACCACAAAACAATACTAACATGTCTGAAAGCAATGCAGATCTGTGTGAGGGTCAAGAAGATGTGTGCGGTGAGGAAGATGATTGTGGAGGTTCAAAAATAGGAATCGGTTACTCAGGCGACAGTTATTCAACTGTTAACTGGTTCACCTGGAATTGTAATAAGACAAACAGAATTTCTATTCAGGATAACTATAATAGTTTATCTAGGATGGTTGACTATAACGACTTTATGCCAAAATTGAACATTCGGGATGACTGTAATGGCCTTGCGCCTACACTTAACACTCACAACCTAGTGCATGCTGAGGTTGAGAGTCATGACTTAAACTCTGTTTTTAATGATGAAAATTTTATGCTTGAATCTCCTGTATTTGTCCCAGAATTGAAGAAAAACAGATTTGGAAAGTTCCTTACAAAGGAAATTCCCGAGTTTGTTCCATCAGTTGCAAATACATCAGAGACTAATAAAGACTTTACTGAAGAAAGCAATAGAGATGATCCAAGCACAAGAACTTCAGAGAGTGATGGAGAAATGTCAAATGAAAGTCAAGAATCAACCTTGTCATCAGACAACGATGAAGACGACATTGAATATGAAAATCATCCTAACAAGAAATTGAAGAAAGTCAAAGATTCAAGCCATGTTACGTCATCAAATTTCTCAACCAGTTCCAAATTCTCATCACATACATCATCTTCGCACTCAGCACCCAGGAAGAAAAGATCGAATTGCAAACAATGCTTTCACTATGGTCATTTAAGACATACTGCGAAACATTGCAAAAGCAAGAAATTTTCTAAACCGAATCAAGATCTGCTTAAAAGTTTCTAAAGATGTATCATGAATGGTCCTCGAACCATAGTTTAGAGCACTGATGATGATCCGGATACAAAGATCCCCAAACCTAGTCATTTGTGGACTCCGGAAGATGAGAAGATAATCGAATAAGATGAGAAAGCCTCAGCTGTTCTAAAAATGGCACTCGTTCCCGACATCTCCATAGGTGTCAGAAATTGCAAGATGGCTAAGAAGGTGTGGTGCGAACTACAGAATCTGTATGAGGGAAACGCGGATATGAAGGCAAGCCGGGTTAATCAGCTGAATCAACAGTTCAGCTCACTTAACCATATATATGGAGAAACCGTTGAGAATAAAATTCGAAGATACGTGAAGCTTGTCTCCCAGGTGATTTCAGCTAAAATCTCTCTTACGAACAGTGCTATGAATAGGCAGCTGTTGAACTCTTTGCCCAAGAGCTGGGATAGTTATGTGGGCATGATCAAGAAGACGAAAAAAATCTAAACGATGTCACCCTCACGGAAATGATTGCAACTATCACGTCATGTGAGATAGATAATAAACAGAGGGACATCAATCATCAAAGCAGTCTAATGGCAGCTGGTATTACAATGCAAAGCGCGGCATTAATGTCTTAGAATCTTGTTTATAGCCCTCTTCAAGGAAGCTTACACACACTTGGTAGCTCTAACTTGGTGTACAGTCCTCTCACCTCTGCACAGAAGACCTAGTATGTTTATGGTCTTCCATCTCAGACTCCTGTGATGATCTCTGCGGCACAGGTTTAGACACAATATCATGCCCAGTATCCTAACATGGTTTATAGTCCTGCCATTCCTACAACATCTTAACAAGGCGGCATTCCTCAATCTGTTGTTCCCGCACCAGCTCCTGCTCCAGCTGTGTCCAATTCTGCTTTTCTCACAAAAGAGAATGAGGAGAAATTGGCCATAGCTGCTTCAATGATTAATAGTTTAAACACTTTCTTAGCAGGTGACTTGACCCCTCCATCTATTCTCCCAACTGAAGTAGATCAGATCATGGAGGAGGATTTGGACGAGATTGACGTGTCCTGGAATCTTGTGATTGCTGCTTTCCGTGTCAACAAATTTCAAAAGAAGTACAGGAGTCAACCATTGACGAATCTGAAGACTAGGCTAACGAAAGATAAGCTCAGGTGTTATAGATGTCATGAGCCAGGGCACTTCGCACGGGAATGCAAGAAGACGCCACCTCGATTTGTCTCATCCAGAATGGCAGATATTCAGAACAGTGACAGACAGCTCGTGCTCGTATCTCCTTCAAAGTCTTCCTCAAGTCCCTCAAGCAGCTCTAACGGGAAATCAACAGCCTTGGTGGCGCAACACCACGAAGGGTTCAACTGGGTAGATGCTGCAGCTCAAATAGAGACACTGAATCTCTCCAAGAACATCAATCATTGCATGATGGCACAGACAACTGAGACACCTAATCTCTCAGAAACAGTAAATCGCATTCTCTGTTCAGATAGCTGTCATTTTAAATTATCACAAATGCGCGCCCATAATTCGACATAAACATAAGAACAAGCTTCTTATGGAAAAGGTCGAAGCACAAGAACAAGACATAGCTCAGCTATAGCTTGACTTGAACCAACAACAATGTTGGGTATACGACTATAAGATAAAATTAGCTGAAAAGGACATAGAACTTCAAGTAGCTTTAGCCAAGCTAAATTCCTTGACAGGAAAGTTTAAAGAAAACGAATTAAATATTAAAAAATTTGAAACTTCCAGCAAGCTGGTCAAGAACTTGTGCGATCTGCAGCTTGAATATAAGGAAAACAAAACAAAGGCATTGGGTATAATAGGGTTCCTCCGCCATATAATCATAACTACACATAAATGCCTGATTCTGAGGCAGAACTAGAAAATAAAAAATGATGTTTGATAAACCCTCAGATTACTTTTCAAAACCATGGAATCCCTACTACCTAAAGTTTCCTAATCCAATTGAACTCAAGAAGGACGCTGGTTTTGTCCCAATGTTTGCTGGTAACACCCCCTCTTGTAGTTCAGATGGTTTTGAGAAAATGACGCCTAAAGAAGAGGCAGCGACACCACTTAAGGAATCAAAGCAAGAAAATCCTCCTGAAACTGACACAGTGAACGCTACTAACGCTTCTACTTAATGTACAGAAGAAATATTAGTTGAGGATATTACAAGTGGTGATGAAGAAGAATGTCTGAATTCAAATTCGGACAATTCAGCTGCTGATTATGATTTTTATAAACCTACTTTTGACATTTTGAATCTTTTTCTTGCTGAACAGTCTAAATTCTCGGACAATGTTGGTTGTGTTGATAACTTAGACGTTTTTCATTCTGGTTTTTCATCTGATGCTGATGTTATGAATTCTGATAATGCATGTGATAACTCTTGTTATTAAAACATAACTTTTGCTACAGGTACAACATAGACAGATGATTCGGTTTCCTCAGTTCCCACTGAAGAGACTGAAAGTTCTTCTGATGAAGCACTGCCTGTTGATGCTATTCCTAGGGTCGACAATGAGGAAATCAACCAACCAACCTACTCTGTGATGAGTGACGCTGGCAAGATACCAGAAGAATCGGGCGAATCAGATTCTTAGAACGAAGATCAGTTGACTGTTTGTGAAATGACAGAAAACGAGCAACCTCCCTCTTCTGATTCAGATAAAACTTTTGAAACTGAATCTGCATCAGAATATCAAACTTTTCAAAATATAGAGATTTCTTTTGCTACTAACGATCAAAGCTCATCTTCTAACATTTTAGAAAAGGATGTTCCTGCTGAATCACCCGTTTCATCTGAAGAATCCGCCAAAGCAAAATGATTTGAAATCTAATAAAAAGAAACGGAGAACACGTACATCCAAAAACAAGAAAACCAAACAGGCATCTCAGCGTATTGAAAAGGCTGCTGCTGATTCAGTTCCTCATTCTGAGAAATATACTAAGAACCCCCAAACTGAATCTGTTAAGCCACCAGCTGAACAAGAATCAGTTAAAATTTTGCCTAAGTCTACCAACTTCAAACTATCTAATTCACATCATAAACCATACAAGTGTGTTGATGGTTGTGAGCAGGTTATAGCCAAGACTAAGACCTTGCGCCAGCCGTCAGTACCAGCAAGCAAGAAACTGACAGACAAGTTGCCTAGAATATCCCAGGCTGAACGGACTTTTCTTCCAGAAGAGGCAGACCTGTTCAACTGCGGATTTCCCGGGCATATTGCACGAAACTGTCAAATGCATTTATGCCATCCAACACCCTATCTTCGAAAAATCAGAGATCTATGCCTAATCGCCTACATCAGGCTCGATTTGCTCCGGCTAATCCCTCTGATCAAGACTTGAACATGGCTAAGACACAAAATCAAAAATCTCTAAGACCTTCAGGTTCTCTGAATCCTTCTAGCACTCCAAAAGTTGTGTAGAAGTCTGACTCGCCAGCCTGGAGGCCTAAGATCTTGACCAAGACCTAGTCTTCTGTCCCAAAATCGAACAAATCAAAAGTATCACCGACCTCATCCTCAACTAATTTTATTTTTCGTGAGGTCACTTACGTTGATGCAAATGGAACACCCAGATCATCAATGGCCTGGGTTGCAGCTTCTAACTAAACCTGTTGAAATGTGCATGAACAGCTTTGTAGGACTCTCGTCAGATTTTGGTATATCGATAGTGATTGTTCCAAGCACATGACAGGAGACATCTGTAGTTGAATGGCATTCAGTTTTTCAATGGCGGATTTGTCTCCTTCGCAGGTAGTGAAACGGGAAAGATAATGATGAGAGGAACAGTGTGCAATGGAGCTCTCATCTTCAAGAACGTGAACTATGTCCTAGAGTTGAAGCATAGTCTCTTGAGTGTGTCTCAGCTCTGTGATAATCATTTAGATGTGCACTTTACAAAGGATGCTATGTGTTGAAACCAGGCCTCATTATTCCTGATGAATGGATTCTTCCCAAAGCTGAACGCAAAAGAAATGCATACGTCATCGACATGAAGAAGGCCCCCACCGACAAGCTTACATGTTTGTTCTCATGGACTGCTGAGCATGATGCAATGTTGTGGCACAGCCGACTAGGACACATCAACATGAAGAATCTCAACAGACTTGCAAAAGGTGTTTAGTCAAAGATCTGTCTGTTTGGGATTTTATGCATATTGAAAAGTGTGAATCATGTGCTCATGGGAAACAACACTGAAAGCCACACAAGTTGAAACCCACACCCTCCATGTCAAAAGTCTTAAAATTGCTTCATATGGATCTTTTTGGTCCGACCGATATTCTGAGCATTGGTGGGAAGGCATACTGCCTGGTTATCATTGATGACTACACTGTTTCACTTGGGTATTCTTTCGGGCACAAAAAAGTGAAACAACTGAGTTAGTCAAATAGTTTATCACCCTAATGGAAAACCAGGCAGACACCACAGTGAATGCTATTCGATGTGATAACGGAACAGAGTTCAAGAATGCGACTTTGAATTCTTTTTGCCCCTCCAAGGGAATTAATCGACAGTTCAGTGAAGCCAGAACTCCTCATTAGAATGGGGTTGTGGAACACAGAAACCGCACACATTCATGGAAGCAGCACATACTATGTTGGTCGAATCAAAACTAGCTCTTATTTTCTGGGCAGAAGCAGTCAATACCGCTTGCTACATTCAGAATCATGCCCTGATCAACAAATGGCACATGAAAACGCCTTATGAAGTGGTTGAAGGTCACAAACCTTCGGTCAAGCATTTCCGCAAATTCGGATGTCCCTGCGTTCTCCTACTCGTGGATGGTAAGGGAAAATTTGAATCACGCGGAGATCCATGCATCTTCGTAGGCTGCTCTAAGAATACTTCTTATGTCTACAACAAGATCAAGAAAATGGTAGTTGAAACCTACAATGTGGGTTGGCTGGAGGAGAATCCCAAGGACGCACGAATTGGTCCCGAAAAGATCTATGATTATTCCTCTTTGTTTAAATTCGTTGATGTCTCTTCTGATATGAATACAGGTACAGGCACAAGTTCCGAACCCCCACCGATGCCTATCTTGACTGAGGATGATGAAGATGTTGAACAGCTGCAAGAATCTTTCAAGCAGCTGATTGTGGATCCACCTGGATTCAATGAAGTTGTGTCTACACCTCCACCAGCATCGCAGAATCAGGAAACTATTTCTGAACATATTCCTCAGACGGGTTCCCCTGAAGTTGAGGCTCCAAATAAAGAAACTCTTTTGGCAAATGAAGGAGCTACAACTCCTGATGTCTTAGGATCATCTCTATTTCCTAAGCCTCCACCACTAGACTGTTCTGTTGATCCATCAGTAAACATTCCCACTGGTGCAACTAATGAGGGGGAGCCATCTGGAGTCGCATCGCAGAGCTTTACAAACTTGCAATCAGATCTCCATGTTCCTGCTACGCCTATACCACAACCTCTACAGCGCGATCATCCGATTGAAAATGTTATTGGTCCTGTTACTGCTAGAGTTCAGACTCGCAGTCAATCAGGAGATATCAATACATGTCTTTACTCTTGTTTTATCTCACAAATTGAATATAAAAGCATTGATGTCGCCTTGCAGGAAACAGGTTGGGTTGATGCTATGCATGAAGAACTCAATCAGTTTAAGAAACTTGGGTTAGGTAATTGGTGAAGCTTCATCAAGGAAAACGTGCTCTTAGAACTCGTTGGGTATTTCGCAACAAACAGATATTGCCCTAGCTTTAGCATGAATAACAACTTAACAAGCAACCTAAATCCTTACCCCAACACATGTATTTATACTAAACTCAAATCCCACTAATTACAACCCTAGGCCCATAAGACTCTAGGAAGCCCACTCCTACACCCTTAGCCCAAAATGCAACTCTGATGTGTAAACCTACTAAGTTTCATCATATTAATCTCATCAAGTTGCAACATGTTAAAAAAGTATAGTTCAATAACAAAGTATTGGCGAGTACACAAGTTTGAATCATAGCATAAGTAGTAAAAACGTTTAAACAAATCCGCATGATAAGCTAGTATACAAGAATAATGTAAACAAGGTATGTGAACTACAAGTCAATCCTCAAGTGTACCGCATAATAGATTAAAAACTTAACATTGACCTCAATAATACGGGTGGTGCGTTACTCCTATAGCGTAATACATGTTAAGGGAGGCTTGATCGAAGTTAATGATAATTAGTATCACATAAGAATGTTCCGAGTAAACAATTCAAGTATCACATATCTATAGCATGTATGATGGATTGTTTGTTTGATTTCCTAGAATAAAAGTGTGATTTAGTGTGTTTATGATAGATTAAATTATTGCACCCAAAAAGTGAAAAGCGTAAAAAGGGTTGTCGAGTGTACTCACGGTTTTCACAAGTTAATTCCGTGAAAGTGTTTGTGTTGATTACGGGGACGAACACCGAGTTATCCTACGAAAGGAAAACATAGGTGTGAGTATTGGAATGACGATGGAGTTTGGTAATTTAGGAACTTGAAGTATGCAAAAAGCATGTATCGTCGAAAGTATTTATCTAGACGTTAACGCTCGTTTTTTACACTATAAGCCCTGTACGGTGTTTGTGGTTTATGGGTCATGCCCAATAGAATTGTAACGATGGTTAACTCTTAGATAAAATAACTTAATGTTAGGACAAGTAACCATATGGTCATCGTCAAAGGTTCTGTTAACTTTATTATTTAAATACATAGTTTACATATATTATTACATGTTTATCATATAAATCATAGATTTCATATAAGTCATGGATGTCATAGAAGTCATAGATGGAGGTAGGAGGATAACCATCCTTAACCTTTTTTGAAAGATTCACCAATACACAAATTGCCACAAGGACAATCCAGATGGTCATGAATGAAGTACTTAACTAAACTACGTTTCGGACCGAATAAGCAAGCTAGGTGCGTGCATCCCGAACATGGCAACGTTTGGGGACATGTCGTAGCCTTGTTACTTAATTGAAGGTGACACATAGCTTAGTGGATAGAAATCATCAAGTGAGGGGTGGATTGAAAAGTTGGATAGCCAAGGCCTCCATGTAAACACATCTTCACCAAACACAAATTTGTAAGCCTGGATGGTTCAACACTTGTGGGTTAGAACCCTAGTCAAAACCACAAGTTTAGAGGCATGTTATGCCTCTAGATTTTTTATGGAACAAGTCTAGCTGGCTCACTAACCATCAGCTTGATTAAGGGCACAAGTAGCATAGAGTTGTTAAGATTAAAACAAGTTCAAGAAAAGTTTATAAGTTTAACTTCCAAAATAGAAAGTTTGGCCGTAAATATGGTATTGTTCCACCTTGGTTTTCCATGGAAAACCTATGGTAACATCCCATGAGGCTTAGCAAACATTGTTGAAGAAGAAAACATGAAGAAACTTGAAATTTTTAAAGTTCTGAAAAGATAAAAACGGGCAGAAAGTTTAGCACACTTTTGGACCTCAAAATGGTGAGGTTTCACCTTAGTTTGTCGAAGAAAACTTTTGAAAACCTTCCTAGAGGTTATCCAAGTGTTTTAGAAGATGAAACAAGGTTTAAACAAAGAAGGAAGTGAGTTAAAACTCATTTGCAAACTGATTTGGGACAACAAAGAATTTCTGGACTTTGAGAGGATTTTTTAAGTGTTTGGAGGCTGTAAAAGTGGGAAATTGATGGGGGAATGCTTGTTTATATAGGGAAGGGATTAGGGCTTAAGTTAGGGTTGCATTTAATGAAGTTAGGTGATTGTTAGACTTGAAACAAGAAGTGGGTGTGGGTGGGACAGCTTGCGGACGCAAGCTGTCATGTATTTCTTTTCTTTTTTTTTATTTTTTTTGTTATTTAGTAAGTGTAGGTAGGTTGTTTGATGCTTATTTGTTATATCTTTTATGTATTGCAAGTGTGGTTTGCTTGGTAATAAATAATCAAGTGTAAAGATGTTTCAAAGTCCTAAAAAAAGAACTTGTTATGTTGTAAGCAAATAACTTAAATGTGACAGAGTTTGCGAGGTGCCAATTGTTTATACACGTGGTGTTTAGATCAGCGATCGTCTTGCTTGATTTGAAGCGTTTAAGATTTTACAAATGCACAACGAGAATCCATGAGTTGATTTTAAATGGATAAACTAAATAACGCGTAAGCGTCATTCATAAGTATAAGCATGCCTAAGGATTGTGAGTTTCGCATATTTGATCAATTTGATTATAACCAAAGCCTTGGATTTACAATGATTCGAAAATAGAATACAATTACAAGGTTTGGACTTTCCAAATATAAAAACGCGAAGCAAACTTACTAAAATCAGAAAGTTACAATAGCTAAGCGTTATAGTCTCCCCTCCTTTAGGGAATTTCGTCCCGAAATTTAGGAAGATGCAATGAACAAATGCGGATACTTAGTCTTCATGTCGCTTTCAAGTTCCCAAGTAAACTCAGCGCCATGTTTTGCTTCCCACCGAACCTTCACGATGGGAATTCGACTACGCCTTAGTTGCTTAATGCCTCGATCCATGATTTCGACTGGTTTCTCCACGAAGTGCAAGGTCTCATTGATTTGAAGATCTTCCAGTGGGACTTGGAGTCCTTCTTCGGCGAGACATCTTTTCATGTTTGAGATATGGAAGGCGAGATGAACGTTGTTGAGCTCTTGTGGTAGGTCCAGTCGGTATGCCACCTTGCCAATCCTTTCGAGAATCTTGAAAGGACCCACATAGCAAGGAGCGAGTTTTCCCTTCTTTCCAAAATGAACCACACCCTTCCAAGGGGATACCTTGAGATGTACAAAGTCACCAACGTTGAATTCCAAAGGCTTACGTCTTTTATCTGCGTAACTCTTTTCTCGGCTTCTGGCTTTGAGCAAGTTGTCCCGAATCTTCAAAATCTTGTCCATCGTCTGTTGTATAAGCTTGTGACCGGTGATTTGAGCTTCCCCGATCTCCTGCCAACAAATACACGATCAGCACTTGCGTCCATACAATGCCTCGAAAGGTGCCATTTGGATACTCGCGTGGTAACTGTTATTGTACGAGAATTCAACCAAAGGTAAGTGTATGTCCCAGTTGCCACCAAAATAGATTACGCAAGAACGAAGGATATCCCCTAGAGTTTGGATAGTACGCTCGGTTTGACCATCGGACTGAGGATGGAAAGCAGTACTAAGATTGAGGTGATTACCGAGAGATTTTTGAAACGTTTGCCAAAGACGAGACGTGAAACGACCATCACAGTCCGAGACAATGTCAACGGGGACACCGTGACGACAGATGACTTCATCCGTGTAGATACGAGCCAATTTCTCGACTCGGTAGTCTTCACGTATGGGAAGGAAATAATTAAATTTGGTCAGACGATCGATGATTAACCAAATACTATCGTGACCAGACAATGTACGAGGGAGTTTGGTAATGAAATCCATGGCAATACTCTCCCATTTCCAAACAGGAATTTCCGGTTGTTCGAGTAAGCCAGAGGGGCGTTGATGTTCGGCCTTTACCTTGGAACAAGTAAGGCATTTTGAAATGTAGCAGGCGATATCTTTCTTCATACCAGGCCACCAATAAAACACACGAAGGTCAAGATACATCTTACTGCGCCGGGATGAATAGGATACTGAGATTTATGAGCTTCACTCATCAAGAGGTCACGAAGATTATCACGGTTTGGAATCCAAATATGGTCAAGATAGCACATGATGCCATTGGATTTGGTCATGAGTTGGTTTTCAGCACCACACTGCAACTCATTATCGAGGTTACCCTCATTAACGGTCAGTATTGTGCCTCACGAATCAGCTCATGAAGCTTTTCCAAAGTTTGGTAGCTACAAACACTCTTAACATGAGTTTTCCGACTAAGTGCGTCAGCTACATCATTCGCCTTGCCAGGGTGGTAGCGAATATCGCAGTCGTAGTCGTTTAACAATTCCACCAAACGACGCTGACGCATGTTAAGTTCCTTTTGATTAAAGATGTGTTGGAGGCTCTTATGGTGGGTGAAGACCGTACACTTTGTACCATAAAGGTAGTGTCGCCATATCTTCAATGCAAAAACAACTTCGCCAAGTTCAACGTCGTGCGTAGTATAGTTTTCTCATGAGTCTTGAGTTGTCGTGAAGCGTAAGTGATGACCTTGTCTCGCTGCATGAGAACGTAACCAAGACCTTCTTTTGAGGCATCGTAATACACGACAAAGTCGTCGGTACCATCTGGAAGGGCTAGGATAGGAGCATTGCAAAGCATGTCCTTGAGTGTTTGAAAAGACTCCTCTTGTTCAGAACTCCAAACAAAAGGTTTATCCTTTTGAGTCATGATAGTGAGAGGCACGGAAATTATAGAGAAATTTGAGATAAATCGACGGTAATAACCGGCTAAGCCGAGAAACGAACGAATTTCGGACGGAGTCTTAGTAGCAATCCAATTCTTCAGCGCCCTGATTTTTGTGGGGTCAACGTGAATACCAAGTTTATTGACGACATGACCAAGGAATTGAACCTCCTTTAGCCAAAATTCATACTTGGAGAATTTGGCGTAAAGACATTCAGTACACAAAACCTGAGGATAAGACGCAAGTGTCGCTCACGCTCTTCTCGCATCTTAGAATAGATTAGGATGTCGTCAATGAAGATGATCACTTATCGGTTGAGATAGGGCTTACACACGCGATTCATCAAATCCAAAAACACGGCGGGTGCGTTGGTCAAGCCAAACGACATGACTACAAACTCGTAGTGCCCATAACTTGTGTGAAACGTGGTTTTGGGTATATCTTCTTCGAGGACCCGAAGTTGATGATAACCAGAGCGAAGGTCAATTTTCGAGGAACAAGTCCCGCTTTGAAGCTGATTAAAAAGGTCGTTGATACGAGGGAGAGGATATTGGTTCTTGACCGTAAGCATGTTGAGCTCATGATAATTGATGCACATTCGGAAGGATCCGTCTTTCTTTCTTAAGAATAGAACTGGAGCGCCCTAAGGAGATGTGCTAGGGCATATGACGCCTTTATCAAGAAGCTCCTGACGTTTCCTAGATAGCTTTTGCATCTCCTAGGGTGCTAGACGATAGGGGGATTTTGCGACAGGAGTTGCGCCAGGGATGAGATCAATGCGGAAGTCAACAGAACGAGGAGGAGGAGGACCTGGAAGATCCTCAGGGAAGACGTCGGGATAATCACAAACAACGGGAACTTCACTCACACTTGGACCCTTATCCTTCTTTTCCACTATGTAGGCAACAAAGGAGAAGTATTCCTTATGCAAGTACTTGTTTGCTTAGATACATGACATAAGCTTGAGACCTTTGGAGGGTTTCTCTCCATAGACGTGTAAGGAATCGTCATTAAGAAGGGGAAGACGAATGAACTTTTCAGAATAAACAACTTCAGCACGGACTCGCCTAAGCCAATCCATACCTACTATGATATCCAAGCTACCCATTTGCATGGGTATGAGGTCAATGGAAAACGTATGGTCGTTGAGATTTAAGGAACAATTAGAAAGGATAGAATCGACAGCGACGGATTTTCTTCAGCAACTTCGACTTCGAATGATTTAGGCAAGTTAGAACATCTACACTTAAGCAAAGGTTTGAATTCAATAAATATAAAAATTTTATCCGCACCAGTATCAAATAAACACGTAGCATAAACATTGTTAACCAGAAACGTAGCCGAGATGACATCGTTGGTGTTTTGAGCTTGTGCGGCTGTGATAACAAAGGCTCGACCGCGAGCTTGCTGTTGCTGCTGGTTGTTGTTGTTGTTGTTGCACTGTAGGCAGGTGTTGGCGAAGTGGTTGGGATCTCCGCATCTAAAGTAGGCACGAACGGTGGGTGCGAGTGGTCGGTTTTGGTTGGCGGTTTGGTTTTGGGGTGCGGTTATGGCTCGGGATTGGTTGGTAGGGGCTTGTGGATTACTTCGACATTGTGGGGCGAAATGTCCTTACCTATTGTAGTTAGTGCATAGGTGGCACGAGGTAGTAACGGGATGGTGAAAAGGGTAGGTGGTACACTTGGGATGCGGCCCAGTGTATGCCTTCTTGATAGGTTCGGGAGAGGCTAAGGCTAGCTGTTGGGAGGGTTGAGGGTTTGGCGAAGTGACTACCGCGCAGTTTTGGCTCGAAGCCTTCCGCTTCTTGCGTTTGCTGCTGCTCTTTGGGGGTTTGGGTGAGGTAGGTTTGGTGAGGGTTTCAGTGGTGGCTTGGTGGGCTTTCCTCAATGAAGCCTTGGAGGCTTCACGAAGGACGTGGTTGTTGTTTAAATGGGCATACAAGCGAAAGGTTTCTTCAAGAGTCTTGGGTGAGGTGGCATCGACAAGGTCCGTGAGGTGAGGAGGGAGGCAGTGTATGTATTTGGTAACTGCCTTTTCGGCCGTGTCGACTTAACTAGGGCAAATCAAACTCAACTGCTTGAAACGGTCCGTGAGACCGGCGTCGTTGTTCCCAACCTGCTTGAGGTTCCAAAACTCGATTTCGAGTCATTGTCATTCATGGGGGGGGGGGAATTCATTTTCTATCAGCTTTTTGAGCTCAATCTATGGGAGGGCATGGGTGACATCATTATCACGAGCACTACGCTCAAAAGTCCACCAATTGAGATCCCATGATCGGAAGACTCACGTAGCGTTCATGGTACGTAAGTGGTCGGGACAACCACTTTGGATAAAATTCACCTCAATGGCGTCAAACCATTGTAGCAACTTGGTGGTGTCCTCTTCGCCGGTGAAAGGCTGTGGGTTGCAAGAGCAAAACTGCTTATGGGTAAAGGTTTATTTAGGTGTTTCCACCTTGGAGTCGACGGGGTATGGGGTGATTCGGCATTGGATGGGGGTTGAATCTTGCTGACAATATCAGGTATGACCTTGGCCATTTGATCGGCCATTTGTTCGGCCATGAACTTCATGCAGTCCTTTTTGGACATCGAATCAGAATGGGACCTTGACTTTGACATCTTCTTGCCCATAACACTTTGAGAGAAAGACATCTAAAGGGTTTGACAATAGAAGAGAGATTAAGGCTTTGATCATAATGTGTTTTTATAAAAGAAATCATTTTTGAGCATATAAGTATCATGTAACACGTATGAATTCACATAGATAGCATAAGCATACAAGCATTCAAAGGCATAAACACCTATGATTTGCGTAAGGAGTATAAATTTAGTTAGTTGACGAGGATTATTATTATTGTTTTTGGTTACGAAAGGCGTGCGAGTTGTGCATCAGGCTAGAAATAAACAAGGTACAAGTATTAAAACACATGTTAATTGAGATACATAAAAGATAGGCTTTAATAAAACTTTGGAGTGTTTCGGTTTGAGAAAAATCGACCATTCAAAATGAATCGAGATCCTTTCAAATTAGAGAAACGTGCTTTGGCCTATAGGTAAAATGCTCTCATCGAGAAGCGATTAACGACACTTTACCCTTCCAGTTACTACACGTCTCTAACCGATCGAAAAATTGAAACTTTGGCGAGATTTAGAAAATCAAGGAATGGGACTAATTGACAAGGTGCGGGTTTCACCCTTAACTTGACAACATCGTGCCCTAAGTGTGGTTGGTACTTACGAAACGAGGAGCGAATTCCGACTCGTTGCTAAGGGTCCACTAGAGTATGAAATGGAAATTCCCATTAAGGTGTGAATTTCACTCTTAACTTGATGGTGTAATTTCATGTAAAATCGAATTCGTGAATGATCACCAAAGTGCGGGTTTCACCCCTATTTTGGTGAGATCGTCTCATTTATAGTATGAGTGTCTTCAAGTGTGTAAGTTGTGTAAGTGCCTTAGGAAAGACACACTGCATATATATTAAGACAAAAGAAATAGGAAGAATTAACATTTTATGCAAGAATCAAGAAAGGTCAAGTTAGTCAATTAAACTATAGACTAGGTCAAACATGGCAATGCTACCTAATTCCCTATATTATGGCTCTGATACCAATCTGTCACACCCCAACCGATGGCAGAAACATGGGAGTGAGACGAACAAGATTGCTCGAGACATCATAACACTAATTGTGACAATATTTAATTAAACAACCCATTTCATTTCTTTCATCAAATTGTTAAGTACAACGTATTTCGAATACAAAATAACAACAAATAAGGCAAGTTCAACAAAACATAATAAATTACTTAGCATTCTAAGTGTGTTTCTATGCCGATCCTACTAAGTTTCGTCATATCAATCTCATTAACATGCAACATGTTAAAAAAGTATAGTTCAATAACAAAGTAGTGGCGAGTACACAAGTTTGAATCATAGCATAAGTAGTAAAAACGTTTAAACAAATCCACATGATAAGCTAGTATACAAGAATAATGTAAACAAGGCATGTGAACTACAAGTCAATCCTCAAGTGTACCGCATAATAGATTAAAAACTTAACATTGACCTCAGGAATACGGGTGGTGCGTTACTCCTATAGCGCTATACATGTTAAGGGAGGCTTGATCGAATTTAATGACAAATAGTATCACATAAGAATGTTACAAGTAAACAATTCAAGTATCACATATCTATAGCATCTATGATGGATTGTTTCTGCGATTTTATAGAATAAAAGTGTGATTTAGTGTGTTTATGATAGATTAACATATTGCACCCAAAAAGTGTAAAGCCTTAAAAAGGGGTGTCGAGTGTACTCACGCTTTTGCAAAGTTAATTCTGTGAAAGCGTTCGGGTTGATTAGGGGGACGGACACCGTGTTATCCTACAAAAGGAAAACGTAGGTGTGTGAATATTGGAATGACGATGGAGTTCGGTAATTTAAGAATTTAAAGTATGCAAAAATTATGGATAGTGAAAGTAAATCTAGATGTTAACACTTGTTTTTGACACTATAAGCCCCGTAGGGTGTTTGTGGTTTATGGGTCATGCCCAATAGAATCGTAATGATGGTTAAGTCTGAGAAAAAATAACCTAATGTTAGGACAAGTAACCATATGGTCATCGTCAAAGGTTCGGTTATATTTATTATTTACATATATAGTTTACATATATTATTACATGTTTATCATATAAATCATATATTTCATATAAGTCATGGATGTCATAGAAGTCATAGATGGAGGTAGGAGGATAACCATCCTTAACCTTTTTTGAAAGATTCACCAATACACAAATTACCACAAGGACAATCCAGATGGTCATGAATGAAGTACTTAACTAAACTACGTTTCGGACCGAATAAGCAAGCTAGGTGTGTGCATCCCGAACATGGCAATGTTTGGGGACGTGTCGTAGCCTTGTTACTTAATTGAAGGTGACACATAGCTTAGTGGATAGAAATCATCAAGTGAGGGGTGGATTGAAAATTTGGATAGCCAAGGCCTCCTTGTAATCACACCTTCACCAAACACAAGCTTGTAAGCTTGGATGGTTCAACACTTGTGGGTTAAGAACCCTAGTAAAACCACAAGTTTAGAGGCATGTTATACCTCTTGATTTTGTACGGAACAATTCTAGCTAGCTCACTAACCATAAACTTGATTAGGGGCACAAGTAGCATAAAGTTGTTAAGATTAAAACAAGTTCAAGAAAAGTTTATAAGTTTAACTTCCAAAACAGAAAGTTTGGCCTTAAATATGGTATTGTTCCACTTTGGTTTTCCATGGAAAACTATGATAACATCCCATGAGGCTTAGCAAACATTGTTGTGGAAGAAAACATGAAGAAAACTTGAAATTTTTTAAGTTTTGAAAAGATAAAAATGGGTAGAAAGTTTAGCATACTTTTGAACCTCAAAATCGTGAGGTTTCACCTTAGTTTGCCCAAGCAAACTTGTGAAAACCTTCCTAGAGGTTATCCAAGTGTTTTAGAATAAGAAACAAGGTTTAAACAAATAAGGAAGTGAGTTGAAACTCAGTTGCAAACTGAATTGGGACAACAGAGAATTTCTAGAGTTTGAGAGGATTTTTGAAGTGTTTGGAGGCTTGTAAAAGTGGGAAATGGATGGGATAATGCTTCTTTATATAGGGGAGGGATTAGGTTTTAAGTTAGGGTTGAATTTCATGAAGTTAGGTGATTGTTAGACTTGAAACAAGAAGTGGATGTGGGTGGGATAGCTTGCGGACGCAAGCTGTCATGTATTTCTTTTCTTTTTTTTATTTTTTTTTTGTTATTTAGTAAGTGTAGGTAGGTTGTTTGATGTTTATTTGTTATATCTTTTATGTATTGCAAGTGTGGTTTGCTTGGTAATAAATAATCAAGTGTAAAGATGTTTCAAAGTCCTAAAAAAAGAAGTTGTTATGTTGTAACCAAATAACATAAATGTGACAAAGTTTGTGAGGTGTCAATTGTTTATACACATGGTGTTTAGATCACTGATCATCTTGCTTAATTTGAAGCGTTTAAGATTTTACAAATGCACAACGAGAATCCATGAGTTGAATTTAAATGGATAAACCAAATAACGTGTAAGTGTCATTCATAAGTATAAGCATGCATAAGGATTTTGAGTTTCGCATATTTGATCAATTTGATTATAATCAAAGTCTTCGATTTACAATGATTCTAAAATAGAATACAATTACATGGTTTGGACTTTCCAAATATAGAAACGCGAAGCAAACTTACTAAAATCGGAAAGTTACAAATGCGAAGCGTTACAGTGAACATGTGGAACCGTCTCTTTATCGTGCTATGATCGGATCTCTTATGTATCTTACTACTTCAAGACCCAATATAATGTATCAAACAAGTCTTCTAGCTCGCTATCAGTCAAGTCCAAAAGTTTCTCATTTGATGGCTGTAAAAAGAATCTTTCGTTATTCGAAGAGTCGCCTGGACACTAGTCTTTGGTACCCTAAGGATGATAGGTTTGATTTGACAGCATTCAGTGATTCTGGTCATGGTGGCTGCAAGATCGATGCAAAGTCAACATCAATAGGATGTCAGTTCTTGGGAAATCGCCTAGTCATGTGGAAGTGCAAAAGCAGACTTGTGTAGCTATTTCAACATGTGAGGTTGAATATATTTCGGCTTCTAGTTGCTGCCTCAGGTTTTATGGATCCAACAGCAAATGCACGACTATGATTTTAAATTTATAACTACTCCTATTTATGTTGATAATGAAGCTGCTTTACAGATCACTCGTAATCTTGTACAGCACTCAAAAACCAAACACCTTGAGATTAAGTATCATTTCATACGAGATTGTTATGAAAAGAAACTTATCAATGTTGTTAAAATCCACACCGATCACTAACGTGCCGACCTGTTTATAAAACTTTCGATAAAACACGTTTTGATTATCTTCTTTTGGTCAATGGCATCAAGGTAAAACCCGAGTAAATCACCCTTGGCTAATCGTTTTTGAAAATATTTTCTTCAAAAATAAAAATACAAAAGATTTTCCATTTTTTTTACTTATTTACATTTTAGGGGGAGACATTTCAAGAAAATACAAAAACATGAGAAAATGCAAATATACAAAAATATATATATATATATATATATATGTGTGTGTGTGTGTGTGTGCGTCTTTTATTTAGTTATGTCTTTATTTATTTACTTTCTACATTTAAGGGGGAGAAAATTTTAGAAAAATACTAAAACAATAGAAAAACCAAAAATAAAAAATGAGTTTCTTGGAAAGATAAGAGAAGATGATGAAACACCGGTGATCTGTCACATACAGTCAAAAACATAAAATGAAAGTTGATAAGTAGCTCTACTAATGATGTACCGGTAGGCTCACAATCAGATTAAAATGTGCAGGTTGATATAAACATAACGGACTGAAAGCCAGGTGGGACCACTCTTTGGCATATGGTCTTGGTACCAAAATTTTGTTTGATAGTATGCCGAAGTTCTGAGATATACAGTCTTTATACTTGCTTATCATCTGGGTATCATGGTTGAATGCCATACCGAAATATAATGGGGATGCAAGTCTAGAACTTCCATGATACCATACATACGTGTAAATACTACATACGACCGTCAATAAGTGATAAAAATATAACATTCACCCAATCAATAAGTGATAATATATCATAGCTTTATGAGGGAGTTAAGTCCGTCTCTTTGTCGGTATGATGGTACTAACCTGTTCACGGACTTACTCCTGTGCCCTGCATGCATCTGAAAATCAAGTTCCTCATCAATAAGTGGTTTAATCACATAGGGCTTGTTTTCATGAAAAATAAGTGAGTATGTCACAATATATACGTCAAAACAGATGATAGGCAGTATACTCACCAGTAGGATTTTCTCTCGTGCATATTTTGATACGGGAATGTGTCGTGAAGTGGTTGAACATGGGCTAGAAAGTATAATTCATACATTAATCATATCTCCTAATCATGATTACATTTGATATGCTGAGCTTATGTGGACAACAATACCGATAATTGTGGTAGAATATTTATATAATTTTATGTTTTAAACAGAAAACCGTTTTTGGCAAGATTAAAAGCTGGTATGATTCTCTTACCTTGAAACTCAGAAAAAGATTGATAGTTAATGTACAATTTGTTCTTATTTGTTTACTCTGTTTTAAATTATTTTTGATTATTTTTATTAGCCAAAGTTAAGCTCAAATGTTGTCTAACAAGATACGCCCTAAAAATCAATTGTTTGCTATCATAACTTCATAAAGTACCTTCTTACAACGGGGTAAACTCATAACAAAGAGGAAAATCTGTTCAATGTGAAAATTTTCTAACTTGTAATCTGTGTGGATATGTGCTAAGATCTAGACAGGTCAACAAAAAACCTAAGGTCCATGAAGAACCGATGTTTCAGTCAAGAAGAACCTGGATTCGTACGAATCAGTTGTTGCTCGTACGAATCAGAGGCTCTTCGTGCAAATGATAGCCCTCGTGCGAATGTGTCAATGATCCCTCGTGCGACTGGTTGTTCTTCGTGCGAATGAGTCACTAGTTCCTTGTACAAGACAGTTCTTTGTACGGCTGGCAGTTTTTCGTGCGGACTAAGGTTCTTCGTGCAAGGAAAGGAATGAAGTATAACAGGTGAAATAGTTCTTCAGTGTAACTTTACTTTCACCTTTTCACTTCATCTTTCACTTTTCATCATCTTCCTCACTAAGAAGAAACATCATCTGTCCAACCTTTCTCTTCTTTTAGTCGATCTATTTGTGATATCTTTAAGGTATGTTTGACAATGTAGGTATATCTTGAAGATGAACAGATTGAACATTAACTGACTGATTTTCACTGTCGGACACGAACAACAAACTTTGGGTGAAGAACCTAAGCAAGATGAAGAATTGTTCTTCGTTGATTTCCAACAGGCGAAGAACCTGTGTTGACGAAAAACAAGTTCTTCATGAATAATCTTCACTTGAAGTTCTTTGTGCGAACAAGTCGACTCTTCTTCGTACGAGTGAATTATCCCTCGTACGAGTAACTTGTTGTTCGTATGAGCCAGTTACTCGTACGAGCCAATTACTTGTTTGAGAGAGTCAGTTGTTGTTCGTATAGTCAGTTGTTGTCCGTGCGAGCCAGTTGTTCTTTGTACGAATAAATTGTTATTCAAACGAGTCGGTAGTTCTTCATGAAGGGGCTGCATACTTACAGAAAGTTCACAATGAACACTTTTGAGTATGCTCCCTAGTGTATTTATGTTTCTTCTTATTCGGGTTATCTTTTGTGTTCAGGATGGCACCAAAAGAATAGAAAAGAAAGCCCGCAACAAAGAAATCTGACAAATCAAAAGTGAAAATTATGTCAGAGCCGAGACACAACATGGTTGCCTACTTAGATCTGGAAGATAAATTTACTGAGTACAACAATGAAGTTTCGGCGCAATTCAAGGATACTTATGCAATCATGCATAAAACTACAGTGTACAAGACGTTGATCAAGGAATTTTGGGATTCAGCTAAAGTTATTGAAGTGAATGGACAGGAACATATCCATGGAAGAGTTAATGGCTTAGACGTAGATATTTCTGTTGAAGTAATAAACTCAGCATTACAACTTCGCGATGATCCTGAAGCTCCATCCTCAGTTTCGTTGAAGTGTCAACATGGATGTTTGCTTCAAATGAGATATGTCGGAGATATTTTTGTAGGACAACTAAACAAAGCATGGTTACCACTCTGATACAAGTTCTTTCTACGTGTTTTAGTTCAGTGTTTAAGCAACAGACGGAGTGGTTATGACATGGCGAATAACGACTTAGGTGGATGATGGTAACTTTGACATTGAACAAACCGTTCAGTGTTTCAAACTATATTTTTGCTAACATGAAGGAAAATCTGAAAAGAACCAGATTTGGTGGAAACAAATTTTGGATGTATCCACATTTTCTGCTGGTAATCTTGAATGTACAACATCCGAATCTTCCAAATAACGACAATGATGTTCTAAAAGTTGATGATATGAGGGACATTCGTTGAAAATATTTAGAGGTGTAGCAGCAAAACGTTACAAGGAAAGCACACCTCCTTGTAAGTTGTTCGGTTTTCTTGCTAATGATGAATATGTTGCACCAGAAAACGATAAGTGGCGGCATGATGATAGTCAGTCAGATAATGAAGAACCAACTTTAAAGAAAATGATCGAAGATAAGTTTGGTTGTCAAAAGGGAAAGGATAAAGGTGATGATGATGACAATAGTGATGAAAGTAATGATGACAATGCTGATGGTGTTGATGTTGCGAGTGGTGTAGGTACTGTAACATCCGTCAAAAACGGATTTACCAAACCCGCTCCGTTTATCAACCGAACAGTCAGTCAAAATTTTCGTTGCGAATTAAATGTCCAAAACATTTTTAAACGATCCGTAATCAATTATTATACGCGAATATATATTTAGTTTTTGAAAAACTGTCAAAAATCGCAAAATAAAAATGAAATACATCTGCCGGGTTTCGAACCCGGGTCTGTACCGAATCAGCAAGCGTCTTATCTCTCAACACACAAACCACTGCGCCGCTTGTTCTGTTTGTTATATATTTCAATCATTTAATTGATATAATAACGTTACGAATTCAAAACCGGCGCCCAAACGATTCAGTCGTCGGAATCCCGGAATTACCGCGAATCTTAACTACGATTTACGTTATAACGTAAACCTTTAATCAGACATCGGTTATAACCGATGTTTAAAGTCCGCGACCAAATTCATAACCGCCGGAAAATTTAAATAACGAACACAGTCGGAATTCAGACCAAGTGCATTGACGATTTGTCCTATAAATTGACCCACAACCGACGACAAACACTTTCGCTCAAAAATCACACCTTTTCTCGGCGTAATTCCACTCGCCGGAACTTTCCTGTTTTTCG
This sequence comes from Scalesia atractyloides, assembly GCA_947069175.1. Classification (NCBI taxonomy): domain Eukaryota; kingdom Viridiplantae; phylum Streptophyta; class Magnoliopsida; order Asterales; family Asteraceae; genus Scalesia; species Scalesia atractyloides. The sequence continues at coordinate 19,802,042 of CAMTDV010000116.1, read as the reverse complement.
CCGGAAAACCGAGTTTTAATCCCTGAGCTTCACTGAATCCCCTAAACCTTTACCGAAGTTACCCTTACTCTTTCCAAGCTTTCCGGAGACTTGCTGCTGCAAGGCACCAGACGCCGGAGTTGTTTTCTGTCGCCGGAGTTCTGCCGGAAAACAGAGGAAAGCGAGTCGGTATACCTCACGCTTATTTTCCTTTCTTTTTACTTCTATCCTACCAGTAATTAACCTAAAACACTAATGAAACTTGAATAAAAACTCGAACCAGTCAGACCCGATTTCTGGTTCAACATTGACGAAGAAGACGGTGTTTTTCTATATCATATAAGTATATTATAAATCAGGATTTTACTCGGGTTAGACACACAGTCCAGCGGTGGACTGTGTGCACATAAGACGTTAATCATGCAAAGGTCTCGAGTTCGATTCTCGTCTCACACGCTGCCTTAATAAAATCTATTTTTTTGTTACTGAACCGGAGTCGCCTTAGTTATATGTTAAGTATATTAATAACCGGAATAATAACCAAGTTAAACACACAGTCCAGCGGTGGACTGTGTGTTTGTTTATATCGCTGGTCACGAGTTCGAGTCCGGTCTTCAGCACCGACTCGGACGATTATCTATTCTTTTTAAATAAGGCAAAAAAAAAATGAAATAACTAAATTGTATTTAAGTATAATAAAAATCAAGGTATATAACATGTTAAACACACAGTCCAGCGGTGGACTGTGTGTTAGATTAACCCACAGGTCCCGGGTTCGAGACCTGTGGAGCGCACCGCCGAACCGCTTAAACTGTTTTTAAAATAAAAATGATTTTCTGTTAATTCTAATTAATGTATATATATAATTAAAATCGGATATATAACGGGTTAGACACGTAGCTCAGTTGGTAGAGCTGCGTACACGCGTACGGGAGGTCTCGGGTTCGAGCCTCACTCAGCGCACAATAATCTGCCATTGAACCGGTCAACGGTCAGGTCAAAGTCAACTGGTCAAAGTCAACTGTAGCAAAAATAAAATATTTTTTTTTATCATTTTTATTTAATTATTTTAATTAAAAATCAATTATAAATACTTAAAAATAACATTTTTTAAGATTAGAAAATAGCCTCAAACTCACAAAAATACACCCAACAATCCTACTAAAATAGTTTAATAAAATTCGTTTACTTACCAAACCATAATGCGATTTATCTAGGTTAAATCTCACTCGTGGTTAAAACCACTTCGCGTGCATTCAACGTCATCAACCGAACGCACCCACTGTGAGTGAATCTTACAATTCCCCCTTTTAAATTACACGTTTTGGGGTGTGTCATGTGTTATGAAAATAATTAATTTATTTATTTAAACTTGTGCCATACCACATCATGACTTAAACTTAGATTGATTTATTGTTGTGATTTACTTATATTCCGTTTGTCAAATTACATGAAACTCATACATTAAGCCCATCAGTTCCTCGTGGGAAACGAGTAGAACATCGCGTGCTTCAATTCAAATTCATTATTGTTCATGTGTGTTTTCGTTGAGTTATATTGTTTGTAGTTGTGTTATTCATATTATCATGATTATGAAATTCATTCATCAGGCCCCTCAGTTCCTCGTGAGAGACGAGTTGAGCATCGCGTGCCTTTAATTGTTCCATTATTATTCATGAGTGTTTCATTTAACATCTTATAATTGTTGATCAAGTTATATCTAATTTTACTCATGTTTGGTTGTGCACATATTTCATAATCAATCTAAATAAATTGTTCAAATGTTTTCCATAGGATTCACTCGCCAACATTATGTTGATCCAAAAACCTTTTTTACACATGATACAGGTGAACAGGTTGAAGCAAGGAAAACATAGGATATGCCTTAGAAGAGAACAAAGAAGTTTAGTTTGTAGTTAAATCATGTTGTAGCAATCATTGTAAATTTCCATTTAATTTGTATTAATGAATATGAAACGTTTAATAAATGTCATGAGCTTTGATGATAACCCAATCATGCCCCGATCACCTTATCCGCTGCGGGTCGGGGTGTGACAGATTGGTATCAGAGCCATGACTATAGGGATATAGGATAGGTTATTAGACCCTTAGAGCCTATACTATAGTCTGCCTAAATTTTAAATTGATTAGGTGGTTACATACAAACTTGTGATATTTATTTGTTTACATTTCAGTCAAACATACATGCTCATATACATATTCATTATACATATATACATATTCATTATACATATATCGATGTTCATGTGTTCAATTTATTTTCATACTCTCGTTATCCAAAGATTTTATGCAATTTTCAATTCTCATCAAAGTAAGTTCTGCGACGGGCATGTAGTAACTGGAAGGGTACAAGTACCGGTAGTCGGAACGTCCTGTCTAGGCTGGCATTCGTATAAATCCAATATAACGGACCAGTTTGCCTACCTGGGGACCAACGATAAGAGTACGAAGGACCTATTAGGCCAAAGCATGCCACACCAAACGTCGTTCGAACTAACCCTACTTTGAGGTGTCATCGTGTCTACACCTGGACACATTCCGAACATCACACGTTGTATACATATTTCTCGATTTTCCCGGGTTTTTGTGTACGCAACCAGGCAGAAACCGTGCGAACCATATGAAAAACCGGTATTCATGGGGGCCCACATGATTACACAAGGTAAAGTATGGCGGCATGACAGGCCTAACAGCGAGCAAAGCCCAAGACATCCTATGGATGTAGTATTTTTGTATAATTATTTTATGAATGTTCATTCTTGAATGCGACCCACGATCCCAAAAGCATCCAACTCATACCTTTGTCATGTATTCCTTGTAGATGTCTTCTAACCTCGCCCGTAGGAAGACGAGAGCAAGAAAAGCCCGCGATCGCATGGCTGCCTTAATCGCTCAACAAATGGCTGCCGTAATACCCAACATTGTAATCCAAGTTCAACAAGCACTTACCAATAATCCTGTCAATCAAGCAAACCAAAACATTTTCAACTCTTCCCCAAACACCACTAAATGCACCTACAAGCATTTCAAATCATGCGACCCTCCGAAATATAAAGGGACTGAAGGTGTCACCGCACTCCTCCATTGGTTTGAAGAAATGGAGAATACTTTTCTAAATTGCGATTGCCCTGATGATCGCAAAGTGCGTTATGCTACCGGTCGACTATATGGGATAGCACTTACTTGGTGGAACACAGAGAAGGCCAAACGAGGTGTGGAAGATGCTATGTCCTTAACTTGGAACGAATTGAAGGAAATCATGACCAGACGATTTTGCCCAAGGAGTGAAATCAAGAAGTTGGAAGATGAATTTTACTCATTGAAGCAAATGGAAGGAGACCACACCACCTACAACAAAAGATTCCTCGAATTACATCAAATGGTTCCCAACATGTTTACTCCTCTCTACCGTTTGATCGAGCACTACATTCGTGGTCTTCCGTCAAAGATTCAAGACCCTGTGATAAGTACCAAGCCTGCAACTTTGGAAGCAGCAATGGAGCTAGCAACAGAGCTCACCGAGAACCGAATTCGAAACAAAGACTTCAAGGAGGAAAAGAAGAAGGATAAAGAATCGACTGAAACCTCCGACTCCACCCAAACCGAATCCCCTTCTCAACCCAATCCTAAGAGAAGAAGAGTCGGGCGACTTTTCGCTGCTACTCAACGAAATCAACCCGTTTTTCACGCTATACCCATCCGAGCTGTCCCAATCACCCAAGTGGCACCCAACTCAGCTTACCCAAATAAGAAACCATATCTCGGACCTCACCCTCGATGCAACAACTGTTTTTATCACCATCCCCTTACTTTACCTTGCCGGCTATGTACAACTTGTGGACGTTATGGTCATTTGAGCAATGTTTGTCGCACCTTTCAAGACCAAACCTTTTCCCCTACTCAAAACATGGCCCAAACTTATCACCAACCCCAACACCCCATGTTCCCATATGCTCGAGCTTGCTTCAATTGTGGCGACCCTACCCACCTTAGAAACACATGCCCTCAATTGGTTAACGTTATCAACACTCAAGCCCAATCAAACCCAGTTAACCAAGTAAACCAAGAAAACCCAACTACTATGCCACCAGCAAGAGGAAGAGTCTTCAATATCAACGCCAACCCTGTCGAAGATAATGACGGCCCTGATGAAGATACTCAGCTAGTCCTCTTCGCCGAAGATCCAGATTCAACTTCTATTGTTTAGTCTTATGTTTTTCTTTATCACATGTGTAGACTGTTAGAGAAATTATTGGATATTATATATTATATATTGTTTTCGGTATATGCTTTTGCCGAGGCCGTGGCTCCCCATCCATCGAGGTTGAGTTGGATCCCCATTTTATTATGTGGTTGATCTTGGCGTGCCCGCACGATCGGCTCCGTTTGTTTGAGCCTTGATCGGTTACGTAATTTTACATTTCAATACATGCAATACGTTCGGCTCCGTTTGATTGAGCCTTGAGCGCACATTTCAATTTACATTTCATGCAATACGTTCGGCTCCGTTTGATTGAGCCTTGAGCGCACATACAATTTCATTATCAGTATCTTGTGGTTGTGGTGTTTGTAGTAGAGTCGCATCGAACTAACCATAACTTTCGGATAAAGTCAACGAAAATTTGACAAGGGTATGGTGGATACGCTGATGGTACTTCCTATATATAAGTATTCTTGTCAAATGATCGGAGGCATTATCAGGCGGTTATGAGAGGTTCCATGCATAGGCTGATTGTGTGATGGTTGTTTAAATTAAGTTGTTCAATTTCAGTACATTCAATACGTTCGGCTCCGTTTGATTGAGCCTTGAGCGCACATACAATTTCATTCAATACGTTCGGCTCCGTTTGATTGAGCCTTGAGCGCACAGACAATTTCATTATCAGTATCATGTGGTTGTGGTGTTTGTAGTAGAATCGCATCGAACTAACCATAACTTGCGGATAAAGTCAATGAAAATTTGACAAGGATATGGTGGATACGCCGATGGTACTTCCTATATATAAGTATTCTTGTCAAATAATCGGAGGCTTTATCAGGCGGTTATGAGAGGTTCCATGCATAGGCTGTTTGTGTGGTTAAGTTATTCATATTCAGTACATGCAATACGCTCGGCTCCGTTTGATTGAGCCTTGAGCACACAATTTCAATTTCAGTACATTCAATATGTTCGGCTCCGTTTGATTGAGCCTTGAGCACACAATTTCAATTTCAGTACATTCAATATGTTCGGCTCCGTTTGATTGAGCCTTGAGCGCACAATTTCATTTTCAGTACATGCAAAACGATCGGCTCCGTTCGATTGAGCCTTGATCGCACAGATATATTTCATTTCAGTAATTTATGTTTGTTGTATTGATTGTAGAGTTATAGGACTAATCATAATTCACTGTTAAAACCAATGAAAATTTGACAAGAATATGGTGGATACGCCGCTGGTACTTCCTATATATAAGTATTCTTGTCAAAGGATCAGAGGCATTAACGGATGGTTATGGGAAGTTCTATGTAGGATTTATTAGTTTCTTGGTAACCAATCATAACTTGTGGATAAAACTAATGAAAATTTGGCAAGAATATGGTGGATACGCCGCTGGTACTTCCTATATATAAGTATTCTTGCCAAAGGATCAGAGGCATTATCAGGCGGTTATGAGAAGTTCCATGTAGGATTTAGTATTGCCTTGGTTGGAATTTGTGTTACATTTATATCATCATGTTATTTAAAGAGATTGGATTGTGTTCCATTTCTACATAAATTAACCTCTCCATGATAACAAACGAGAGAGGAACTTCCATCATTCAAACATATATGTTATCAGAATGTGGATTCAAATATTTGCTGTTGTGTTTATTCATGTTCAAATATTCGCTGATGTGTCTATTCATGTTCGAATATTTGCTGTTATGTTTATTCATGTTCAAATATTTGCTGATGTGTTCATTCATGTTTGGATATCAGCTGTTGTGTTTTTATTTATGTTCCATGTAGATTGTAGTGTTAGAAGTTTTGCCTTAGGATATAACCATATTTTTCCCAAACGTATCTAAACTCTTATGCATGATATCATTTTAGCAAATCATTTCTGCTTATCAATACTTATACAGTAGGCAACAAAAAGCGATTCCTGAATAGGGTACTTAACCCTTACAAGGAACGTTACCGCCTCGAACAAAAACTTAAGCCTTTATTTTGCTAAGCATACAACTGTCAAACAAAACATCATCACCCTTTTAGTCAAAATATATCATTATTTAAATTTCGGGACGAAATTTCCAAAAAGCAGGGGATACTGTAACATCCGTCAAAAACGGATTTACCAAACCCGCTCCGTTTATCAACCGAACAGTCAGTCAAAATTTTCGTTGCGAATTAAATGTCCAAAACATTTTTAAACGATCCGTAATCAATTATTATACGCGAATATATATTTAGTTTTTGAAAAACTGTCAAAAATCGCAAAATAAAAATGAAATACATCTGCCGGGTTTCGAACCCGGGTCTGTACCGAATCAGCAAGCGTCTTATCTCTCAACACACAAACCACTGCGCCGCTTGTTCTGTTTGTTATATATTTCAATCATTTAATTGATATAATAACGTTACGAATTCAAAACCGGCGCCCAAACGATTCAGTCGTCGGAATCCCGGAATTTCCGCGAATCTTAACTACGATTTACGTTATAACGTAAACCTTTAATCAGACATCGGTTATAACCGATGTTTAAAGTCCGCGACCAAATTCATAACCGCCGGAAAATTTAAATAACGAACACAGTCGGAATTCAGACCAAGTGCATTGACGATTTGTCCTATAAATTGACCCACAACCGACGACAAACACTTTCGCTCAAAAATCACACCTTTTCTCGGCGTAATTCCACTCGCCGGAACTTTCCTGTTTTTCGCCGGAAAACCGAGTTTTAATCCCTGAGCTTCACTGAATCCCCTAAACCTTTACCGAAGTTACCCTTACTCTTTCCAAGCTTTCCGGAGACTTGCTGCTGCAAGGCACCAGACGCCGGAGTTGTTTTTTGTCGCCGGAGTTCTGCCGGAAAACAGAGGAAAGCGAGTCGGTATACCTCACGCTTATTTTCCTTTCTTTTTACTTCTATCCTACCAGTAATTAACCTAAAACACTAATGAAACTTGAATAAAAACTCGAACCAGTCAGACCCGATTTCTGGTTCAACATTGACGAAGAAGACGGTGTTTTTCTATATCATATAAGTATATTATAAATCAGGATTTTACTCGGGTTAGACACACAGTCCAGCGGTGGACTGTGTGCACATAAGACGTTAATCATGCAAAGGTCTCGAGTTCGATTCCCGTCTCACACGCTGCCTTAATAAAATCTATTTTTTTGTTACTGAACCGGAGTCGCCTTAGTTATATGTTAAGTATATTAATAACCGGAATAATAACCAAGTTAAACACACAGTCCAGCGGTGGACTGTGTGTTTGTTTATATCGCTGGTCACGAGTTCGAGTCCGGTCTTCAGCACCGACTCGGACGATTATCTATTCTTTTTAAATAAGGCAAAAAAAAATTAAATAACTAAATTGTATTTAAGTATAATAAAAATCAAGGTATATAACATGTTAAACACACAGTCCAGCGGTGGACTGTGTGTTAGATTAACCCACAGGTCCCGGGTTCGAGACCTGTGGAGCGCACCGCCGAACCGCTTAAACTGTTTTTAAAATAAAAATGATTTTCTGTTAATTCTAATTAATGTATATATATAATTAAAATCGGATATATAACGGGTTAGACACGTAGCTCAGTTGGTAGAGCTGCGTACACGCGTACGGGAGGTCTCGGGTTCGAGCCTCACTCAGCGCACAATAATCTGCCATTGAACCGGTCAACGGTCAGGTCAAAGTCAACTGGTCAAAGTCAACTGTAGCAAAAATAAAATATTTTTTTTTATCATTTTTATTTAATTATTTTAATTAAAAATCAATTATAAATACTTAAAAATAACATTTTTTAAGATTAGAAAATAGCCTCAAACTCACAAAAATACACCCAACAATCCTACTAAAATAGTTTAATAAAATTCGTTTACTTACCAAACCATAATGCGATTTATCTAGGTTAAATCTCACTCGTGGTTAAAACCACTTCGCGTGCATTCAACGTCATCAACCGAACGCACCCACTGTGAGTGAATCTTACAATTCCCCCTTTTAAATTACACGTTTTGGGGTGTGTCATGTGTTATGAAAATAATTAATTTATTTATTTAAACTTGTGCCATACCACATCATGACTTAAACTTAGATTGATTTATTGTTGTGATTTACTTATATTCCGTTTGTCAAATTACATGAAACTCATACATTAAGCCCATCAGTTCCTCGTGGGAAACGAGTAGAACATCGCGTGCTTCAATTCAAATTCATTATTGTTCATGTGTGTTTTCGTTGAGTTATATTGTTTGTAGTTGTGTTATTCATATTATCATGATTATGAAATTCATTCATCAGGCCCCTCAGTTCCTCGTGAGAGACGAGTTGAGCATCGCGTGCCTTTAATTGTTCCATTATTATTCATGAGTGTTTCATTTAACATCTTATAATTGTTGATCAAGTTATATCTAATTTTACTCATGTTTGGTTGTGCACATATTTCATAATCAATCTAAATAAATTGTTCAAATGTTTTCCATAGGATTCACTCGCCAACATTATGTTGATCCAAAAACCTTTTTTACACATGATACAGGTGAACAGGTTGAAGCAAGGAAAACATAGGATATGCCTTAGAAGAGAACAAAGAAGTTTAGTTTGTAGTTAAATCATGTTGTAGCAATCATTGTAAATTTCCATTTAATTTGTATTAATGAATATGAAACGTTTAATAAATGTCATGAGCTTTGATGATAACCCAATCATGCCCCGATCACCTTATCCGCTGCGGGTCGGGGTGTGACAGATTGGTATCAGAGCCATGACTATAGGGATATAGGATAGGTTATTAGACCCTTAGAGCCTATACTATAGTCTGCCTAAATTTTAAATTGATTAGGTGGTTACATACAAACTTGTGATATTTATTTGTTTACATTTCAGTCAAACATACATGCTCATATACATATTCATTATACATATATACATATTCATTATACATATATCGATGTTCATGTGTTCAATTTATTTTCATACTCTCGTTATCCAAAGATTTTATGCAATTTTCAATTCTCATCAAAGTAAGTTCTGCGACGGGCATGTAGTAACTGGAAGGGTACAAGTACCGGTAGTCGGAACGTCCTGTCTAGGCTGGCATTCGTATAAATCCAATATAACGGACCAGTTTGCCTACCTGGGGACCAACGATGAGAGTACGAAGGACCTATTAGGCCAAAGCATGCCACACCAAACGTCGTTCGAACTAACCCTACTTTGAGGTGTCAACGTGTCTACACCTGGACACATTCCGAACATCACACGTTGTATACATATTTCTCGATTTTCCCGGGTTTTTTGTGTACGCAACCAGGCAGAAACCGTGCGAACCATATGAAAAACCGGTATTCATGGGGGCCCACATGATTACACAAGGTAAAGTATGGCGGCATGACAGGCCTAACAGCGAGCAAAGCCCAAGACATCCTATGGATGTAGTATTTTTGTATAATTATTTTATGAATGTTCATTCTTGAATGCGACCCACGATCCCAAAAGCATCCAACTCATACCTTTGTCATGTATTCCTTGTAGATGTCTTCTAACCTCGCCCGTAGGAAGACGAGAGCAAGAAAAGCCCGCGATCGCATGGCTGCCTTAATCGCTCAACAAATGGCTGCCGTAATACCCAACATTGTAATCCAAGTTCAACAAGCACTTACCAATAATCCTGTCAATCAAGCAAACCAAAACATTTTCAACTCTTCCCCAAACACCACTAAATGCACCTACAAGCATTTCAAATCATGCGACCCTCCGAAATATAAAGGGACTGAAGGTGTCACCGCACTCCTCCATTGGTTTGAAGAAATGGAGAATACTTTTCTAATTTGCGATTGCCCTGATGATCGCAAAGTGCGTTATGCTACCGGTCGACTATATGGGATAGCACTTACTTGGTGGAACACAGAGAAGGCCAAACGAGGTGTGGAAGATGCTATGTCCTTAACTTGGAACGAATTGAAGGAAATCATGACCAGACGATTTTGCCCAAGGAGTGAAATCAAGAAGTTGGAAGATGAATTTTACTCATTGAAGCAAATGGAAGGAGACCACACCACCTACAACAAAAGATTCCTCGAATTACATCAAATGGTTCCCAACATGTTTACTCCTCTCTACCGTTTGATCGAGCACTACATTCGTGGTCTTCCATCAAAGATTCAAGACCCTGTGATAAGTACCAAGCCTGCAACTTTGGAAGCAGCAATGGAGCTAGCAACAGAGCTCACCGAGAACCGAATTCGAAACAAAGACTTCAAGGAGGAAAAGAAGAAGGATAAAGAATCGACTGAAACCTCCGACTCCACCCAAACCGAATCCCCTTCTCAACCCAATCCTAAGAGAAGAAGAGTCGGGCGACTTTTCGCTGCTACTCAACGAAATCAACCCGTTTTTCACGCTATACCCATCCGAGCTGTCCCAATCACCCAAGTGGCACCCAACTCAGCTTACCCAAATAAGAAACCATATCTCGGACCTCACCCTCGATGCAACAACTGTTTTTATCACCATCCCCTTACTTTACCTTGCCGGCTATGTACAACTTGTGGACGTTATGGTCATTTGAGCAATGTTTGTCGCACCTTTCAAGACCAAACCTTTTCCCCTACTCAAAACATGGCCCAAACTTATCACCAACCCCAACACCCCATGTTCCCATATGCTCGAGCTTGCTTCAATTGTGGCGACCCTACCCACCTTAGAAACACATGCCCTCAATTGGTTAACGTTATCAACACTCAAGCCCAATCAAACCCAGTTAACCAAGTAAACCAAGAAAACCCAACTACTATGCCACCAGCAAGAGGAAGAGTCTTCAATATCAACGCCAACCCTGTCGAAGATAATGACGGCCCTGATGAAGATACTCAGCTAGTCCTCTTCGCCGAAGATCCAGATTCAACTTCTATTGTTTAGTCTTATGTTTTTCTTTATCACATGTGTAGACTGTTAGAGAAATTATTGGATATTATATATTATATATTGTTTTCGGTATATGCTTTTGCCGAGGCCGTGGCTCCCCATCCATCGAGGTTGAGTTGGATCCCCATTTTATTATGTGGTTGATCTTGGCGTGCCCGCACGATCGGCTCCGTTTGTTTGAGCCTTGATCGGTTACGTAATTTTACATTTCAATACATGCAATACGTTCGGCTCCGTTTGATTGAGCCTTGAGCGCACATTTCAATTTACATTTCATGCAATACGTTCGGCTCCGTTTGATTGAGCCTTGAGCGCACATACAATTTCATTATCAGTATCTTGTGGTTGTGGTGTTTGTAGTAGAGTCGCATCGAACTAACCATAACTTTCGGATAAAGTCAACGAAAATTTGACAAGGGTATGGTGGATACGCTGATGGTACTTCCTATATATAAGTATTCTTGTCAAATGATCGGAGGCATTATCAGGCGGTTATGAGAGGTTCCATGCATAGGCTGATTGTGTGATGGTTGTTTAAATTAAGTTGTTCAATTTCAGTACATTCAATACGTTCGGCTCCGTTTGATTGAGCCTTGAGCGCACATACAATTTCATTCAATACGTTCGGCTCCGTTTGATTGAGCCTTGAGCGCACAGACAATTTCATTATCAGTATCATGTGGTTGTGGTGTTTGTAGTAGAATCGCATCGAACTAACCATAACTTGCGGATAAAGTCAATGAAAATTTGACAAGGATATGGTGGATACGCCGATGGTACTTCCTATATATAAGTATTCTTGTCAAATAATCGGAGGCTTTATCAGGCGGTTATGAGAGGTTCCATGCATAGGCTGTTTGTGTGGTTAAGTTATTCATATTCAGTACATGCAATACGCTCGGCTCCGTTTGATTGAGCCTTGAGCACACAATTTCAATTTCAGTACATTCAATATGTTCGGCTCCGTTTGATTGAGCCTTGAGCACACAATTTCAATTTCAGTACATTCAATATGTTCGGCTCCGTTTGATTGAGCCTTGAGCGCACAATTTCATTTTCAGTACATGCAAAACGATCGGCTCCGTTCGATTGAGCCTTGATCGCACAGATATATTTCATTTCAGTAATTTATGTTTGTTGTATTGATTGTAGAGTTATAGGACTAATCATAATTCACTGTTAAAACCAATGAAAATTTGACAAGAATATGGTGGATACGCCGCTGGTACTTCCTATATATAAGTATTCTTGTCAAAGGATCAGAGGCATTAACGGATGGTTATGGGAAGTTCTATGTAGGATTTATTAGTTTCTTGGTAACCAATCATAACTTGTGGATAAAACTAATGAAAATTTGGCAAGAATATGGTGGATACGCCGCTGGTACTTCCTATATATAAGTATTCTTGCCAAAGGATCAGAGGCATTATCAGGCGGTTATGAGAAGTTCCATGTAGGATTTAGTATTGCCTTGGTTGGAATTTGTGTTACATTTATATCATCATGTTATTTAAAGAGATTGGATTGTGTTCCATTTCTACATAAATTAACCTCTCCATGATAACAAACGAGAGAGGAACTTCCATCATTCAAACATATATGTTATCAGAATGTGGATTCAAATATTTGCTGTTGTGTTTATTCATGTTCAAATATTCGCTGATGTGTCTATTCATGTTCGAATATTTGCTGTTATGTTTATTCATGTTCAAATATTTGCTGATGTGTTCATTCATGTTTGGATATCAGCTGTTGTGTTTTTATTTATGTTCCATGTAGATTGTAGTGTTAGAAGTTTTGCCTTAGGATATAACCATATTTTTCCCAAACGTATCTAAACTCTTATGCATGATATCATTTTAGCAAATCATTTCTGCTTATCAATACTTATACAGTAGGCAACAAAAAGCGATTCCTGAATAGGGTACTTAACCCTTACAAGGAACGTTACCGCCTCGAACAAAAACTTAAGCCTTTATTTTGCTAAGCATACAACTGTCAAACAAAACATCATCACCCTTTTAGTCAAAATATATCATTATTTAAATTTCGGGACGAAATTTCCAAAAAGCAGGGGATACTGTAACATCCGTCAAAAACGGATTTACCAAACCCGCTCCGTTTATCAACCGAACAGTCAGTCAAAATTTTCGTTGCGAATTAAATGTCCAAAACATTTTTAAACGATCCGTAATCAATTATTATACGCGAATATATATTTAGTTTTTGAAAAACTGTCAAAAATCGCAAAATAAAAATGAAATACATCTGCCGGGTTTCGAACCCGGGTCTGTACCGAATCAGCAAGCGTCTTATCTCTCAACACACAAACCACTGCGCCGCTTGTTCTGTTTGTTATATATTTCAATCATTTAATTGATATAATAACGTTACGAATTCAAAACCGGCGCCCAAACGATTCAGTCGTCGGAATCCCGGAATTTCCGCGAATCTTAACTACGATTTACGTTATAACGTAAACCTTTAATCAGACATCGGTTATAACCGATGTTTAAAGTCCGCGACCAAATTCATAACCGCCGGAAAATTTAAATAACGAACACAGTCGGAATTCAGACCAAGTGCATTGACGATTTGTCCTATAAATTGACCCACAACCGACGACAAACACTTTCGCTCAAAAATCACACCTTTTCTCGGCGTAATTCCACTCGCCGGAACTTTCCTGTTTTTCGCCGGAAAACCGAGTTTTAATCCCTGAGCTTCACTGAATCCCCTAAACCTTTACCGAAGTTACCCTTACTCTTTCCAAGCTTTCCGGAGACTTGCTGCTGCAAGGCACCAGACGCCGGAGTTGTTTTTTTGTCGCCGGAGTTCTGCCGGAAAACAGAGGAAAGCGAGTCGGTATACCTCACGCTTATTTTCCTTTCTTTTTACTTCTATCCTACCAGTAATTAACCTAAAACACTAATGAAACTTGAATAAAAACTCGAACCAGTCAGACCCGATTTCTGGTTCAACATTGACGAAGAAGACGGTGTTTTTCTATATCATATAAGTATATTATAAATCAGGATTTTACTCGGGTTAGACACACAGTCCAGCGGTGGACTGTGTGCACATAAGACGTTAATCATGCAAAGGTCTCGAGTTCGATTCCCGTCTCACACGCTGCCTTAATAAAATCTATTTTTTTGTTACTGAACCGGAGTCGCCTTAGTTATATGTTAAGTATATTAATAACCGGAATAATAACCAAGTTAAACACACAGTCCAGCGGTGGACTGTGTGTTTGTTTATATCGCTGGTCACGAGTTCGAGTCCGGTCTTCAGCACCGACTCGGACGATTATCTATTCTTTTTAAATAAGGCAAAAAAAAATGAAATAACTAAATTGTATTTAAGTATAATAAAAATCAAGGTATATAACATGTTAAACACACAGTCCAGCGGTGGACTGTGTGTTAGATTAACCCACAGGTCCCGGGTTCGAGACCTGTGGAGCGCACCGCCGAACCGCTTAAACTGTTTTTAAAATAAAAATGATTTTCTGTTAATTCTAATTAATGTATATATATAATTAAAATCGGATATATAACGGGTTAGACACGTAGCTCAGTTGGTAGAGCTGCGTACACGCGTACGGGAGGTCTCCGGGTTCGAGCCTCACTCAGCGCACAATAATCTGCCATTGAACCGGTCAACGGTCAGGTCAAAGTCAACTGGTCAAAGTCAACTGTAGCAAAAATAAAATATTTTTTTTATCATTTTTATTTAATTATTTTAATTAAAAATCAATTATAAATACTTAAAAATAACATTTTTTAAGATTAGAAAATAGCCTCAAACTCACAAAAATACACCCAACAATCCTACTAAAATAGTTTAATAAAATTCGTTTACTTACCAAACCATAATGCGATTTATCTAGGTTAAATCTCACTCGTGGTTAAAACCACTTCGCGTGCATTCAACGTCATCAACCGAACGCACCCACTGTGAGTGAATCTTACAATTCCCCCTTTTAAATTACACGTTTTGGGGTGTGTCATGTGTTATGAAAATAATTAATTTATTTATTTAAACTTGTGCCATACCACATCATGACTTAAACTTAGATTGATTTATTGTTGTGATTTACTTATATTCCGTTTGTCAAATTACATGAAACTCATACATTAAGCCCATCAGTTCCTCGTGGAAACGAGTAGAACATCGCGTGCTTCAATTCAAATTCATTATTGTTCATGTGTGTTTTCGTTGAGTTATATTGTTTGTAGTTGTGTTATTCATATTATCATGATTATGAAATTCATTCATCAGGCCCCTCAGTTCCTCGTGAGAGACGAGTTGAGCATCGCGTGCCTTTAATTGTTCCATTATTATTCATGAGTGTTTCATTTAACATCTTATAATTGTTGATCAAGTTATATCTAATTTTACTCATGTTTGGTTGTGCACATATTTCATAATCAATCTAAATAAATTGTTCAAATGTTTTCCATAGGATTCACTCGCCAACATTATGTTGATCCAAAAACCTTTTTTACACATGATACAGGTGAACAGGTTGAAGCAAGGAAAACATAGGATATGCCTTAGAAGAGAACAAAGAAGTTTAGTTTGTAGTTAAATCATGTTGTAGCAATCATTGTAAATTTCCATTTAATTTGTATTAATGAATATGAAACGTTTAATAAATGTCATGAGCTTTGATGATAACCCAATCATGCCCCGATCACCTTATCCGCTGCGGGTCGGGGTGTGACAGGTACTAGAGGTGCTGATAAGGGTAAACAATCGGATGAAGAATCGGATTCTGATAACAATCCGCTTGAACCTGGGTATGAACGCTATGTTGATGAGCTTGGGGTTAGGCAGATTAGAAGGATTCCAACAGATCTAGATGCTGACTATGTTCTTGAGACTGAACGAGCTCGCAAAAATAAAATTACGGTTCGTAGAAAGAAAAAGAGCAAAAAGTCTATGGGAACCTCATCAACTCAACCTGAAATCACACAACCTACAACCACACAACAAGAAACCATACTGGAACCACGTGTAGAAGCTCAGTTTGCCTTCACAACAAAGGAGACTGAAGCTTTAATGTCGGATCCCACTACACCCTCTGAACCACAATCTACAGTTACCACAGCAGCTGAAACATCTTCAGTTGCGACTACTCCAGTTCAAGCACAACCCACTGCTTCTTCAGCTCAACAACCTGAGTCCGCAACTCATCAACAAAGTACAGAATGATGCAGTCGTTTATTCTTTGAAATGGACAAGGATGAGAAAGTGGTTTTTCTGTTCTCTCAGCTGCAAGCTGCGGCAACTCAGATTAAAAGGCATTCAGAGTTTATGTCTTCAAATCGGAATACAGTTATTAAGCAACGGTTGGAGATAAATTCTTTGAAGGAAACTGTTGGAAAGCAGGCTACCGAGATTGCACAATTGAGAGAGGAGAATAAGCGGTTGAGGACTGCGGATGCTGAAAGGGCAGCTCAACTACAACAGATGCGAGTGGCTGTTAACGCTCGTGGGATTGAAATGAATAGGCTGAAAGAACGTAGTGCAGCTGTACAACAATCTGCCGAAAAATTAACTGCTAAACATGACAACATGAGGGAATGGTATCATTCTTGTAATACTACATTGGTTAAAGGCTTCAATAGTATTATAGTCAGATTTGAAATGAGCAGAAAGCTGGTGAACACACTGTGGAATGAAAGATGAAAAGCATAGGAGATCCAACGTAAGTGTAATCACGATAGTGAAGACCCTAGTAATCCTGATACTCCAGCTTCATCCATGCAACTAGAAAGTTTTGCTGCAACTCTAGTGGTAGAGTCTAGTGCACAGCAGATCATGATCGATCTAGTTGCCTTGGGTGGTACTCAAAAGGAAACAGGAAAGGTTTGATGTTTTAGAGAGTGATAAGGATATTGTTCTTCAGTCAACGTTGGTTGAAAGTGTTCAGTGAATGTGGGTGCAGTTGTCCATTAGAAATGAAGACCAAAGATGAAACAATAGTCAAGGGGAGTTTGTTGATACACTTTTGTGCCTGTCGTTTGTTCTTAGTTATGTCAGTAATTGTAAGCTCTATGTTTATTGTGTCTGTAAAGTTTTGTTCGTGTCGACCAAATCAAGATTTACTCCTATCTTGATTTAGTATGATGTTTAGTTTGTATGTATTGTAAAATAGTTGCATGTGTGCATACTGTTAAGTTTTGTGTTTCAGATCATGTCTGTTAGCAGTGTTCTCCAAAGAACCACTTGTTCGTGCGAGTGACCGGTGCTTCGTATGAGCAAGGTGCTTGTTTGTACGAGCCATTGCTTGCTCGTGCGAGTCATTTACATGTTCGTATGAATGACCATTCAAGAAGAACATTTACTTGTTAGTACGAGCGACTTACGTATTCGTACGAGCCATCAGATTGTTCGTACGAGTAACCCTTTCACGAATAACAGTTCTTCACAGCAGCTGGTTGTTCGTGAGAATAGTCCACAAAGAACCTGTTCTTCGTGGGCTTTGTTGTTCTTTGTACAACCAGTAACATTCTTCGTGAAGTTGCTAGGTGTTGGGCCTATATATAGAAATGCACTTCACAGTTCACGTAAGAGAGAGTATAGAGAGAATACCTTGAGTATGTATGAACATTGTGTGTATGTGTTTGTACTAGCTCTCTTCAGTTAATTAAAAGATAGTGAAACTTTGGTTACTTTGTGTTCACTATACTTTGCTTTGGTTTGTGTGACATCCCGGTTTTTCAGATATCTTAAACGCACTACTTCACGGTTATTTGTTCCTACGTTAAATTGATTCGGAGACTTAAATTGCACGCTCGAAATAATTACGATAACTTCGTGAACTTGTCAAATGAATTATGTGCTATGTGTATTAGACGCTTATAAGCTTGGTGTGTGATTATGTTATGTTTCGATTTCATGGTGGTTATGGATAAAAGATATAGTAAATATATAGACAAATCGAACCGAGCCGCGACACGAGTCGGCCTCATTCCTTGGGACTCAAGGAGTTGAGCGAAACTTGAGAATCAAGTTTTAAACCCAAACCGACCCACCCAAACCCCTTTGCGGCCGCAAGCTAATCGCCCAAACCATTCCTCTTTGCTTTCCTCCCTTACACTATAAATAGGTAACATGCATGAGAATTGTAAACACACACAAACCCTAATCAAGAAGCAAGTCGACGGCAGCCTACTCCTTTTCCTTTCTCTCGGTCGCGACAGCAGCTTGCCCCTTTCTCCCTCTCGGTCGCAAGTCTCGCCAACATCCGAATCGGTCCCATCAAGTTCTCGGCTCATAGATCTTATTGTAAAGGTTAGAGTTATCATTATTTGCAAAGTTATAATAGGATTATAAACTCTTGATCATGTTTGAATGTAGTGTTATGTTGTTAGCCGATTTATTTATGCTAGTTGCGGTTAAGATGATTAGAGGAATCCAGAAACATTAGGCTGTGTTTTGTGTAATAAAAACTATATGTTATGATTAGGGTTTGCATGGGTATGATATATATGATGATATATGATTGGTAATTCTGTTCTTGATCGCTTATGTTAAATGTATCGATGGTTTAAACGGGTTAGATTGTGATAAAGTGCTGAATCAGGATGCTGAATGGTGTTTACAGCCAACTTCAACTGGCTGTAACTTGGTTATTATTTATCGAAAAACGGATTTTCTGAAGTCTAAAACGTAGAGTTTTGAAAAACGCTTCTAATGGCGCTGGATTCATATTTTTCTGAAGACGTTTGGTATTTTTAAGTGGCCAATTATGTTCAGTAACTGAAGCTGTGAAAATTCTGAAAAATTGTTAGTTGGTTATTGAGTCGGATCTAATAATTTGTAGAGAGTCGAATCATGAAATTTGTACAGCAACTAGATATGGAAATTTCCGGGAAACTCCCACTGGAATTTTGTTAATTGGACGAACGGTGATTTTTAAATAAATTCTTCCGTGGACTGCAGTCAGAAAGTGACGAATCTGACTGCAGCCTAGCATATTAATATTTTTGAATAATTAGTAAAGTGTTAGGACTTGAAAAATTTATATAAAATTCTACAGTATAGTTGACACCTTCTGTAAAATAATTGGAATTTTTGGAATGTTCGAACTATTTTATAAAAATCCTCGAAAACAGCCTAATTATGAGTATATAAGCTGAAACTTGATAACTTGCGAATGTGTGTACCAAAGTGTTGTATGGATTGATTGATTGTGTTCATGATAAATTGTTTTGATCATTAATTGGTATGATGATACTTGCATGCATGATTTGAGTCTTAGGAATTGTCATTTTATGTACCGCATTGTGTGTTAGTATGTGTAGGGCTTGTATCAGTGTGTTCACACACTAACTCTAAATCAATTGACTTGTTAGGACGCAATTAACGGTCCCATCATTTGCAACTTCTGTGTTACACTAACCGAGCAACTAAAGGTGAGTTCACGGCCCCAAATTTTATCCGGTTTTAAACAACAGGGGGAAAAACATGTATACACTCTACAACTCTATCTCTTTACGTTATACGAAATTAACGTCATTAAACTATTCGGTAACTAAGTTAATGTTAATGTACGTTATGGTCACTAAGCAGCTATATCACACAAGTCCTCGACAATCTCTCGGATTGTTAGTATTGGGTTTAGATAGCGGGGAAATTATAAGTAGTACTACTGGGCCCGACAAGCCCCATCCGAGCTAGTCGCGCTAGCCGACCGGGTATGGTCAACGGGTGAATAATTTGGCCTAACTTCGCCATGGTCAGTGATAGGCCTGGCAACACGGAGGCACAACAGTCAGCTTCGATCGCGAACACTTACGTGACATAACTTTAGGCTAGCTACCTACATGTTAACATTGAACTTAATTACGAATCAACAATATTATCCCGGGTTAGGGATAATGGAACCAACAACGTTATTATTCCGGGTTAGGAATATTGGAACCTCATTATTATTCCGGGTAAGGAATAATGGAACTATCGGTATTATTCCGGGTTGGGAATAATGGAACTAAATCGTTATCCCGGTTAGGGATAACAGGGGAAACAAACTTATAACCGAACAAACGAATTTATGAAAACCTGTGAACTCACTCTTCTTTAATGTTGACACTTGTTTGTTTACATGTTTCTCAGGACGCTAGGAGCTCTAGGTGCACTCACTTGCACTGATCAAGACATCTTTTATCGAGTCTCATTTACAAACATTGTTTTGGGTTTTCTTTAGTTTTGGCGTTTGTGTTGGCGCCCATTCCTTTACTTTATTTTTATGCTTCCGCTCAACTTTAAGAACTAATGCTTCCGCTAAACATTGAAACCAACTAAAGCAATCTAAAATTAACTATGAATGGTTAAACAATGATTTTGGAAAACGTATTAACAAATCATATAGAGTCGTTCGACGTTACTAGTGTCTCAGATTCTGGTTTGTTCACACGCCTCGCGGTAAAACTCTGCAAGTGGAAATTGAGGGTGTGACAGATTGGTATCAGAGCCACTAGCTATAGAGAACCAGGTTTGCATTAAAAGTAGACCTATACTATAGCTGATTACACGACACTAGACGTAGTTTGGCACCGAACTGTTATATCTTGTTATGTGATGTACCACAACTGTGTTATGTAGAATATGAATGCATAATAAGAAATGAATGCAACTCGTAACTAACTACACAACCTAACAGGCAATGTCATCATCATCATCATCCGACAAACTTTCGCAACCAAGGGCGCCGGAAAGGCACCTATGGTGGAACCCTCACCATCTTATGGCGTGGAGACACGCTCAGCTGCGAGAAAAAGGCTCGCTCTAGGGGGGGAGTCGTCCTCACGCCCGACCATCGCTGTGCCGGTCGAACCGGTTAACTCGGTAGAAGTAGGGAGCAACCTACTTAGAGATATGATACGGAAACAACAAGAACAATTAGAAAGAATGCATGAAACCATCCTAGCACAGGGATGGATGATACGACAATTGACAGGTAAGACTGGATCGCTCGAGGAAGAGCAACATACGAGTAAGATAGCTCGTAACACTTTAGCTAGAGATCTTCGTGCTGAGCAGATAAGGGCTGACTGGCTCGAAGACAGAGTCCTTGAATCTAGCTAGAGAATTCAAGAACTAGAACAGAATCAGGCACCTGCACCAGTCCCTCCAGTGCCGGTAGAGGAGGATCCGGAAGAGGATCCAGAGGAGGATCCGAAAGAGGATCCAGAGGAGGACCCAGAAGAGGATCCAGAGGAGGATCCCGAGGAGGATCCGGAGGAAGACCCAGCTGTAGAAGCTGGAAACACCGAGGAGGATGACGGTAACGATAGCGATTTGGGGGATGGAGACGTAGAAGACTGACACGTCTCGCTTATTTTATTTACTTTCCTTCAGTCTATTTATTTTCCTACTTATGTTTAAACTTGAGACTTTATAGTAAACTGATATGTTTGGTTGGCACTTTGTAAGACGTTGAAACTTTATTTAATTGAATATTTCTTTTGACTGTTTAATTTATTTGGGTTGACGTAATCTGAGAAATTATTTAAGTATGGAATAGGATAACTATATTGGATATATAGACTTATCGGTGTGTGTTTATGTTGTCTTACGAAGATCTAAATGGCAACTGGACGTCGCGGAAACCTTAACATGACGCCCGAAGAATTAGCTGCAATGATCCAAGAGCACGTGAATGCAGCTCTAGCGGGTGTTCAAAACCAACCGGCAGGTAACCATTATTAAATTTTCATGGGAAAATCTAATAGTCGGGCTAGTAAAATTTCTCGCTGACTACCTGTCCTCTGTCAGCAGGAGGGGGTCTTAACCCCTACAAGATGTTTCTCGACGCGAAGCCGAGCAAATTCACGGAGGCAGAAGGACCCATAGGACTGGTCCGCTGGATCGAAAAGTCCGAATCAGTGTTCTAAATTTGCAATTGTCTGGAGGCCAACAAGGTCAAATATGCTGCCTCAACATTGGAGGATGGGGCACTAACTTGGTGGAATGCACAAGTCCAAACGCGTGGACTTATTGCTGCAAATGCAATGGCCTGGGCCGAGTTTAAGGCCCTAATCAAGGAAGAGTATTGTCCGCGAGACAGAGTTCAACAGTTGGAGCAAACATTATGGAACCACAAGATGGTGGGATCTGAAATTGAAGCATACACAGCGAAACATCACGACTTGGTATTTCTATGTCCCGATCTGGCCAACACTGTTGAGAAACGACTCGAGTTTTACCTTGGGGTCTGGTCCCTGAGATTCAGGGTATGGTAATGGCTAGTAACCCTGCAACTGAGCATCAAGCAATCAGGTTGGCGCACAAACTCACCGATAAGGCGGTGGAACAAAAGAAGTTGCCAACTCGGGGTACGACTGAAGTTGCCCCTGATAATAAAAGAAAGTTTGAAGACTCGTCTGCTCGACAGTCTTCGTCATCCCAGCCACAACAGGGGAACCAGAAACGGTTCAATAATTACAACAGCCACCGGGGTCACAATAATCAGCCCGCCAACAACAACCAGAACGCAAGCGGCTATGTAGGTCGAAAGCCGCAGTGCAATCGTTGTAATCTTCATCATCACGGCCCTTGTGCCGGGAATCGCTGCCAACGATGTGGCAAAGTGGGACATGCGGCAAAGGATTGTCGCGGGGAAATCATGTCCCGACAAAACCAAAATCAACCCTAGGGTCAGCAGCAGGGTGTTAACCGGGGATGCTATCAGTGTGGTAGCACTGCCCACTTCAAAATAGACTGCCCACAGCTGCGTAACAACAACAACAATGATGGGAACAACCACAACCACAATAACCACAACAACAATAATGGAAATGGTGGCACAGGAGGTGCCAAAGGTCGCGCATTTACGCTGGGCCGCGGAGAGGCCAGAAACGACTCGAACGTGGTCACTGGTAAGTTTCCCCTTAATGAACATTTTGCTACTGTGCTTTTTGATACGGGTGCGGATAGGAGTTTTATATCTGAGTCTTTTAGGAAGAACCTAAATCTCACGCCTAAACCCTTAGAGACCCCTTATGCCATAGAACTAGCCGATGGTAATTCTGTAGATGTGACCCAAATAGTGTCCGGCTGTCAACTCAAACTCGCGGGTCACACCTTTACCATTGATCTGATGACAACTACCCTGGGTAGTTTTGACGTGGTAGTCGGAATGGACTGGCTATCCGACGTCTGAGCTGAAGTTCTCTGCTTCGAAAAATCTATCCGTATACCGCTCTCTAACGACGAAATCTTGACGGTGCAAGGCGAGAAGGCAGGCGCCGTCACAAACATCATCTCTTACATGCAAGCGCAGAAGTATCTTCGGAGGAAGAACTCCTTTGCTTTGCTCGCACCGGTTACCGAACAGCCTAAGGACGAGAAACGTATAGAAGACATCCCCATCGTCCGTGATTTTTCTGATGTATTCCCAGAGGAGTTACCTGGTCTTCTACCACATCGACAATTGGAGTTTGAAATTGAATTGGCAAACCATGCAACTCCCATCGCCAAGGCCCCATACCGCCTAGCTCCAGCCGAGCTGCAAGAGCTGTCTACCCAACTTCAGGAACTGTTAGAAAAAGGATTTATCCGACCTAGCACTTCGCCATGGGGAGCTCCAGTCCTTTTTGTCAAGAAGAAGGACGGGACCTTCCGCATGTGCATTGACTACAGGGAACTCAATAAGGTTACTGTCAAGAACTGATACCCATCACCTCGCATCGACGATCTCTTCGACCAACTTCAAGGGTCAAGCTACTACTCCAAGATTGATCTACGGTCCGGTTATCACCAGTTACGCGTCAGGGAGGAGGATATCGCTAAGACGGCATTTCGTACTCGGTATGGCCATTATGAGTTCTTGGTCATGCCCTTCGGTCTCACCAACGCACCCGCAATGTTCATGGACCTCATGAACCGTGTGTGTAAACCGTATCTCGATAAGTTCGTCATTGTGTTCATCGATGACATACTCAGCTACTCTAAAGGTGAAGAAGAACATGCTGAGCATCTACGATTACTGCTGGGATTACTTCAACAGGAGAAACTATATGACAAGCTTTCAAAGTGTGATTTCTGGATTCGGGAAGTTCAGTTCCTCGGGCATAACGTAAATGAAAAGGGTATCCATGTCGACCCCGCCAAGATTGAAGCTATCAAAAACTGGGAAGCACCCAGGACACCGACGGGGATCCGCCAATTTTTGGGTTTGGCTGGTTACTACAGACGTTTCATCGAGGGATTTTCAAAGATCGCGCAACCGCTTACTACCCTCACCCAGAAAGGCATCAAGTATGCTTGGGGTGACAAGCAGGAAGCGGCATTTCAATTGCTGAAACAGAAACTTTGCAATGCACCCATTCTGTCCTTGCCGGAAGGGACAGATGATTTTATAGTATATTGTGATGCTTCCATTCAGGGATTGGGATGCGTACTCATGCAACGCGATAAGGTCATCGCGTATGCGTCCCGGCAATTGAAGGTTCACGAGAAAAACTACACAACACATCACCTGGAATTGGGAGAAGTAGTGTTTGCACTTAAGATTTGGAGACACTACCTATATGGAACGAAGTACACAATCTTTACAGACCACAAGAGCCTCCAAGACATCTTTGATCAGAAGGAGTTGAACATGCGACAGCGTCGCTGGGTCGAACTCTTGAACGATTATGAATGTGCCATTCGGTATCACCCGGGTAAAGCTAACGTGGTAGCTGATGCCCTCAGTAGAAAGGAACACTTGAAACCTCGTCGGGTACGAGCACTATAGCTCACGATTCATTCGGGGACACCCGAACAGATACGCGACGCGCAGTTAGAAGCAGTTAAGGAAGAAAACATCAAGGCCTAATCGGTGGGAAAGATGGAACGCGATTGGGAAGTAAAACCCAATGGAGCCCGGTATTTCATGAGTCGTATATGGGTACCTCTCTACGGAGACCTTAGAAAGCTAGTCATAGACGAAGCTCACAAATCCCGATACTCTGTCCATCCTGGTTCGGATAAGATGTATCAGGACCTTAAAGATGCGTATTGGTGGCCCAACATGAAAGCTGATATAGCCACCTACGTGAGCAAGTGTTTGACTTGTGCAAAAGTCAAGGTAGAGTATTAGAAACCATCGGGGTTACTTCAACAACCTGAGATCCCAGTGTGGAAATGGGATCAGATCTCGATGGACTTCATCACTAAACTCCCGCGAACTTTGGGTGGTTGCGATACCATCTGGGTGATTGTGGATCGTTTAACTAAGTCCGCACACTTCCTAGCTATTAAAGAAACAGATAAGATGGAGAAGTTGACTCGCATCTACATTAAGGAAGTAGTTTCTCGGCACGGAGTGCCAACGTCCATCATCTCAGACAGAGATGCCCGCTTCACGTCCAACTTTTGGCAGTCACTTCAGAAAGCGTTGGGAACACGCTTAGATATGAGCACAGCTTATCACCCTCAGACTGATGGTCAAAGCGAAAGGACCATACAGACCTTGGAAGACATGCTTAGGGCGTGCGTAGTCGACTTCGGGAATAGTTGGGAAATCCACCTGCCTTTAGTGGAATTCTCGTATAACAACAGTTACCATACGAGTATATCGACAGCACCGTTTGAGGCATTATACGGTCGTAAATGTAGATCACCGATCTGTTGGGCAGAAGTCGGTGACAGTCAACTCACAGGCCCTGAGTTGATACTTGAGGCTACTGA
Source organism: Scalesia atractyloides (assembly GCA_947069175.1). Lineage (NCBI taxonomy): Eukaryota > Viridiplantae > Streptophyta > Magnoliopsida > Asterales > Asteraceae > Scalesia > Scalesia atractyloides. The sequence continues at coordinate 19,776,229 of CAMTDV010000116.1, read as the reverse complement.
AAAGATTGTACAAATCAGAAACCGCATGGCGGCGGCACGAGATCGACAGAAAAGCTACGCTGATCAACGACGCAAACCGCTCGAATTTCAAGTAGGCGACCGCGTCCTACTGAAGGTGTCACCCTAGAAGGGTATAATCCGCTTTGGAAAACGAGGCAAACTAAACCAACGGTACGTAGGCCCGTTTGTGATCTTGAAACGTATTGGACCCGTAGCTTATCAATTAGACCTTCCTGCCGAACTCAGTGGAGTTCCCAACGTTTTTCACGTGTCGAATCTGAAGAAGTGTCTATCAGATGAAACCCTAGTCATTCCATTGGATGAGATTCAAGTGGATGAACAACTGCACTTTGTGGAACAACCTATCGAGATCATGGATCGTGAGATCAAGACTCGAAGGCATAGTAAGATTCCAATCGTCAAGGTCCGTTGGGACTCTAAGCGTGGACCGGAGTTCACATGGGAAAGAGAGGACCAAATGAAAAGCAAATACCCACACCTCTTTGCAGCTGAGCAGCAAACTAACGATACCAGCAACTAAATTTTCGGGACGAAAATTCTTTTAACATGGGGATGATGTGACAACCTAGGAATTTCTTGTAATTTCGCGTACCATTGTTAACGAACTAAATCTTTGTGCGTGGCACTCAAAACACGTACGCTGCATGCTAAACCGCGTTTACTCAATTTTCGGGACGAAAATTCTTTCAACATGGGGATAATGTGACATCCCGGTTTTTCAGATATCTTAAACGCACTACTTCACGGTTATTTGTTCCTACGTTAAATTGATTCGGAGACTTAAATTGCACGCTCGAAATAATTATGATAACTTCGTGAACTTGTCAAATGAATTACGTGCTATTGTGTATTAGACGCTTATAAGCTTGGTGTGTGATTATGTTATGTTTCGATTTCATGGTGGTTATGGATAAAAGATATAGTAAATATATAGACAAATCGAACCGAGCCGCGACACGAGTCGACCTCATTCCTTGGGACTCAAGGAGTTGAGCGAAACTTGAGAATCAAGTTTTAAACCCAAACCGACCCACCCAAACCCCTTTGCGGCCGCAAGCTAATCGCCCAAACCATTCCTCTTTGCTTTCCTCCCTTACACTATAAATAGGTAACATGCATGAGAATTGTAAACACACACAAACCCTAATCAAGAAGCAAGTCGACGGCAGCCTACTCCTTTTCCTTTCTCTCGGTCGCGACAGCAGCTTGCCCCTTTCTCCCTCTCGGTCGCAAGTCTCGCCAACATCCGAATCGGTCCCATCTAGTTCTCGGCTCATACATCTTATTGTAAAGGTTAGAGTTATCATTATTTGCAAAGTTATAATAGGATTATAAACTCTTGATCATGTTTGAATGTAGTGTTATGTTGTTAGCCGATTTATTTATGCTAGTTGCGGTTAAGATGATTAGAGGAATCCAGAAACATTAGGCTGCGTTTTGTGTAATAAAAACTATATGTTATGATTAGGGTTTGCATGGGTATGATATATATGATGATATATGATTGGTAATTCTGTTCTTGATCGCTTATGTTCAATGTATCGATGGTTTAAACGGGTTAGATTGTGATAAAGTGCTGAATCAGGATGCTGAATGGTGTTTACAGCCAACTTCAACTGGCTGTAACTTGGTTATTATTTATCGAAAAACGGATTTTCTGAAGTCTAAAACGTAGAGTTTTGAAAAACGCTTCTAATGGCGCTGGATTCATATTTTTCTGAAGTCGTTTGGTATTTTTAAGTGGCCAATTATGTTCAGTAACTGAAGCTGTGAAAATTCTGAAAAATTGTTAGTTGGTTATTGAGTCGGACCTAATAATCTGTAGAGAGTCGAATCATGAAATTTGTACAGCAACTAGATAACGAAATTTCCGGGAAACTCCCACTGGAATTTTATTAATTGGACGAACGGTGATTTTAAAATAAATTCTTCCGTGGACTGCAGTCAGAAAGTGACGAATCTGACTGCAGCCTAGCATATTAATATTTATGAATAATTGGTAAAGTGTTAGGACTTGAAAAATTTATTTAAAATTCTACAGTATAGTTGACACCTTCTGTAAAATAATTGGAATTTTTGGAATGTTCGAACTATTTTATAAAAATCCTCGAAAACAGCCTAATTATGAGTATATAAGCTGAAACTTGATAACTTGCGAATGTGTGTACCAAAGTGTTGTATTGATTGATTGTGTTCATGATAAATTTTTTGATCACTATATTGGTATGATGATACTTGCATGCATGATTTGAGCTTAGGAATTGTCATTGTATGTACCGCATTGTGTGTTAGTATGTGTAGGGCTTGTATCAGTGTGTTCACACACTAACTCTAAATCAATTGACTTGTTAGGACGCAATTAACGGTCCCATCATTTGCAACTTCTGTGTTAAACTAACCGAGCAACTAAAGGTGAGTTCACGGCCCCTAATTTTATCCGGTTTTAAACAACAGGGGGAGAAACATGTATACACTCTACAACTCTATCTCTTTACGTTATACGAAATTAACGTCATTAAACTATTCGGTAGCTAAGTTAATGTTAATGTACGTTATGGTCACTAAGCAGCTATATCACACAAGTCCTCGACAATCTCTCGGATTGTTAGTATTGGGTTTAGATAGCGGGGAAATTATAAGTAGTACTACTGGGCCCGACAAGCCCCATCCGAGCTAGTCGCGCTAGCCGACCGGGTATGGTCAACGGGTGAATAATTTGGCCTAACTTCGCCATGGTCAGTGATAGGCCTGGCAACACGGAGGCACAACAGTCAGCTTCGATCGCGAACACTTACGTGACATAACTTTAGGCTAGCTACCTACATGTTAACATTGAACTTAATTACGAATCAACAATATTATCCCGGGTTAGGGATAATGGAACCAACAACGTTATTATTCCGGGTTAGGAATATTGGAACCTCATTATTATTCCGGGTAAGGAATAATGGAACTATCGGTATTATTCCGGGTTGGGAATAATGGAACTAAATCGTTATCCCGGGTTAGGGATAACAGGGGAAACAAACTTATAACCGAACAAACGAATTTATGAAAACCTGTGAACTCACTCTTCTTTAATGTTGACACTTGTTTCTTTACATGTTTCTCAGGACGCTAGGAGCTCTAGGTGCACTCACTTGCACTGATCAAGACATCTTTTATCGAGTCTCATTTACAAACATTGTTTTGGGTTTTCTTTAGTTTTGGCGTTTGTGTTGGCGCCCATTCCTTTACTTTATTTTTATGCTTCCGCTCAACTTTAAGAACTAATGCTTCCGCTAAACATTGAAACCAACTAAAGCAATCTAAAATTAACTATGAATGGTTAAACAAATGATTTTGGAAAACGTATTAACAAATCATATAGAGTCGTTCGACGTTACTAGTGTCTCAGATTATTATTTGTTCACACGCCTCGCGGTAAAACTCTGCAAGTGGAAATTGAGGGTGTAACAGTTTGCATATACACTTGGATTCCGCACTAGTCTGTGTGTGTTAAACAAAAAGGAAGAGGGTTATCTTGATCCTCCAAGTGGACCTACAAGTTTATACCTTCCATGAAAAAAATGGGTTTTGATGAGTTGGTTGACGGATGCAAGCTTGTTCCTCGCTGAAACTGTGAACGGGGGATCGGCTCCTCCGATGAGCAACTGGTCTGATCTAACTCAGCTAACAGAGGTGGAATTCATTGCTAGAGAGGATGACAAACGAACAAGTAAGATCTTACTGTTTAATTGCTCTGAATTGTATTGATTGACGTGCAAATTACAGATGCAAGTAAACAAATCAGCAGGGCTTTGCCGTACCAACTGAACTAACACCTTAGCTCTGACACAACACTCCTCTATTTATAGGTTGACATGACTTGCACTGGAGTCTGTGAAACAGAGACTGTGACTCGTGCGAGTGGTTGCCCCGTACGAGTGATAGATTGTCACTCGTACGAGTCAACTGACTCACTCGTACGAATCTCTACAAAACATATAAAATAAACAATAACATTTATATAAATAATGTTTAAGCCCTATATACAGTATCGACATATCTTAGACGTAGGCAATAGACATTATGCACCAACAGAAATCATGTTGGAATCACCTTTGGATCTTCAAATGGACTTAGAATCAACTTGAAATGGACTTGGATCTTCAAGATTTGAATGAAAATTAAAAATGGAAGTGGAGTGGAGGTGGGTTCGGCCGAGAAAAGTATAGTTTATGGAAGTTTCTTGGGTTTTAATGATTGTAAATTAAAACCCAAGTGTAGGCTTACACTTGGCAAGGAAGATGTGTGGTGGGCACCCAGAGCCGCCACCACCACCTCTACACAAGTACATCACATATACATATGCATATATATATATATATATATTTTATATTCATGCATAAACATGTATATAACTGATTATCGGGTATTTTATCTTGTGTTTTATTCGCGTTTTAAGGCGTTTTAAATTATTTTTATCATTCTACAAACATTAACTCACTGTAATATTTCTAAACAACATATTATTTACCTTGATTGGCTTCATCGTTTAATTTCTGTAAGATACGCGCGGTATTGCGCCGTACGCGATTAAATTCGCAAAACAATATTTTTTAGCATTTTGCTTAATTTTTCCTCATGGATATGATTAAAAATATCATGTAGTAATAAGAGAATATTTTAGGATTTTAACATTAATCTGGCGGTCACCGACGTTCGTTTCGCATTTTGTTAGTTACATGATAAGCTTATATCTTGTTTTTCCCAACATAATTTTAAGCAAAGTTTGTACTTGCCAACACATCAAAAATCATTAATTAACATCAAATCAAATTAAATAATGTGACACCCGGCTATTTTGAGTCTGTATTGTACAACTGTGACACGTGTTATGAATAAATAAAGGCAATATTTTTATTATATATGGTGTTAATATATCGTATTTGATGTGCTGGTAAATCCAAACTTTGTTAGAAATTATGTTGGCAATAATAAGATAAACACTTATCGCGCAACGAACGAAATGCGAAACGAATGTTGGTGACCGTTCGATTAATGTTAAAATCCTAAAAATATTCCGTTATAATTAAAATGCTATTTTAATCATATCCGTGACGAAAAATTAATTAAAACGCTTAAAAACACTATTTTGCGAATTTAAGCGCGTACTTCGCAATATCATGCGTATATTACAAAATATAAACAACGCAACCAGTCTAGGCAAATAAAATATTGTTCAGCAATATTATGGCGAGTTTATTTTATAGAACTGATTAAAATAATTTTAAACGCCTTAAAACGAGAATAAAACGCAAGATAAAATACCCAGTAGCCAGTTATGTACATGTTTTCAACTAATATATATTACATTTGTGTATGTATATGCATGGGTATATGAGAGTGGGACATAGGTGGCGGGCATAAAGGTGCCCACCTTTTCTTGAATGCTTCCATTTTGACAAGTGTTGGTCACTGGAAGAACACACAATGATTACAAACCTTCTCACACTCCATACATGCATTTTTCAAGACCAAAAATTCAAAATACTTCATCATATCTCTCTCTCTCAAAATTGTACATACATACACCCCCATTTTTGAGTTTCAACCATAATCTTGAAGATCTAAGTCCATTCCAAGGTAATCCACGGAGGTGCAAGCTTCATATCTTCAAAATGTTATCAAAACCACCAAAAATCTTAAAGGTACAAGTTTACTTTTAAAACTTGAAAACTAATAACAAATTGTTCTTGATTCTTGGTGATGATGAAGATGATGAAGGATTTCTCTTAAACTTGGAATTATCCACAAACTTGAAAACTAATAACAAATGGTTTTAATCAAAATAAAAATGGAAGTATGTGTCTATATATATGGATGTGAGTGTGTCTATATACACATTAGAGATTGTGTTTTGACTTTTAAATGTTCTTAATTGATGTGGATTTAATAAGGTAAATGCATGCATGATTAAAAAGGGTTTTTGGATAAAGTTCATATGATTAAAGACGAATATGTGAAAAGTTGAATCTTGTAAGTATATGTGCACATGTGTGTGTCATGTGTGTGTGTGTATATATGTATATATATATATATATATATATATATATATATGTATGCATGCATGTGGGTTTTGTTGGTTTGTTCATAAAAGCATCAGAATGTTACATGCATTGATGCTATGAATGATATGATGATCATTAGATGAAAATGATATTTGGATAATATGAAATAAATGTATGTTTGATGCATTTAAGTTTTTGGATGATGATGATAAATAACCATGCATTAGGTACTTGTACATAAGCATGCATGATGGTTAAATGATCATAAGGTGGTGAATTTGAAATGATATGATAAAAATGTATGAAATCAGAATATAAACATGCAAAAATGATGTTATATGATGTATTATGATAATATAAAATTATGTGATAAGTTTAGTAGCTTTACATGTTGTACATGTAGCTTAAAAAGTAGTAAAATTGGTGAAATTGCATGATTTATGTGACTTACATTAAATCTGCACTAACATTAGTATAAGTACCATTTTATTCAGTAAATAACATTATTATGTTCAATATCAAGTCGTGACGATTTGGGGTGATCATAGGAAAGTTCAGTACAAGACATTGCGTTAAAAACGATAAAAATCGGCTTTTAGGGTGATTTTTGTAAATTGTTTTAGATCAGGTTATAAAATGATATTTTTATGATAAATATTTTAACTTATATCAAGTATCTTTGGTGTTTGGCTAGTCATACGTGACTTCTGATGCACGAAAACGTTACCGAAATGTTAAAATACGCATATTTCAACGTACACGAAAAGGAATGTTCAAGGATGAACTTTGTGTGATATAATATGATATGTGAATATGAGTATATGTAATGTGATATGTTAAGTGTTGACATAATAGTAGGAATTAAGACTATGCATGTACGCTTGGATGGTTAAATCGGTAATATCGGTAAATGTCACGTTAACTTATTTGTCGAGCATGAAAATAATGCATAGGTTTACTTGATAAGTTATTCCGTGTGTATATGCTTTAAAAATAATAAAATATAATTGACGAGATACGTGTATTACGATATTTGATAATAGTTCATGTTTATGTAAATATATTACGAAGCGCAAATCGTAGATATATTGCTTATGTGAAAATTCTAAGCATTGGCGAAACTTAGGTATTTTGTGGAATATTGGTTATTAAATCGTTCCTACTTAAATTAAGACGTGTAGACCAACTTTTAGGATTGCACTAGTATAAATACGCACCCAAAGGTTAGTTTCACTAACTCTTCTTTTTACTTTTTATATAATTTTGGGGGAAGAACGCGCCTTAAAAGGATAATTATACGTTTTTGTATAAAATACGCCTTTTATTAAATTATAAATATATTTTCATGGAAAATAAGATTTGAAAATCATAATATGTTTCGGGAGAAACGGGATTGATTGAATATAAATACGTTTCGGGGAGAAAAAAATTTTCGTTGTTTATATATACGTTTCGGGGAGAAACGGGTTGATTGATTATATGTATGTTTCAGGGAGAAACGGGGATTATTATGGTGTTTGGGGTAAGATGACCATGTAGATTTAAAAATATTTAAATCTAAGTGTGATGATTTGCTTGATCTCAAGAGAGTAAGTATCAAGTTAGGGTTACGTCTCGTGGGGACTTCGGGGAATTTGAATAACACATAATATTAAATTTATCAATTTTAGTAGGATATATATATTCTACGTGAGGCATGCATTATAAGTGACCCATTGTGGGGCACTTGCTCAAAGTTTGTCGTTTCATCATTAATACCATTAAGCGTGGAATTGTTGATAGATCTATCGAGTTGACCACCCCGTTGTGACCATAGCTCCGTGTCAAGTTAAGCGATGAATTTATATTCTGTTATTATCTAGCATTGATTAAACCCTTCTTGTTAATATAGCTCGTATGTCTTGCAAACTTACGAATCTGAACATTGATGCTAGCAATTTAATATGTAAACCTTGGGAAGATGATTTGTATCGAAGATTTTTGGAAAATGTTTGCGATAACTGACCCATGGATTTTTGTAAACGAAGTAAAATTGACTTTCTTAAATATATATCGATGTTTTATTATAAAACTCATAATAAGAAAGTTTTCCTTAAGAAAATTAATCATAATTTGAATATGTAAACTCACCCTCCTTTGTGTTGACAACTGACTTTAACGTGTTCTTCAAGTACATGAGTTCGGCTTCAGGATTTTGGCATATCTTGTAGTTGTTGAAGCATGTTGTGTTAAAAATAATTTGAGACCAAGTGTGTACTATGATCCATAAGGATCAAAAAACTATGTTGTGGCTATGGTTTATGTTTAACAATAAACTCTAAACTTATGTTTTAATTAAGTTAATGGTCCAAAATTAATGATGCGTCGTCTAGCAAGATATCTATGGGTACCAACCTCCGTCACCACTATGTTTGTAATTCCACTACGACATTTTTGGGGTGTGACAAATAATGCATTTATTCATTGATAACACGTGTTACACTAGTATGGTATACACCCTAAATAGTCGGGTGTCACAGTCTCCCTCTACATATCTCGATTTTGCACTAGTCGGAAAGAGGTGGGGATATTTCTATTGCTTCTGGTCCTGTCGTTCCCAAGTGAACTCGGGTCCATGTTTGGACTTCCAACAAACCTTTATTAATTTAATCTGACTCCTCCTAAGCTTCTGGATTTTCCAATCCAAAACTTCAACGTGTTACTCGATAAATCTGAGTTTACCATTCCACATGAACCTCGTCTGGGGGTATGACGTGAGCGGAGTGTGTATAATTTTTAGATATATTTTAAGTACTTTTTCACCCATTATTCAAGCTTAAAATTTATAAAACACCATATAACACTGTCACTCTCTACAACATGCTAGGGCAAGTGCACCCATTGTTGGCGTAGTATTGTGATGGTAAGATACCGGGGTCATCCGAGGACACAAGAGCTTTTAATACCAAAATATCGATGACGTCTAATCTAATCAAATTTTGAGAAAAATTGTTTTTAAGTAAGTAAAATAACAAAATAAAAGAGAGTAATAAAAGTAACAAATAGACAAGATAGAATCACTTGGTTACGACTTCTTATTTATATATCATATGATGATTTCCTCACTTTGGGTTTTTAAAGAGATTATCTTAGTTAAAGTGGCATGTCCCTCTTTTGGATGCAATGCTACCCTCAACCATATTGGTCTGAGTCAGCAGAGATACACTCCCGCAAGGCCGGGTTAAGATTTTAGTAGTATTTATAAGGGATTCAAGCCGTTCTTACTTCCTCCTATTTGATGGTATCTACATCAAGGGAAGTCCTAATAAGCTTGAGTCAAGTCCTCACAAGATCTATACACTGAACGAGACAAGAACTTTACCCATACCACACTTCTAACCCCCCTTCAAGGTAGTTAACGCGCTTTATATAGACCGTATAGACATGAATGAGTGAATCAACAAAACATGAAGAGATGATAGAATAAAGTTCACTTGCAATATAAAAAACTAGATATTAAAGTCATTAATACAAACCCAATTAAAAAGTTAACCAAAGCTTGGAAACCAAAGTAATACATAAATAACTTTACACCAAGTGATGTAAGAGATTAGCCAATCATGGCCTTTGTTTAACAAAAACTCTTAGGATTAATCTTGGATCCCGAGACTACTACACACACTCTAAAGATGGATGATGGATGAATGTGGTGGATGATGGTGGTGGAGTGTTGGCAGGTGTGAGAGAAGTGGTTTTCCAAGGGATGAGTTGAAATGGAACCAAGCACCCCTATTTATAGCAGGGAACAGAAGCTTCAAACGGCCCCGTGCCCAGTGGGCATGACCACGTGTCATATTTCTTCTTTGTCTTCATTAAATGCACTTGTCAGCCCAAATGCTTGCACGGCCCCGTTTGTCAATGGCACGGCCCCGTTGCCATTGTATTTGTTATACTATATAGGACTTGCGTATCTAGAAGTTGACCATGGCCCGTGTCCATGGGACACGCCCCATATCTCTTGCCTTCTTCTGTTTGTCTTCTTCTTTCTGGAATCTTGAGTGGGGTACGACAAATGCCTAGCAGGCACGCCCCCGTGCTTGTCTTCTGACTTGTTGTTTTTGGTCTTGGGGTGAAGCTCGGAGGGTTGGCATGGTGTATCATCTTTCCTTCTTTTGTATTCATGTTGGTTTTTATGTTAATTTGTTTCTTTTGTACATCTAAGCTCTTTTATTCCTGAAAATCAAAAGTATACAAAGAAACGCTCTTTTTCCAACATTAGTGCTAAAAAGGATTGATTTTATGCCTTATTTGATACAATTTATATGTTGCATTTGGCACATATCAAATACCCCACACTTGAATCTTTGATACAATCTACGAGACACGGACCCGTGTCAAAGTTCTAGAATCAAAATTATTTTTGCAGACTCGAGGCACGGGGGCGCTTACCTCACACAACCCGTGCCGCACTTACTGTTTGGAAGATTTTACTTCGGGTGGCGTTTGTTTACATGCAAGGGGTGTTGTTTTAATGTTCCATTGGTAATGTTCATCCTTCTTTTGAGTGTAATTTTATTCCTACAAGAGAAAACTTCAAAAAGCATTAACTAAAAATACTAAGATTTAAACTACTTTTTTACTAGATAGTCCATGGAATGCCTCCATGGTGCGCCATGTTTATAAGGGTCCTTCGCTAGACCCAAAGTTAGTCAAAAGTTTACCGAGCAGGATGACCCGCACCCAAGTTGCACCGGCTGAGAAGGTAGTCTAGGCTCTAGTTATTGCTTTGATGTAGTTGACCAGATCATCTATCACGCGTTGTCCCACTTCAAACTTTATTTTCTTGTCACCTACCATCAATGTTAGATTTTCGTCACTCATATCCACCATGGCCCGTACAGTGGCAAGGAATGGTCTTCCTAATATGAGTGGGATCTTGGTGTCTTCTTCCATATCAAGGATCACAAAGTCGGTTGGAAAAACAAATTCCCCGACCTTAACCAAGAGATTTTCCACGACACCTTGAAGGGTATTTTACCGACCTATCTGCAAGTTTGATGCTCATCCTTGTAGGATGTGGCTTCCCAAGTTCGAGTCGATTGTACAAAGAAGGCGGGCATTAGGTTGATGCTAGCCCCTAGGTCGGCGAGTGCATTGCTTATTGTAATCCCCCAATAGAGCAAGGAATGGTGAAGCTTCGGTGATCAATCTTCTTTTGGGGAACTCTGTTGAGGAGCGTCGCTGAACATTCTTCACTTAAGTTGACTTGTTGGATCGATTCAATCTTCCTTTTTGTGAGTGAGGAAGTCTCTCATGAATTTGGAGTATTTTGGCATTTTTGTAAGGACTTCAACGAAAGGAAGGTTGATGTGAAGTTGTTTAAGTAAGCTAATGGACATAGTGAATTGCTCATTGTTCTTTTTGCAAAGTAAACGACCGGGGTAGGGGATCAGTGGTGGTTTGGTTGTCTCGGTGTTTTGGGGTTGAGTATTTTATTGGTTACTGGCTATAGGTGTGTTTGGTTGTGTAGTGGTTTGAGGTATGATTGGCTCACTATCGAGGTCCTACCTTCCGACTTCTTAAATTGATGACATATACTTGGGCCTTTGGGTTTGGTTCAGTGTAAATAGGCAAGGCTCCTTGTGGTCTTTCAGAGAAATTTTGGGCAAGTTGGCTTACTTATTTTTCAATGTTTTGCATACTAGCCCGTTGGTTCCTGATTTCGGCTTCAATTTGTAGTAACCTCTTTGAATACCACTTGTCGGATTCAGAGAAAATACTAGTGGTAAGATCCTCAATTCTTTCTCTTCATCCTTTTTGTGGTTGGAAACCTTGTGGCTCATTTCGGGGTTGTTGTTGAAAGTCGGATTGTTGATTATTATTTTGCTGGTTGCTACCCCCGACTCTCTCCATCCAAAGTTGGAATGATTTCACCACTCGGGGGTGAAGGGTTTGCATGGGGCTCCTGGTGATAGTGGGCGGTGATTGAGGTACTTACCACTCCTGCTTGATTTTCCATGTCTTTCATACAACTCTAGTTTTTGTGTGGTCCACCACACTCTTCACAAACCATAACCGAAACCATCTTTTGTAATTCTAGTTTATTTATTTTTGTAGTTAAGGCATCGATTTGGGCTTGTAAAAAGGTGCTTTCGTCCACTTTATGGGCACCCAGGCTATTGATTTTGAACTACTAGGGGTGTGCATTGAAAACTATTTTGAGCGATTTCCTCAATTTGGTTATAAATTTCATCGGGTCGTCGATTTCCAAGGAGTCCCATAAGTTAGAATCAAGGATTTTCCTTGTGTGTGGTAAGAGTCCATTGATGAAAATGGACACTTGTTGGCAAGGTTCAAGACCATGATGCGGGCAGTTCTATAATAACTCCTTGAACTTTTCCCAAGTCTTCGTACAAAGATTCCCCGTCGTCTTGAGAGTATGAATTAATTTATTGGTGGTTTTAGTAGGAGGGAAATATTTGTAGGGGAATTTCCGGGCAAGGTCATCCAAATTGTGCACGGACCCACTTGGGACGGTGTTTAGCCAAGCTTTTGCCCGGTCTTTGAGGGAAAATAGGAACATACGGAGCCGGATGGCATCGTTGGAGGCTCCGTTGATCCAAAGTGTCACATATTCCCAAAAAGTTGGTAATATGTAAGTGGGGATCTTCATCGGGTAGGCCGTGTAAGGTGGCAAAATTTTGGAGCATTTGGATTACGTGTGGTTGAAGCTCAAAGTTGTTGGCATCAATAAGAGGGTTAATAACGGCTCCAAGATTACTGACCGTAGGGCGTAGGTAATCCATGAGAATTCGTTGATCTACCATAGGGAGGTTTTGGGTCAAGGCTGTTTGTCGGCTTTTAGCTTGAAGTATTTTTTCTTAAAAATCATCGGGTTCTTCTAGTGGCACTTTTATGTCATGCACTAGGTTCAATTTTCCATGAATTATACGGAATGGCGTTACCTGCTGTGAACAAAAACACAAAAAAATACTGATCAGAATAGTATCACGGCCCCGTGTCTATGTAGGCATGGCCTGTGCTGTATAGAAAAAGTCTTTGTTTTCCGCTTCCTAGATACTGGAGGTTTGAGACGCCCCGGGTGTCACACCCAGGTCGTAGCGAAAGTGCAAACGTGTGACTATGAGGTAATCATTGCATCCAATCATGTAAACAAGTGTAAATCAACAACGATGCCATACGTATATTAATTTACAACGAACGTTTACAAGTTTCCAAAACTAAATCATAGTTTACAATGGTATCACATCGTCATCAAAAATATAGTTTGAAATACATTACTTCAAAATAAAAGATTGTTTTCATCGTAAAAGCATGTTTAGGGTTTGACTCAATATATACCCATATAAGGTTGGGATATAAGAGGCAAATCCTCCAAAATGGGGCATTCATTGTCATGGCATTTCTCATCTCCCGAAATGTTTCACCAGCTCAAGTCTTGCATCCTGAAATACATGTAATTTTAAAAAGTCAACAAAAGTTGGCGACTTCATGTAGTTAATGTTTTCTTATAAATGTCATGCTTGTAATCCAGTAATGAAATCTGAGTATGTTATCTATCAGTGTGTCGCAAGCACCCTGACATATGTGCCATAAGAAAGCAACCAAACCGAGACAACTTTGACATCATTGGGATCACAAAAGCACTCCTAAGGGTATAACAACCAGGAGCGGAGCGCGCCTCAAACTCAATAGATCTATATCTTTTTCACCTTGGTTACTAAGTGATTAATGGTTACTATTGTCATCATCCTACTTACCACATTTGATCATGTTATCATCTAACCCTTAGCTAACATACTGTTTGTTATGACATGTATTACCCCTCGATGGTTTTAAAACAAACACTTAAAAAAATTGAAAGGAGGGACATGAACTCAGAGTTTTGCGTTCTGTAACTCGTACTTATTTGAATTCAGGTGTCCGTACACGTGTCTAACCTGTATGTTTATTAACTTCATTAGACACCTTGGTCTCATTTGACCTCATACAAGTTGTTCATCTTGAATTCTTGTTGTGTATATATTAGAACAACTTTAATGTTATTATAGTGTTGGTAGTTCGTTTGTTTGATTTTTATTTATATATATATATATATATATATATATATATGTATGTATGTATGTATGTATTGCCATTCTTAGATCATGTGTGAACGGGCCTTGCCTTCACATGTCCTTGTCCCTTGCACGCATGTCATTGGGTCTAGCCCATGTCATGTATGTCATTGGGCCTAGCCCATGTCTTCATTTGATTGGGCCTAACCCATGAAATTATTTCATTGGGCCTAGCCCATGTCTTTATATGATTGGGCCTAGCCCATGTCTTTATGTGATTGGGCCTAGCCCATGTAAATATGTCATTGGGTCTAACCCATGAAATTATATATTTAGGCCTAGCCCATGAAATTATGTGATTTGTGTATTTGGACCTTGTCCATGTCTTTTATATAATGGGTCTAGCCCAACTTAACTTCATGAGCCCATAATATTTATTGTCTTGCACTTGGAAATTTTTACTAAGTTTAGACTTTTAAGTATGTTTATATACTTTGATAAAATTGCTTGGTAATTTTTATACACACTAACTTTCCAGATTTTTCATCATTAATACGTATATTCATTAAGTGTCTAAAATATATTATTTTTAGACGTGTCGTCGTTGTTGTTTAATATGTATGTATGTGTGTGTGTATATATATATTTATATTTCCGCGTCGAAAATCGGTCAAGTGGTAGTAGCTCTTCATGTTGGCGATATGTTCGTTGATCGACGGCGCGACGATGTATTGTATAAATTCGACCATTACCCGCCTAGTCCGCTCGTCCGATTATTGTTTCAAGATTTGTGTAAAAGTGTATGTGTTCATGTTGTTTATACTTGGTAACCTTCAAGTATTTGGTGTGTTGTATTAGTTGGGATTTTGTATTGTATACCCTAGACTTTCAAGATACATACACATGTATTTTACACATTTAATTATGATGGTGACAAAGTATATACATATATTTTTATTCCCAAAAATATATATGTAATAAATAATACTTATTTTTAACTTGTAAAAATATGTATAAGTATTTGTTAAATCCTTGGAAAGTTATGGTTTAACCCTTGTCATTTAAACTTCCTTAATGACGGTTTAGGAAAATAATAAAATTAATGAAAACAAAGGTGCAAGTTACGATCGTGTGCCACCACCCATGTGGAATAGCTATGCAAGTAAGAAACCATCGAGGGTGGAAAAGGCGCTCAATTTAAAATTGAAAACTGAAAAGACAAACAAGCTGCCTACGAACATTGATGTAACATACACCAAACCAGAAAAGGATGTGATTCTAACGTGGCTAAAATTGTGGTTGAAAATGTTCTAAAGAATGAGTATGACAAATCCGAATTGGATGTTGAATCATTAGAAAATAGTTTAAACAATGATCCAAACGTCATCGTATACAAAATGCACGGATCTGATAAACTATATTCCGATGAGGATTTCCCAGTTCAAAATGTCAATCTTGATCGAGTTGATAAGTTGTTCAAGCTTGTTGAGGTGAGCCATTCTGATTTAGAAAAACGGGATGCACCATTTTATTCTAAATCAAAATGTGTCAACAAACCCTACCATCTGAGGGATAGTGATTATCCTGAAAACAAGAGAGCATGGTTGGGTTTCAAAAGAAAAGAACAAATAACAAGTTTCAAAAATTAAACTTTGCTAAGAAAATAGATTTTGTCTATGGGACAACCACTGAAAAGGAGAAAGAGAGCATTGATAAACAATCTAGTGTTGAATTTAAGAAGAAAAGGGAAAGTAGAAAACATGATTTGGATTCCTCTGTTAGAAAAGACAGCAGGATGTGCTACAAGTGTAACAATGTTGGACATATTGCATGACATTGTTCTCAAAGAAATCCAAAACCTGTTTCTAACTCAATCAGATCTACAAAAGATAAGAAACAAAAAGCACCCAAGTTTGTAGCAAAAAAAATTTTGAAAAGAAACAATGAATCCAATAAAAATGTAAAATCAACGATTTAACTTAATTCTAAATTTGAAATTGGTGAAACTTCCACCAAGAATCATAAAAAGGATTCAAAGTTTTATTCTAAAAGGGCAATTATAAAAACACAAACTTGGGTAGCAGAAGTTAAATCATCTTCAGTAGAACTGAAACCGCCCATTCCAGCCAAACCAGCGATCAAACAAAGTGTCAAAAACAAAGTTCCAAAATTTGATATTCCAAACCCACCCAAGACCAAGCAGGCTTGGGTTTCTTTGTTTAAATAGTTTCTTCCTCATGTGTGCAGGGGCTCCCTAGGTCGATCATGTCAAAATGGATTATGGACTGTGGAGCTTCCTAACACATGACTGGGATGCTTGCGTTGTTGCACACGTCAAAGCTATCCAGGGAGGTTACGTTGGTTTTGCTGGGACTCAGGGTAGAAGAATTGTGCAAGAAGGTATTCTTACGAATGGAGTGGTTTCTTTCGACAAGGTGAACTTCATTGCTGAGCTTGAGAACAATCTACTGAGCGATTCCCAAATCTGTCACAAAAAATTCACAACACACTTCAATGACAAAGAATGCTTAATTCTCAAGCCGGGATTCAAAATTCCTGAGGAGTGGATCCTCATGCGTGTTCCACGACAGAATGATCTTTATGTCCTAGACATGAGCGTTGCAACCACTACGTCAAAAAAGGTTCAGCGCTTTGTTTCTAAAGCGACCGAGAAGGAGTCAATCTTATGGCATCGGAAGATGGGGCACATACACCTGAGTAAGATGAATTATTTGGTGCACAACGACCTTGTGGAGGGTGTTAATCTGAAGAATTTTCATTTATCTGATGATTGTCTAAGCTGTAAGAAGGTGAAACAGCATAAGAAATCACACCCAAGAAAATTGCTTAATTCTATAAAGCTACCACTAGAAAGGCTTCATATGGATCTCATTGGGCCAATAAATGTGAAAAACATTTATGGAGATCTATATTGCCTGGTCGTGACAGATGATTTTTCAAGATTCTCAGGGTTTTCTTTCTGGAGAGTAAAGATGAAACGTTTAAAAGTCTTATAATTCTCTTAAGGAAGCTTGAAAACATGTATCACTTGCCTATCAAAAAATTCGCAGTGACAATGGTACTGAGTTCAAAAACATGAGGATGCTCGAATTCTGCAACGAAAAGGGGATTCTTCATGAATTCAGCGCTCCCTATACTCCTCAACAAAATGGAGTTGCTGAACGTAAGAATCGCATACTAATCAAGACTGCCATATTAATGCTCGTTGATTCAAAACTTCCAATAAGTTTATGGAGCGAAGCAGTCGTATTTTCATGTTACACCCTCAACCGTGTTTTGACAGTCAAGCCTCACAACAAGACCTATTTTGAGCTTCCTAAACCATTGAAAGCCAAACCTCGCGTTTTTTGGAGCCTTAGATCGTCGTGTACTGTTCTGGAACCATACGGTAAATTTGGAGCCAAATCCTTGGAAGGATTTTTGGTCGGTTATGCTAGTCCATAAAAGCTAGTCTTTTCCCGAGTTTTAACAGGTCATTCTTGCACAGCATGTTGATTGTCAACGATATACTACGCCAACGTAGAAACCTGGGGATCCATGGCTGTTCAACTATGATGGTTTGTGGAATTTATTTGACCTACCTGAAGTACCATCAGAGGAAGAACTTGTTATGCTTTTTCAACAGCAATAAATTTCCAATAAAGAGCAAGTTTCTAGACCGTTGGTGATTTCCCCGTCGCTTCCTGTCTCCAACACTTCTGATGTAGGTCCGAGCAATACTCTGCAAGAATCAGTATCTGTACCAATCTTGAACACTGCTGAATCATCTGCCCATCCACCGATTAATCCCGAATCTGATCGTGAACCGACTTTTAATGATAGAGGAACCAGTTCCGATGAAGGATTTGAGCATAATGAAAACTTTCTAAATTCCCATGCTGATCAATCCAATGTCAGAAATGAAGCTACGTCTTCTACACCAATTGCTGATGAAGTTGTCACGAATTTGCAGAGTCAAGTAGATGTTCCAAGTGAAGTAATGCCAAGGACACTATCTTACCATCCGTCAGAGAATATCATTTGCAGCTTACAAACCGGAGTAAAAACTCGCAATCAGATCAAAAAGGATCTAAGTTGCTTTTATACCAGTGTTGCTCCATTGCAAACCAGACTTTCTTACAGTTGTCTTGTTTCGCAGATTGAACCAGGAAACTAGAAAGACGCGTTAAAAGAGGAAAGCTCGGTGGATGCGATGCATGAAGAGTTGCTTCAATTCTAGAAAATTGGTTTCTCAAAGCTTGTTGACCTACCGGATCATCATAAAAAGATTAATACTCGATGGGTCTTCAATTGCAAGAGAGATGATAGAGGTATTGTGGTCATAAACAAAGCTCGACTCGTGGTATAGGGTTTCCATCAGCAAGAAAGGATAGACTACAATGAAGTCTTCGCCCCTATCACTCGTCTTAATGATATTCGCATATTCTTTGCCTTTGTTTTTTGGAAAGGATTCAAGGTGTACTAATTGGATGTTAAATCTGCTTTCCTTTACGGCAAAGTCAAAGAGGAGGTGTATGTCGGCCAACCACCGGGGTTGTCAATCCAATAAACAAGGGTAAAGTCTACCTTCTGAACAATGCGTTATATGGTCTACACCAAGCCCTGAGAGCTTGGTATGAAACGCTTTCAAGACATCTTCTAGACAACGGCTTTCTCAGAGGAACTGTAGACTTTACCCTCTTCACAAAGGAAGTAGATGGACATATGATTTTGGTACAAATTTATGTGGATGATATCATCATTGGATCGACAAATGGTAAGCTGTGCAAAGACTTTGAAGAAGTCATGAAGAAGAAATTCGAAATGAGTGTTATGGGGGAGATGAAGTTCTTCTTAGAACTTCAGGTTGAGCAATTGCTTGATGGTATATTCATTCATCAGACGAAGTATATTCATGACGTGTTAGAGAAATTTGACAGGTCAGGAACTACACGAGCACCAACTCCATTAGCCCCAAACCACGACATTTGTCCAGACGCTCATGGAGTCAAAGTCGATGAAACATTATATCGCTCCATGATCAGATCCTTGATGTATCTCACGGCTTCGAGACCTGATATCATGTATCCAACATGCCTATGCACCCGTTATCAGTCCAATCCAAGAGATTCGCACTTTTAGTCGTCAAACGAATCATGCGATACTTGAAAGGATGTCCAAGCACCGGCTTGTGGTATCCTCGACATTACGACTTCAAACTTGCGGGTTACTCGGATTCTGATTTCGGTTGCTGCAAGCTTAATGCCAAATCTACTACGACTGGTGACCAGTTCTTTGGAACTCGTTTGGTAACGTGGCAATGCAAGAAATAGATCGCGGTTGCTCTCTCTACATGTGAGGCTGAATATATTTCTTGATAGGCCAATTTACGTAGATACTCTAGATACAACAGTAGATGAGATACTACGAACAGCAATTTCTTGATAGGCCAATTTACGTAGATAACAAGGCGGCTATTGATGTCACCAAAAATCTTGTTCAACCCACACGCACTAAACATATAGAAATTCGACATCACTTTATCCGTGATTGCTACGAGAAAAATTTGGTTAGAATTGAAAAAATCCACACTGATGACCAAAAAGCAGATTTTTACACCAAAGCTTTTGATAGCTCAAAATTTAAAAATCTTTTGAAATTAAATGGTTTAAATAATCTCACATTAGGGGATACACTTGAGGTTGAATTTGAGGATGATGAGGACTTAACGTGATTCTCATCGGTATGACATGTTATATTTTCTTCAAAACTAAAAACCAAAAATATGTTTTTGATTTTAGGGGAAGAAAAGTTGTGAAAAATGCAAAAACATTAAAAAGGATAAAAAGAGTTTTTTTGTGAAAAAGGGGTAATCATATTACATCAATGGACTATCACAGTATGCTAAAGATATGGAATGTTTAAATAGATAATTAAACTGATCTTACTGATGATGTGCCAATAGACTTCACTCGTTCAGTAAATTATTTTTCAAGATATAAACCTAAAAGAAACACTGAGTAATTTGTCGGTCGACATCTCTCGGATATATGGACTTAGTACTCCGAATTTCGTTTGAGGGAATGCCAGATTCTGCGATACTAGGTTTTTATTTTTAATCGATATCTGGGCATTATCCCCGTTCTTTTGATTTTGCGTTGGCAATGACCTAGAACTTGTATAATACTTTATGCATTTTTCGCCTACAAAAGCTGCACAAAAAAATTGAGTATGACATAAAAAGATACGACATCTGCAGGTCAAAAGATTCATTAATGGAACACCACCTAAAGTCGAGCATTCATCTATTTCTCTGTATGGAAATACTAACCTAAGCTCCCAAGGTCTCGTAATTCACCCCATTTACAGATATCAATTAGATATATTCACCTGTGAGATGAAATTATGGGAATCTTGATGCGGGAGAATATTCTGAGATGGGAAACACAGTTACTTCATGTTCCCTAAAAATTACCCAAAATATCTTGAAACAATTGAGAAATGTGTAGAGGTTTAAGTAGATAAGTATATTGGCAATCTAGGTAAATCTGTTTAAGAAATTAAAGTTATTACCAAGATCAACGGTGCTTGTGATCTGTCTAAATATCTGATATGATCCTCTAAACACAAAATTCACAAAAAGTATGTATGTAAATACATCTTTATTTACTTGTTTTTTTCTTTTCAGAAAAATACCAAAAAGATTTTCAGTTTATTTTTAGCAATCTATCTTAGATATTAGTCAACCGATGATGAAAATACCGTTAGTCCAAGTCAAAGCGACAGTTGCTGGAGGAAAGCTGAAGATCATGGGCTGGGAGTGAATTAGAAAAGAAAATATCCTGAAACGTCAAAAAGTTCATTAATTTAAAACTTTAGATTTTGGAATAATCTGTTTTGGTAAAAAAATGGTCAACCAAGGTTATTAACTTCGGCTTGGTAGGCAAATCGGTTAACTGAGGTCATTAATTTGGACTCGATTAACTGAGTGGGTTATAAAAACAGATAAAATTTCACAAAAAAATTAAAAAAGAAAATAAAAGTACAAGGAACTGGCTCGTACGAGTGAAATACTGACTCGTACAAGTGATAAAGGCTCATTCGTGCGAGGCATAACTCATACGAACGATCTTCAGAGAGTATATAAGGGCTTCTCATTCGGACGAGTCACACTATTGACTCTGTGCGACTGAAAATCTCCTCTGTGCTATTCACTTCTTTCTACACTTGTTCTTGATCGATTTATGTATCTTTTTCTTTGGGGTGGTTGATTAGCACACCTCTTAAGATGGGCAAGGTAATACTACAAGTTTTGAGCCGTTATAATGCCGAAATTGGACCAAAAAGGACATAAAACGTAGATTTAGGATAATCGGATCGGTAAAATATAAAATTGAACTCAAATTTTTAATAATCGACCCTTTTAACCGATAAATCAACATTCAATTTGTTACAATCTACACGTTTTAAGTTCGGTTTGATAAGGTGTTATTTAGTGCGATTTGCAACTTGTACAAATCATCACTCATACGAGCAAGGTTTTCAAATGATTGTTTATCTTATTCACTAGTGCGAGTGATCGTTCGTACGAGTATGTTCTTAAACGTTTAATCTCCTTGTCTCGTACGAAGCACCACTAGTACGAGTAAGTCTGTTCAAACCCTTAAAAATGTTAAGTATAAACTTCAACTCGTACGAAAAGTGACTCGTACGAGTGGGTTTTGTTCAGAACTTAATTCTTTGTCTAAGTATTTGACTCGTACGAATGGTGACTCGTACGAGTATATAATATTTGAAATGTTTGAAAAATTTTCTTAGTGTTTGTAATCTTTGTGTTTGCAGATCAAGAAGTCTACATTCTCTCCGTTCCACAATGTTTGTTGTCTTTTGGATGAGACTACTCCAGAGATAGCTGCATACAAAGAAGCTTTAGATTTTCTAAGCAGGCTGCCTATTACAATGGCCCTTACAGATCGTCATACAGCATACCAATCTCATGTTGAATATTTTTGGAATGCGGCCGAGTATAGTAAGGAAGAGAATTCCATCTTATCTGCAGTATGCATTGATAACGAAGATATTGAAGTCAGAATCACTGAAGATCTTTTTCGTACAGTGTTGGAGTTTATTGACAGTGAAGACGACCCGACCGGTTACCCAGAATATCTAGTCAAAGGGTGTTTTTATAGAATTGGTTACGCTGGATTCGTTAATGCCGCACCTTTCAAGAAGGGAAATCTCAGTACTCCCTTCCGATACATCGCTCGCTGCATTATTCACGCCCTAAGTCATAGAAAGGGTGGCTTCGATGTCTTGATAGATTATCAAATGTGTATGATTACGACACTTATTCTCAATCTGCCATACAACTTCTCTAGACTCATGTTTTTGCAGATGGTACAGAACATTCAACGTGAAAAGTTTCTTCAGTACCCGAGATTCGTGCAAAGCTGCTAGACCATCTACATCCAAATCTAAAAAAGAAGAAGGACGATATACAGAGACTTGAGCATATGGATGTGTCTACATTAAAGAAGATGAATCTGCACCTAAAAGCCTTCCCCAACACCAAGCCTATTTCGAGGGCTATTATTGATAATGACTATGTGGCGCCGCCCAGGGGAAGTGGCGAAAGGATGAAAGTGGAGATGAGACTGAGGAGATAGAAGCGTTAGATGGTTTTGTTGCGAAAAGAAGCATGTCGTTTACTAAGGAAGATAAAAAGGGGGTAAGGGGACAAAATGAAAGCAAACGGCTAGATCTTCCTGCTCTACTCCTCAAAAGAGGAAATGTGCATCTACCACACGAGTTTGGTCGACGAGCCTGAGATAGAAGAAAATGTCAAGACATTGGCTGCTGATATAGAAAGAGAAGCGTTTGGTGTTAAAGAAGGTATAGTTGAAGAGGCATCCTCTTCTAGCACATATGGAGTGGATAGGATCGTCGGAGAAAGAGAGAGAACCAAAGAAAGAGAATTAGAACGATTGGCTGAAACACAACGTAAAGCTTAGGAGAGGAGAAGAAACGAGACAGGAGAAGATGATTTTACATATGTACCATCTGGATCTGACAGTGACACTCCTAGTCTTAAATCATCAAAGAGGCCATCTAAACGTGTAAAGAGGCCAGCGGGTAGAATTTCTGACTCTCCAAAAGCTCGATTAAAGAGAAAGGTGAAGGAAAACGTTGATATTGCATAGAATGTTAAGTCGACACCACAACCGCAACCATCACCACCTCCACAACCATCACTACAACCACCACCATCTCCACCACTACAACCACCACCACAACCCACCCCTCAAACTCAACCTACTCAATCTCAACCCAGTTCTCAACAGGATCCAGACTTGAAGATCAGTTTGACTTCTATTTTGGAGATATTCCAGGGGAAGAATTTTTCTACTGACATGTTCAATGACACACGAATCGAAGAGTTAGAAAACCAAGTTATGCTAAACAGTGTGAAGATTGCTGAATTACTAGAGCAAATTAAGGGGATGAAAGAAGAAAAACCGCATCTTGAGGCTATCTTGGCAAGTATTTTGTCAGAGAACGAAAGGCTGAGGAACCGTATAGAAGAATATGATGAAGAACACCTCAGAAATCAACGGCTAATGAGCTTATTCGAGAAAATTCTTACAAAGAAACTCGGGATTAATTTAGCCGCAGAAATCGATGAGATTGAGAGGGCTGAGGCTAGAGAAAGAGTTGCTGAGCGGAACGTATTGCTAAAGAATAATCAGACACTCAGGGCAAAGGAAAAGAGAAGGTTGGTGAGGAACCTGTGATTGATATAACTGAGCCAGAAGCTGAATCAGTGCCAGTATCTTCTGAGGTAGTGGTGTATGTAGACACGAAGAAGTTTGTATTGATCGGAAAGCCAAAATATGTAGATATTGACATGACGAATCTATCTGCTAAACATTGGGAATGGCTAAGTAAAAGAAAGATGATGAAAGAGATTGAAGATGAAATAGATACTTTCACTGAAAATTCTGAAGAGGATGATGAAGACTTGGACGGAACTGACGATCCATCTAAGGAAAAGTCTGACAATGATAGTGATGGTGATGATGATGATTTGGATGGTTCAGCTACCCTCGTAACAGAATCAAGTTTAAATGAGGGTATCAATTTTTTTGTGTACCTGGATGATTCCGCCAAATAAATTAAAGGTAACAAAGATCAGGGAAAGTTATATGAGAGCTCGAAGGATTCTAAGCAGGCTATAATCCTCACCGTGACTGATATGTCAGCTGTTCCTGTCGTGCCCAAACCAAAGATATTGTATTTAGAGCATGATGTGGAGGAAGGAGAGTTTGTCCACAGTTACACAAAAGAAGAAATTGCAAGTATGTTGCGCGTGGACAAAGAGACATTTGAGTTTGATTTCGAGGACGAGCTAAACGACATCAGTGCTTTCCAGCCTGAGGATTATATCTTTGAACATTTTTCTGACGCACATGATTATGACAAGGTTGTCGTGGAGGATGATTCTGATGACAATGATGCAAATATTGCGAAAGAGGGTACAGATGACTCCCCAAACTTCAGTGAATTGTTTGCAGCTGAGAATGATGATCTACTGAAGCGAAAGGTTTAGGAGGCTGTCAAACAGGGAACGGTTCCTAAACATTTGTCTAAAGAAGAAATTGCAGAAATGAGGAAACTATGGTTTAAAAAATTACCAGCAGATAGTGATGGTGATGATGATGATTTGGATGGTTCAGCTACCCTCGTAACAGAATCAAGTTTAAATGAGGATATCAATTTTTCTGTGTACCTGGATGATTCCGCCAAATAGATTAAAGGTAACAAAGATCAGGGAAAGTTATATGAGAGCTCGAAGGATTCTAAGCAGGCTAAAATCCTCACAGTGACTGATATGTCAGCTGTTCCTGTCGTGCCCAAACCAAAGATATTGTATTTAGAGCATGATGTGGAGGAAGGAAAGTTTGTCCACAGTTACACAAAAGAAGAAATTGAAAGTATGTTGCGCGTGGACAAAGAGACATTTGAGTTTGATTTTGAGGACGAGCTAAACGACATCAGTGCTTTCCAGCCTGAGGATTATATCTTTGAACATTTTTCTGACGCACATGATTATGACAAGGTTGTCGTGGAGGATGATTCTGATGACAATGATGCAAATATTGCCAAAGAGGGTACAGATGACTCCCCAACCTTCAGTGAATTGTTTGCAGCTAAGAATGATGATCTACTAAAGCGAAAGGTTGAAGAGGCTGTCAAATAGGGAACGGTTCCTCAACATTTGTCTAAATAAGAAATTACAGAAATGAGGAAACTATGGTTTAAAAAATTACCAGCATAGCTTAAATTCAAACATCCCCTAGCATTCTTCACATGTGATGCTAACATTTCTCTGAGGGACATCACTAGTTAGGAATGGATCGAAGAGCTTGACGTCTATGCGATTAAAAGGGTGTATGGGCTCTAGTACTTCCGATACCTGAGCGATTCTAGTACTGGTGAAGCTGTTATTTGTGTTCATCCAGATGAAGATTCTTGGAAGATAACTGAAGAATTATCCAAACCGTCATAGCACACAAACGCATATATATGGCGTGACACTCGAGTACTAGACCCTATGTGGCTAGTCAATTGCTCTAAGAAGGATATAGAATGTCTATTCTACAGCAAAATCAGTTTTGAGGTAAAAGATAAAGAGCAGGCTCTCCAGTTCCAAAAGATTGTTAATGTTTGTTTTGCTAATGACATACATTCAGGAACAGCATGGAATACTTCTTGGAGGAAGCTGGAGGAGATAGAGCAGCGAAAGAAAGAAAAGAATGCATGATGATTATTCAAGAAAATTTGTAGATTATGTAAATCAGAGGAGGTCTTGAACCATGCAAACAAAGACCTGAAGATTAATTTCTGGAGAAAATTATTTCAGGGGATGTTGCTTAAAGTAGATAATGCAAACACGGATCATCAATCAACGGGGAATTTGTTGACGCGATACCTGATTAAAGTTGCAGAATATTCAAACACGGCTCTCGGATTTCAAGATCAAGATCAAAGCTTCGACAATGACGTTTAAGGGGGAGTTTGTTGATGCACTTTATGTCCGTCACTATACGAATAGGATAGAAAGAGTATGTATTGAATATTGTATAGATTAGATACAACACACGACCCAAGTGCGAGCGAGATGTGACTCGTATGAGTGACAATGTGCCACGTACGAGTGATAACATCTCACTCGTACGAATAACACTTCGTACGAGTGACAACCTGCTCGCTTTGCACAAGCTGCTCATGTCTATATTTAGGTGTTGTGTGTTGATTGTTTGTTAAGTTTTGGAAGTTCCCTAAGGGAAACGTTGACGAATTCTCTCCAGGAATTCCACCAGACAGACAAGATGTATACTCTTTCGGTATGAATGAATGAATGAATGCTTCCGTTGATTCTGTTTCTACTCTCTTCTTATAATGTTCTGCTGAATCGGTACTATCATACGCCCAAGCTTTCGTCTAGAACCACCGTCACCGGGACCCACGGATGATTTGTTATCCGATGAAAATTTGTTGATTGTAGAGATTACAGCTGACTAGTGGACTAAAGGATTCAATGAAATATGCTAAAAAGCTACTTTCACAATACAAACGCATGAACAAATAAATGTTGATTCATGCCCAATTTTCTCTACAAATAGAAAATTAAAAACACTGAAGAGAGTGTGAGTTTTAGCCTTGCATTTCCTACATCTTACAAAACTCTCATGCCCTTCACCACAGACTTCTGTAAATATTTATTTGTAATAGCCAATAACCATACAATCACCTTTTAATCTTTTCAGTGATATAAACTTAGAATTCTGTATCTCAGTTTCTTGAAAGTTTGATTTCTAATTCTACACTATTTTCATACTTGTTGAACTCACTTGCCAAGTTTAGTTAAAATATTGTTTATTTGGGATCAATACTAAGTCTATTTATGCTAAAACCTTAACACTAAACCCTATAGCTAAACCCTAATGCTAAACCATATACCCTAATACTAAACCCTAAAGTTAGACCCTAAATACAAATGTGAATCACCAAAACCAAATCCTAAAGTTAAACATAAAGACTAATGCTAAACACTAAAACTACATCCCTAATGCTAAATTCTAAATACTAATGCTAAACACTAAATGTTAAATCCCTTAAGCTAAAACTAAATCATTTACCTTATCATATATATACGATCTTAATTTTAATTTAGAAACATATACACATATATGTATAGTTAAAAGATTGACAATATACGCATATGTATAGTTAAAAGATTAACAATATATACATGTGTATAAATCCCTAAAAAACCTCTGACAGAAAAGGCTCTGATTTTTCCAAAAAGAAAAAAATTGCAATTTTTATTAAAGAAATTATGTGGTCTAGAATATTTCTTAAGTTTCTCAATTAGTCTAGTGCTTCTCACACATTTCTAACCTTATATATATTTATGAGAAAACTAAAAAACTATTAAAAAAGCCTAAAACACACACCAATTTTTTTTTACAATTTTCTTAATTAAAAGTCACTATTTTCATTTTATTAAAAAAACTTTAAAAAAATAGTCTTGCACATGTGCATTATATGTATATGTTGCGCATGCAATTTAGCCTTTGGGCTTATAATTGGATTTAGTTTAGCTTTTAGCGTTAGATTTTTGGGAAGTTCATATTTAGGGTTTTAGCTTTTAGGCGGGGGGGGGGGGAGAGAAGGTTTTTTCGTAGTAATACACATGTGTAGTACTTATTTATTATTTTAAAAATATATATATACTAAAAATAGAAAAGTTTAACAAAAATAATTGCAAAGAAAAAAACTTGTATGTTTTTTAGGCTTTTTTGATAGTTTCTTAGTTTTCTCATGATTATCCCATATTTCTTAATGTATGTTGAAAGTATATATATATATATATATATATATATATATATATATATATATATATATATATATATTGAAAGTATAATACAATATTTCTTAATGTAAAAGTGTACGATATGAAATTATACATGTTATAAAACTCAAAACATAACCACACAAATTGAAAAACCATAATCATGTATGTTGAAAAACAATAATCACACATGTTGAAAAATCATAATCATGCGTGATTGGTTTTTTCAACATGCGTGATTATTGTTTTTCAGAATGTGTGATTAGGGGGTTTTGAGTTTTATAACGTGCGTAATTTCATATCATACTTAAAGGAATATTATATCCACTAAAAAGTAGGTTCTGCCTAAATAGCCTAAGAAGAATTATGGAGATAATATATGGAACTCTTATAACCAGAATGAAAGGGCATTTTGGTCCTAAAGCATAAACTCTTACCCTTTTGTTTTTTATCAAAAAATTACACAAAAAATCTAGTACATAAAATAACACAAAAACTATAGTACACAAAATTGAGCACTTAAAGGTAAGACAAAAAAAATGTAGCACAAAAAATCTAGTACAAGAAAAAGTATAGCATCAAAAAACTAGTAAAAAATTCAAAGCAAAATATATAACACAAAATCCAGCACAAACATGTTATACAACATAATAATATAGCTATACTTTTTTGGGTTATTTTAGTTGCCATATTTTATATAGTTTTATGGTATTCATGTTAAAGATAAAAAGATTCTTGATTTTATAGTGCAACTTTTTTTAAATAATGTTGTATATAAAGTTATAAATGTTTAAAAAAAAGAGAGAATATGCATTTGCCTTGCATGTGGGGATAAAAAGTCAACAAATCGGCTATTCCAAAGAATGCACTTATACCGCTATTTTTTCCTACATTTTTCATCTTCACCATTAATATAAAAAATGAAAGGTAAGATTCATTATTATACTACATGGGCAAGCAAGAGATGCTTCATAATAAAACCAGATATGATGCTAATGTGGTGCGTTAGAACTATGGTGTAAAAGTCGTTAAGCGTACCCTAATCAGTCGAATGTGGAGTTAATAGTATTCGGCCTAGGCGGAGAGTACTTATGGAGTAACCGGACATGTTAAATTATTAAAAAAAATAGTTTTCAGGAAACTATATAAATGTCAAATATCATAAGTTTACTAATATGTATAACTATATACGTGAAAATCAATATAAATAAGAAAAAAACATGTTCAAATAGTAAAATATTTTAAAAATTAATACTATTCCTGAAAAAATAATATTTATTCTGTAATATGATAGATATATGAATTATGTTTTTAAGTGAAACTGGAACTGAGTTGACCTACGATATCGAATACTGACCAAAGTTGATCGCGTTTGATTGATTCCAGGTAACTAGGCGAAGTTAAAAAATCGCCTCAGCAGCCTACCATATAGCAATTACTTGGACTCCAAAACTTTATTTTAGACTATGGGGTGTGGAGAAGCCAAGCCCTTGGAGGATGCCCCACCATGTCACCCACAACGTCAACATCCAAGGAGGAAGCCCATCCAAGTGGGTGAAGGATGAGTGTCCTTCTATTTTCTATTTTTTTAAATTTTGCCAAATTAAATATATATATAACTAAAATTAATTTAAACTCTAAAATAAATATTAATTCTTACATCACATTAAAAAACAACTTAAAGTAAAAAAAAAAATTACTAGTCTTCATTTGGCATGTTGTCATTGAGTTCGTTTTGTGCGTTGTTCCAAATGTATTCCATCAAGTCCACTTGAAGGTTTTGATGTGTATACTCGTGACTTAAGGTGAATCTGTTTAAATCATGTTGTTCTACACTTGCCGAAACCGAATTCCCATTAGGCGCATTTTCGCCGTATTCACAAATCGCTCTACATTCGCCTTCGATGATCATGTTATGCAGGAAGATACAAGCACATAGAGTATCGTAACTTCTGTGGTGTAAAAGCACGTGTTGGATGTTCAAGAATATGCCATTTTTTGTAGAAGCACAAAACACCGTTCAATGTCTTTTCTCGCCGCCTCTTGTAACTTGGTAAATTCTCTATTTTATCGTCTGTCGGGTGCGGAATAGTTTTAATGATAGTAGAGTACATTGGGTATATTCCATCCGCAAGATAGTAATCGTGCCTGTATCTGCAAATTGTCTGCTATACGGAAGAACAGTCGACGACTCATTCAAAATCGACATATAAATATCACGGCCGTGTACAAAGGTTCGTCGGTAAAATAATCGGTCACTAATCTATCATGGACACCTAAATTATTAACACTGAAAAATATATTAAATACATTATTAAAACCAAAAAATAAATTAAATACATTATTTTCACCGAAAAATAAATTAAATATATTATTTTCACCGAAAAAAAAAAAGATAACCTTCTCGGTCTCGGCTTATCACGGCTTGACTAGTTTGCGGCTGTGATGTCGTTTCTTCCTCTTCTTCCATGATCATCTGTGCTGCCAGCATTATGGCGTTCGCAAAAAACAAATCGCCCTCACTAGAAGATGACGAACACCACGATGAAGAAGAGGACATGCGTAAAACTTTATAATAATTAAAATGATGTATAAAAAAGTGAGAGAGATTGAAAAGATTTGGGTTAAAATGGAGGAAGAAATGGTATATACTTACTGAAGAGGACTAGCCGTTTTCTCAACGACTATATTTCTTGAAAAGTGGTCCGGCGAGGAGAGGACGGTAAAGACAGAAACGGAGCTAGGGGCGGTGTGCTGAGGTGACGCCTGACCCGCCGGCCCTGGGAAACTCTCATACCGATCCGTCTTACAACCATGTGGTTGGAGATTGTATTTATTTAAGAAGGCTGCAACGTACGGTATGAGTGTATGACACGACATGTTATTTGTTTCTTTCATTTTTAACATAACATGCGTCTCATATTCTATTATTAAGTCCGATTATGCTGTATTTTTTTTATTGGTATTGATTATTGTATTTTTTTTATTGGTATTGATTATTGATGTAAACGAAGACAAGCGGTAAAATAATAATCTAGAGTTGGCATTCAAAACCCGTAGAATTCTATTATTTTCCGTTGTTGTCTTTTAACTCGCCATAAAGATATGAGAAACCAAGTGGAGTTTAGAGACACTAAAGGCTCAAGAAAAAGTATTAAACACAACAATTATGAATAACTCTCACGTACATCATACTGAAAAAAATAAATAAAAAAATTGAATCGAGTAACCCTAACTTAATTATGTTATATAGAGATGACTCGACTTAGACAACAAGAAAACATAAAACCATAATTAACATCTTAAACCCATTAAAAAACTGAATATAATAACCCTGACTTAATTATGTTGTATAGAGATGACTCGACTTAGACAACAAGAAAACATAAAACCATAATTAAAATCTTGAACCCATTAACGAAACTTGCCAAGGATTACACTGGCCGACTCACCCCTTTATGAGCTACCTTGAGAAATTATACGACCAATGTGTCCAGTTAAACTGCTTGTGAGTTACTCAAAACCAAAATTAACTCAGCAAAACCTCATATTAAGTTAGGCTACAACTAGTTTGGAGACCAAAGTAATACCGAGATTTTTTAGGCTCGTAAACCTAATCGAGTTATTGTTCCTCATAGTTTCTATGTAAAGGTTTATACAAAATGTAAATTAATTTAATAGATTGATGAAGATTGAAGTAGTTTTAGGCTATGATGTTGCTCCTTTATTTCATGCATTTGTTTACATGCTTCAAATAGTATACTTACAAACACATGTTATGTATGATACATATGTTACTCATGAAGCACATGCTTTTAGGAACTAAGATTATGTAAAAGTATGATTAAACTTGAAACCTTAGCATATTTAATATCTTTATATAATATTTTTACACTTTTAAATAATTTGTTTATAGTTATTAACTTTATGTAGGCTAATAATATTATCGAGTGGGTTATGGTAGAAATGCATAGGAAACCTGGTTTAGACTTGACCCGAAACCATTTCTTACACTAGCTGACTTGCGGGTACATACCAGTTCCAGACCCGGTGTAGAAAAAGGAACCGACTCGGAACCCCTGGACCCGGTTCCGCCTCTACCCGGTCAAAACCCGGACCCGAACCGGAAAAAACCTGAAAAAAGATAAAACACAGTCAAACTAGTCAAAAACTCGGTTGTACCCAGAACCGGTTCCTACCCTACCTGGTTCTTGACTTTGTTGACTAAATCAGACCTGGTTCCTACCTGGTTCTAGGTTATAAAAAAAACCCGATTTGTGCATCTCTAGGTTATGTCAGTGCATTGCAACGGGTCGGTTTGAATAAAATATAAATCTCGACATACATAAGAATAAACACGTCGCAACAACATACTATAAATTTATTTAAAACATATTATATTTGAACAGATACAAAACATGCTACACCGATCCATAACCATAAAAACGTATACTGACATCAATCCCAATAATACTAATACCGACGTTGGTCGGCATCAGTCATGTTTGTTTTGTGATTCTTAAGGCATCGGCAATCAGTATAGCTTACGACGCAAAAAATACATTATTTTGAACACAACTTGGTTTGTTATGATACTAGTAGTGGGTATACTTTATGGTAAGAAAAAGAGTTAATTTATACTGATTTCTTTAAAAAGGTAAAATGTATATGTTATATAATATACCGTGAAATAAAAGTTAAAAACAAAATAAAATTTTGGCAACTATTTATCAGTTGCTAGTTGCTAAATGTAGTATATATAATATAGAATGGAGTTCGGTTAAAAAGTCAATTTTTCATACAAAGTCTAGAAAGCCATAAAACATAACAAGTTCAATCATAAAACATACTCAAAATCCACAAATAACAGAGAGAATATCACTAAAACATACTATCCAAACCTTAAGAGTCCATAAAAACTTCAAACACACCATCGTACAACTATGAATATAAAGCACCACATGATAATCAACATAAAACACACTAATGTTAGTCATTCGATAATCAAAGACTTATCATCCAAAACACAACACACAAATATGTCGTTTTAGTAATCTTCACTTTGTTATGTGTGAGTTTTGGGTTTTTTTATGACTTTTTACACTTTGTAGAAAAAATAGACTTTGTAACCGACTCTCACCCATATGTGTTAATTTTTCATTTTAAAATCGAGCCAAACCAAGCCGAGCCAGCTCAGTTTAAAACCAAAACGAGCCCGAGCTTTGATTTCTAGCTCACTTTTAAATCCGAGCCGAGCCGAGCCGAGCCAATTCGGTTTATAATCGAGTCGAGCCCGAGTTTTGCCTAGCTCGGCTCGGTTCGGCTTGTGAACAACCCTAACACAGTCAAACCAGTTAAAAACTTGATTGTACCCGGAATCGGTTCCTACCCTACCTAGTTTTGACTTTGTTGAGTAAACTAGACCCGATTCTAGGTTATAAAAAAACCCGATTTGTGCATCTCTAGGTTATGTCAGTGCATTGCAATGAGTCGGTTTGAATAAAATGTAAATCTCAACATACATAAAAACAAACACATCACAACAATATATTCTAAATTTAAAAAACATTTTATTTAAAAAGATACAAAACAGGCTACACTGATCGATAGCCATAAAAACGTATACCGACATCAGTTCCAATAATACTAATACCGACGTTGGTCCTTAAAGTACAATTTGGTTTGTTTCATTATCCTTAAAGTATCAGCAATCGGTATAGCTTATGATGGGAAAAAATATATTATTTTAAATACAATTTGGTTTTTTATGATACTAGTAATGGGTATAGTTTATGCTAAAAAAGGTTTATTTATAATGATTTCTTTAATTAATTAAAAATATATGTGTTATATAACATACGGTGAAAATACGCCTTCATATAGTTCATACAAAATTAACCATTTTATTACTCATTTCCCAAAGGTCAAAATATGGATGCAATTCTAGGAATTTATTACTTAAATGAATAGCCCATGTCTTTACAATAAGGTTTTCCAAAAAAACTCGCAGTTTAGGAATTTAGTACTTAAACAAATATAATATATAGAGATTGGATTATGTAAAAGACATAAATTTCGTATGAAGCATACGTGACAACTAGAGGATGACCAGTATAATTGGGAGCAAAGTTCATTTAATTATTTATCAAGAGAATAATTTCCTCTTTAATTTTCGAACGGTTATATCTTTTCCATACTGAGGAGGTATGTTCCCAAATAACCATACCCTTAACTACATTTCACAAGGATAACCTTGCATGCAACATGCAATGATGTGTTTTCCTTAGAACTAGTAGGTCATACAATGAGCCTTGCGCACTCAACGCAACGGTGAATTAGACCAACTTATATAGGTCACAAAATGAGCCTTGCGCATTCAGAGCAACGGTGAATTAGACCAACTTATGTACGTCACACAACGAGCCTTGTGTACTCGCCACAACGGTAAGTCAGACTCATGCGCGCAGGTTACTAGACCCTGCGCACAACAACAATTCTCTAAGCTGCGAATCCCAAAACCTTACAAGGATAAGACACACATGAGAAGCGTCTCATAGTCTTAGGACAAAATGATACACCCCTGACAGCCTACACTGGCGGGAAAAACCTTGACAGCCTCGCTGAAGGGGGTAAACACTAAGAGATGTTGACCATACCTCAGGGTACGGAATGGCAGAGTTGTGACCGAAGTTTACTTGGCAGGTTGCGTGTGACAGCACTCATGATGATAAGGTAAGTGTCAGACCATACACCAACCACTGTTCTGCCAGGGACTGTTCCACTTTCTCCATTTCGGCTGGCAACAGGCCTGACACCAGAAACAACTACTTTACACGTGGCACCACTCAACACCCGACAGAGCATACCTCCCGACAGAGAGCACTAATTCTCCTGCAGGGGGCATTTAATGTCTGCCGCCGAGGGACAAAAGGGATGTTTCTGGCTGTATGGGACGGGCCCAAGGCCCACTAGCATTTCTCCCAAACATACTTCTCTCGGCTATCAATAAGCATCGGATCTCTAGGTAACGACACACTGACCAAGGCATATACTTGCTACACCACTTAAGACACACATAAGCTCTCGCTTACATCTACAAGCACCTATTTTTCCTTACCCAAAATACTTATTCTCACACCGGAGTGTGATCACGGAGAAAACCACCCTTTCCCCGTGGTGAGACTAATGGCGTTGCTAGTTTGCAGATCATCCGGAGTGAGCTTGCAATTCCAAAGGCGAAGTGAGAGGTTAACCATTTATGTAGAAACACCCTGGATGTGACTGATATATCCCTGGATATCCCTAGGTTCAACCGTTACTTCTTCATTAGCACCATCCGCTATTTTCTCACTATTTCCAGTCTCCAACCTCCTATTTTCACCTTTTCTAAGCCTCATTTCCTAAATTGCCGATTTTCCAACCCTGCGAGGCTCTCGACGCGAAGGCAAGAACCTGGTTCAAACCTCTCATGTCGACGCGCAAGTGAGGAAAGATTCCTCCGAGGGTACTGGCGACCAACACGCCTCTAGCCGAATAAACATCATGGTCACCCCCGAGCCCAGTTAGAGACTCCTTTTGTTCCGATCACGTCGGTCTTACCCCCGGGTGAGACACCGATGTCATGGTTGATAAAGTCTCAGACGGCCCTAAACACCGTCTATGCGCAAACAAACACCACTGCTGCCCAGTGCAGCCCCTGTTCAAGTACAGGCTTCGCCTAGGATTTTGAGTTACGACTCACCAGCTGGGCAAGCGTACCATATAGTCTCCACCCACAGGAGACAGAATACACACAGCCTCCACCTATGCAGGAGTCCCGCTCTCTCAGACGAGCATCTGTTCACTCACGGCTGGGCCCGCATCCTCAAGGGGAGCGGTACACCCAGCATGAGAGAGACAAAACTTATGGTGAAGGTAATAGCGCTAGCGTCTTTCACCGGTGACCCAAAAATCATACGGCATACAGATCCGCTCTTGCGGTTACAACCCAGAGGCCGAGCACGATTACAGCTTGATTTACCGGCCGACTAACGCAGCCGAACACTCCAAGTTCATCAAGGAGATAGCTCCGCACCCTTGGAGCGTGCAAAGCTGCCCTCCAACGTCGGCAAATACAATAGGTTGTCCGACCTAGATGACCACCTGCGTCTTTTCATCGGCGCAGGGATGATCGTAGGATGGACATTACCGATGTGGTGTTACCTGTTTGTTCAAACCCTCACAGGTGCTGCACGCCTGTGGTTTGACAACTTGCTTACGTGCAAACTCACGTCCTGGAATGATTTGAAAGACAAGTTCCTGGCGCATTTCAGCCAGCAAAGGCGTTATGTCAGAGACTCCTCTGACGTAATGAATATCTGGCGCCGGGATGACGAAAGCCTCGAGGATTTCATCACCCGCTACAACAAGGATGTATTGGAGATGGGGGATGTGCACAAGGACCCTGTGCACAGTTTAAATATGCTGTACGTTTTGACAAGATGATCAAAGTCTTGTCAGGGACTATAGGTCTCCTTATGAGCTAGGAGAAGCTTATAGATGTGGCAAAGGTCTACGCGCCAACAGAGTGCAACCTTAGCAACAGTAGGCCTCTTCTACCTCACAATCGTCCCCAAGACTTGAGTAGGATTTTTAGGAAAAAGAATAAAGGGTGGAGGGACCACAACCACACCCTCCCATACACCAGTCGATGCTCACGCGACCATTAATAAGCTTGCCACCCAGCGAGCAATAAAACAAGATAATCGTGATCGCCAGTGGACCCCAATGACGAAGACACCGACGGAGGTCCTCAGCACAGAACACTATCAATTCAATCAGCCACCGCTGATGCACAACAAGAAGGGTCAAGACCCCAACCTCTTCTGCGATTATCATAAAGACACGGGACACACAACCGACAATTGCATCTCCTTGCGAATGGAGATTGAGAAGGCACTCAAGAGTGGGAAGCTCACCACTTATTACAAAACGTACGCAAGGAGGTGTGCCAGATTACTCGAGGCGGCGAGGGCCCGAGTAACAAAAAAATGAAGGTTGTTCTTATGATTCAAGATGGTCCTTCGCGCAAGCGTAGCCATCAAAAGAGCCGCGCGTCTCACTGACGTGAGCAGCAGGTCATCTTCCCTGTCGTTCCCGAGGGTCCACAAGAAGACTGACCGGTGGTAATAACCGGTATTTTCAGTCACTAACGGACCGACTACATGTTCATAGACCCCGGGAGCTCTATGGATATTATATACGAACAGTGCTTCCAACAACTTGACCCGGAGGACAAAGCATGCCTGGAGCCAGTGGATTTCCCACTCACCGGTTTCTGCAATGAGGTTGTTTTTCCTTTGGGACAGATATCTTTTCTGGTCACTCTCTCGGATGGGCGCCACACTCGCACTGTCCAAGTCAATTTCATGGTCATGCCCGCAACCTCGCGCCATGACGTATTATTAGGACGGCGCGCCCAGCGAGACTTCAGCATGATTACTTCCATCCCTCACGCCGCTTGCGGTTTCCCTATGGAAACCGGAGTGGCTATCATGTATTCATGGCAGGAAATCATGTCGGTGGGCGAGGAGCCACCAATAAAGCAACCCAAGCCATCTTCCAACTGTGAGCCAGAGAAGTGGGTACTTAACAACAAGTACCCGGAACAAACCGTGCTCTTAGGACCGGCCATGAACCCCACAGTCAGGACGCGGTTGAAACAGTTGTTATTCCGAAACTCTGACATTTTTGCATGGTCAACGGTGGACATGACAGGGGTTCCAAGGGAAATAGCTGAGCATTTACTACACAGTTTCCCTTCAGTACAACCTATCATTCAAAAGAAGCACAGCTTCGGGCCCGAAAAGACCCATGCTTTGAACGAGCAAGTCGTGGAACTTCTCCAAGCAGGGATCATCGGAGACGTGCGTTATAAGACATGGGTAGCTAACCCAGTCATGGTCCAAAAGTCCAACGGCAGTTGGCGCATGTGTGTTGATTTCAAAGATCTCAACAAGGCATGTCCCAAGGACTGCTACGCCTTGCCAGAAATCGACAAAAAGGTGGATTCTCTTGCTTCATTCAGGTGGAAGTGTTTCCTTGACTGCTACAAGGGCTACCACCAGATCCAAATGAAGAAAGAAGACGAAGACAAGACCGCTTTCTAAACGGACAAGGGCATCTATTGCTACACAAAAATGCCCTTCGGACTGCGCAATACGGGAGCCACCTATCAACGCTTAATGGACCATTTCTTTAGGGATGACATTGGTGAAATTGTGGAAGTATACATTGATGACCTAGTCATCATGAGCTTGGATGAGGAGAAGATGTTGGCAAATATCCAAAGAATGTTAGCCTCCTTGCGCAAGGCAAACTTGAAGTTGAACCCCAGTAAGTGCTCTTTTGGAATGGAGGAAGGCAAATTTCTGGGACTCATCGTCACGCGCGATGGCTTTAAAGTTAACCCGGATAAAGTGGAAGCGATTCAGCGCATGCCATCACCCTCAAATATAAAAGAAATGCAACAGTTGGCAGGGCGGTTGGCTACGCTGAACAGGTTCTTGGCCAACCACGTGATGAAGTCCTTCCCATTCATCAGCACTTTGCGGAATTGTTTGAAGAAGAACAAGTTTCAATGGACTCCAGACGCGGAGAAGGCCTTCACCCAAATGAAGGAATGCTTGATTCAGCTACCAACACTCACCGCGCCACAAAAGAAGGAGCCATTGCTACTCTACCTTTCCGCATCAGATGTTGCTCTGGGAGCAGTTCTGCTAGT
This sequence comes from Scalesia atractyloides, assembly GCA_947069175.1. Lineage (NCBI taxonomy): Eukaryota > Viridiplantae > Streptophyta > Magnoliopsida > Asterales > Asteraceae > Scalesia > Scalesia atractyloides. The sequence goes on along the minus strand of CAMTDV010000116.1, from coordinate 19,737,421 downwards.
AGAACGCGCAGGAGTTCAAACTCCGATCTACTACGTCAGAAAAATGCTCACTGACCCAGAGACCCGATATCCAATGATGGAAAAGCTAGCTCTAGCTTTAGTCCACGCATCCCAGCGGTTGCGCCGATATTTTTCAGGCTACGAGATAACGGTTCACTTGAACTACCATCTAGGCCAAATTTTGTCTAAACCGGATATCTCCGGTCGCCTAGCAAAATGGGCGATCGAGCTCGGCGGATACGATGTTGTGTATAAGCCAAGACCGGCAATGAAGGGCCAGATATTGGCCGATTTTATCGCGGAAGTCCCGCAAAATAAGGCGAAGGAGTGTGCAAATTGATACTTTACACCGATGGCGCATCCAACGATGATGGCGCAGGGGCAGGTCTTCGTCTCATAAGCCCCGACGACCAAGAGTTCACATATGCCATCAGATTGGATTTTAAAAGCACGAATAATGAAGTTGAGTACAAAGCGTTCCTGGCCGGACTTCGGTTAGCAATCAAGATGGGTGCACAAAATTTGGAAGCCCATGTCGACTCACTCCTAGTCGCCGAACTGGTCAACGGCCTGTATGATGCAAAGGGCGAGGTAATGGCCTTATATCTAGAACAGGCCCAAACCTTAATAACCAAATTCCAACATTTCAAGATAACCCACGTCAATCGAAGCGAGAACAAACATGCGGATGCTCAGCAAGCTCGCCGCTACAAGCTTCAAGCACCTTGCGCCTGAAGTGCGCATTGAGGTACTAAAAAATCCTTTTGTTCCTTTGCGACAAGTCAACATCATAGAAATGGGGAGGCCATCCTGGATGTCTCCCGTCATCATGTTCTTGCAACACGGGAGTCTCCCCAAAAGCAAAGCGGAAGCAAGGAAGATCCAGAAAAGGCACTGAACTACGAAATGGCGGATATTATCTTATACCGGAAGTCATACCTTGGACCTCTCCTCCACTGTGTGGACGCGCAAGACGCTATGTACTTGATCCGCGAAATACACGAAGGGTTATGCGGAATTCACGCCGGACCGCGCATGGTTGTTGCAATGATCATGAACGCCAGATATTATTGGCCTGGCATGCACCTTGATGCGGTTTAAACATTGCGAAAATGCGCATCATGACAGCGCGATGCTCCAAAGACACTGCGCCCCAAAAATCCCTTGATTCCGGTAACAGCAGCGTCGCCTTTTCAACAATGGGCAATCGATATGGTGGGACCATTCCTAGATGCCCCAAGAACGGTGAAGTTTATAATTGTTGTAGTCGATTATTTCACCAAATGGGTAGAGGCAAACCTCTCGCATCCACCACAACAACTGTATTGCGAAAATTCATTTGGGAACATATCTATGTCGTTTCGGATTACCTTTGCGCATAGTCAGCGATAACAGCCCCAATTTCGCAGCCGAGGAGCTACAGCAATGGATGCAAGAAATGCATATCGAACACGTTTTCACTTCGGTCGCGCATCCCCAAGGAAACGACCAAGTGGAAAGGATCAATAAAAGCATTGTCGAAGGAATCAAGACAAGATTGGGAACAGCGCGCAGAGGTTGGGTACATGAGTTGCCAAGCCTCTTATGGGCTCATCGAACCATTCCTAAACCTAGCACGGGCGAAACTCCTTTTAGCCTTGTGTACGGGATGGGGGCAGTGATTCCCGCAGAAATAGGCCTCCCATCACCGCGCATGTTGGCTGCGCAAAAACAACACAACGAGGAGGAGTGCAGGCTAGATTTGGACTTCCTAGAAGAAAGGCGTGAAAACGCTGCCATCAATGAAGCAAAATACAAGTCCAAGCTAGAGAAATATGACAACGCGCGAGTCCGCGTATGCACCTTCTTACCCGGAGATTTTGTTCTGCGCGACAATGAGGCATCTAATGCCGAACGTCCTGGAAAATTGACACTCAAGTGGGAAGGTCGTTATGTCATTCATGAAGTCCTGGGAAAAGGCGCGTATACCCTTAAGCGCTTAGACGGAAAAAGCATCCCCAAGACATGGAATGCGAAGGAACTAAGGCGATGTTACATGTAAATTCCTAAATACATAGCCTTTTGTCTATCTGGAAATGTGGCATTTGCACCCATTATGTAATAAAGATATGACTTACTTCACTTTTCTTTTTATCTTAATGTTTCGCCACAAATGCGCAGAAACACTTTGAGTATACGCAAAAACAACTTGGTGTGCAATGACTCGTAAAATATAAGTCACTACCTACGCAATGTGCACAAAAGTGCATACCCAGGCGTGAGTTCATTACCAGTTTTATTTGCTATACTTGCACAAAGTCGTTTCAATCCACGCAAATATTGTAACAGAAAAGAAACATTTCATTAAAAAGATAAAAAAAAAGTGTATGTACATAACCGCGACATGCACGGAACAAGCAATGATCCTACAAAGATATTACACTACGGATCCTACACTAGTGTTCGGCTACAGCAGCGACTTCAGCATCTACCGGGAAAATATCCTTCAAGCGGTCAAAGAAGTCATCATGGGTAAGAGCCTCGCTCACCAACTCCAAGGCAGGAATTTCAAGGCGATTATACCCCTGCTGCGCTTTCTCGAAGACAGCTCCAGTATTAATCCCGTGAGTGGAGGCATGGCTAGAATCCCACTGACTGTCCAAGGCTTAAGCAACTTGTTGCGCACACTCCCCATAGCCTCGCGCATGCTCATCATGGCGTGCAGCGACCACCAGCTTAGCCACTGCACCATCCAACTCCACGGAATTCATAATGGAATCAGCGACCTGCGAATTCAAAGGAACAATCAGAGCAATTCTATAAGGTTTAGAATAAAACATAAGTGCAAACTGTGACATCCCGGTTTTTCAGGTATCTTAAACGCACTACTTCACGGTTATTCATTCCTACGCTAATTTGATTCGGAGAATTAAATTACACGCTCGAAATAACTACGCTAACTTTGTGAACCCATCGAGTGAATTACGTGCTATGTGTTATTAGATGTTTATAAGTTTTGTGAGTTATTATATCATGTTTTGATTTCGTGATTATTAGTTTATAAAAAAATATATATTAAATAAATAGCCGAACCGAACCAAGCCGCGAAAAGTGTCGACCTCACTTCCTTGTAGCCCAAGTAACTAGCCTAAACTTGAGGCCCAAGTCACCCACCCAAACCCCCCTTTGCGGCCGCAAGTCACCCCACCCTTTCTCCTTTTCTTTTTCCCTTGTTTTGTATAAATAGGCATGCATGGGTTATGTTTTCAAAAAAAAAAAAAACACACACACAAATCCTAGCTCTAAGAGCCGACGGCAGCCCCCCCCCCCCCCTCTCTCTCTCGATCGCAATTTCCTCCAAACCCGAAGTGATTCCAATCTTGTTCCCGGTTCACTAATCTTCATCGTATCAAGGTTAGGATTTTTATTGTTTCGCAAATCACATTAGGGTTTATGAATTCTTGATCATGCTTGTATGTAATGGTAGAATCATTGTTAGGAAAAGTGTTATGAATTATGTTTAGTTCGATTAATTGTGCGAGTTTTTGCGATTGCGATGTTTGGATGAATACAAGAATCATAGGCTGCGTTTTGTGATAAAAATCATATTATATGATTAGGGTTTGCATGAGTATTGATGTGCATGATGATATGTGACTAATAAATCTGTTCTTGATCATTTATATTTAGCGTCTCGATCGTTTAAGCGTGTTCTATTGCGATAAAAGTCGAAAACAGGTTGCTGAATGGTGTTTACAGCCAACTTCAATTGGCTGTAACTTGGTCATTATTTATCGAAAAGTGGATTTTCTGAAGCCTAAAACGTATATTTTTGAAAAACACTTCTAATGGCGCTGGATTTATATTTTTCTGAGGTCGTTTGATATTTTTAAGTTGTCATTTAAGTGCAGTAACTGAAGCTGTGTAAATTCTGAAAATTTGTTAGTTGTTTATCGAGTCGGATCTCATAATCTGTAGAGGGTCGCGTCACAAAATTTGTACAACAACTGGAGACGGGAATTTCCGGGAAACTCCCTCTGGAATTTTGTTAATTGGATGAATGATGATTTTTAAATAATTTCTCCCGTGGACTGCAGTCAGAAAGCGACGAATCTGACTGCAGCCTATTACATAAATGTTTATGAATAATTGGTAAAGTGTTAGAACTTGAAAAATTTACATAAAATTCTAAAGTTTAGTTGACACCTTCTGTAAAAAAATTGGAATTTTTAGAACGTTGAAACTATTTTATAAGAATCCTCGAAAACAGTCTAGTTATGAGCGTAAAAGCTGAAACTTGATAACTTACGAAGGTGTGTACTAAAGTGTTGTATGAGTTGATCTGTGTTCATGATAAGTTGGTTTGATCACTATTTTGGTATGATAATACTTTGCATGCATGATTGTGTTTTCGGATTTGTTATGATGTGTGCCGCATTGTGTGTTAGTTATGTGTAGGGTTTGTATCAGTGTGTTCACACACTAACTTTAAATCGATTGACTTGTTAGGACGCAATTAGCGGTCCCATCATTTGCTACTTCTGTGTTACACTAACCGACCAATTAAAGGTGAGTTCACGGCCCCTATTTTATCCGGTTTTAAACAACAGGGGGAGAAACATGTATACACTCTACAACTCTATCTCTTTACGTTATACGAAATTAACGTCGTTAAACTATTCGGTAACTAAGTTAATGTTAATGTACGTTATTGTCACTAAGCAGCTATATCACGGAAGTCCTCGACAAACTCTCGGATCGTTAGTATTGGGTTAGATAGCGGGGAAATTATAAGTAGCACTACTGGGCCCGACAAGCCTCACCCGAGCTAGTCGCGCTAGCCGACCGGGTATGGTCAACGGGTGATTAATTTGGCCTAACTTTCGCCATGGTCATTGATAGGCCTGGCAACACGGAGGCACAACAGTCAGCTTCGATCGCGAACACTTACGTGACATAACTTTAGGCTCGCTACCTACATGTTAACATTGAACTTAATTACGAACCAACAATATTATTCCGAGTTAGGAATAATGGAACCAGCAACAGTATTATTCCGGGTTAGGAATATGGAACCAACATCATTATTATTCCGGGTTAGGAATAATGGAACTATATCGTTATTCCGGGTTAGGGATAACGGGGGAAACGAACTTTTATCCGAACTAATGAACTTATAAAAACCTGTGAACTCACTCTTCTTTAATGTTGACACTTGTTTCTTTACATGTTTCTCAGGACGCTAGGAGCTCTAGGTGCACTCACTTGCATTGATCAAGATATCTTTTATCGAGTCTCATTTACAAATATCGTTTGGGTTTTCTTTAGATTTGGCGTTTGTGTTGGCGCCCGTTACTTTACTTTACTTTAATGCTTCCGCTCAACTTTAAAACTAATGCTTCCGCTAAACTTTGAAACCAAACTAAGATAATTTGAAAATAACTATGAATAGTTAAACAAATAATTTTGGAAAACGTATAAACGAATCATATAGAGTCGTTCGATGTTACTAGTGTCTCAGATTCTGGTTTGTTCACACGCCTCGCGGTAAAACTCCGCAAGTGGAAATTTGAGGGTGTGACACAAACACTTACATGGCCAATTCCATGCTGTTGGAGCCACAACATGTTGCTGGTGAGTGATTCCACCAGCGACTCGGAGATGGCACAGGAGTTCTCGGAGTCTTCTAATTTCTTCTCTCCCATTTCCACCATCGCCTCCGGAAGTTGCAGCTTTCGCACGAGTTCAACATTTTTTGCTGAAGCTGCCTGGAGATCTCTCTTAGCGCTCACCAAAGTAGCGCAAGCTTCGACCTGCTTAATTTCAACAAGGTTCGAAACATACCTAAAAACTTATCAAAAGAATAAGCACAAAAGACAAGGAGGTACCTCTTTCTTCTCGTTGTGCTCACGTTGTACACTGTCTTACGGAGCTGAGGCAGCGGCCACCTCCTTCTCTTTCCTTTCGCGCGCCACGTTGGCGCGCAAATGGGCCAACTCATCCCTCAAGGATCTTTTCTCCCTGTAGTCTCTCTCGCAAGCCTCCTTCCATAACTTGCGTTCCTCAGCAAGTTTGGCTTCTTAGGCTTCAGCCTTATTCTTCCACCCCTGCGCAGACCACCCTTCAATGCGCTGGTTATCGGCAAAGTCTCCCTTGCTGACAATGTAGCTTCACGCGTAGCCACCTGGGCTCGCTCCTTTCCAAGGGTCTCTTGAGCAGCCACAAGATTCTTCTTTTCCTTTACCAGGCTCTGCCAGTCTCGAACAATTTTGATAGTCACCGAGGCGGACCTGCAGCTGCTTGGAGGTACGTGCGATATGTCTTCTTCTTCAAGATCAGAAAGCAGACGTACCTCCGCCAGGGGGAGGCTCCCTTAAAAAACTCACGGCATGCCGGCCAGTGAGAAAAGTCATCTCCTTTCTCCAACTTCCACACAGGAGTGTGGATCTCTTCAGCATGGGAAGAGGAGAAGGACCTATAGTAATAATCCCCTAGAGTCTTATCCGGGCGGATGGGAGACAAACTAAGGGCGGCAGATCTTGCTCCGCCCCCAGGAAAAGGTTCCTCCACGTACCCTTCTGGAGCACTAATCTGAACCTCTTCGGCGAACGCCGCCCCCGATAGCCCTGCACCTTGATGCGCACGTGCTTCCTCTGCTACAGCGGGTTCTTCGAGCACCACATCGGGGTCCTGATCAAAGAACCCCAATTCTTCCACTCCCACGGTAGTTTCCCCAACATCCACCCGGGATCCCTCAACAACAACCAAAGGTTCTTCAATATCTTGCTGTGGTTGCGTCAATGGAACGCCTGGAGTTTCCAAAACTGGGGAACCCACATTAGTATCGATACCGCTAACCTCCACCTCCATGTGAGGCCCCTCCCTCACGCCGACCGGTTCTTCTGCCCCAGAACCAGCTTTCCCTTATGACCACCAGCCTGGGTCATTGGGGACTTAGCTTCCCCAGCACTTGGGCCGGAATCCACAAAAACCAGCTCATTCCCCACTGCTCATTGATAAGTGTTAGCCGCATACAACGCAAAACATGGAAGAAAATATCAAGGGATATAAAATACTTACAAAGGGATATTCTAGAGGTTAGTGAGCTCAAATCAGCCCGCTTCCCAATACTTACAACCTTCTTAGGGGGTTGCGCGAAGAGGGTCTCCTTCGGACGTCTCTTTCGCTTCAGAGGCACATGTGGAACCTCTTCAGGCTCCTCTGAGCTAACTGATATGGCGGCTGCTGCAACCGCCTGCTTCGGCGCAGCCCTCTTCACACCTACAGGTTCGAGACCCTCCCATCAGTCAGAGATGACCACATAAATTTTCCACTTGTCAGTGATAACACGCTTACCTTTGGGAGAGCCTGCACCGGGTTGATTTTCCTCCCTACCCGCCACCGCGCTGGACCCTGCGCACCTCTTTTTCTTGTGATCTGGGCCAATGCCCAAATCCATCAGAGCACCTGCATGCAAACCAAGACAGCAAGTAAGTCACCTGCAAGGGCGCGCAAACAAACAATATCAACTCACTAGTTGGTGGCGCAGGAGCCGTTAGATCCGCGTCCTTGATTAGGGCAAAATTATCAAGGACCTGAGCGTACCAGGTAGGCTCATCCGGCTTCAACGGAACCTTCTCCATCCGCCCCTCCTTCCTTTGGAAGGCGGCCAAGAACAGCGGGGCTCCTCCAAGTATAACACACGCATCATAAATGAATGTACAACTCTCAATCAATCAAGAAAAAGGGAATAAGGAATACTTACTGCGATCGCCCTCAAAGTACATTGGTCGGGACCGGCGCTCAGGTCCCCACACCAGGCTCATGCCCGCAGCCACAAGCACTCTCTCCGACAACTGGATCGTCGGGATCTCTTTCAAGTCGCCATAACAGGTATGGGAAGGGTCTTCGCCGGAATCTCTTCCGGCCCCCGGAACGTCATCGGAGCCGGTATCACACCGACCTTAACGAAAAAGAATTTTACCTTCCAATCGTGGAAGGACTTGGGGGGAGAGAGCAAAATCTTCCGCGCCTATGCGCGAACCTGGAAAGAATAGAACCCCATCGAACAATGGAGTTGACAAAAAATACGAAACCGGTCGAAGGTGGGAATAGACCCAGTCAACCGGCAGAGGAACTCAAAGTGACGGATTCTTACCATTCCCATCGGATTCAGTTGGGAAAGGTGGAAGCCGTAGTACTGAAGCAAATCAACAAAGAATTTGGTGGCGGGCAACCGAAAGTTACCCTCACCAAAGAAATCAGCAAACAAGGTGATGTAACCCGCCGGAGCATCGGCGGCCGTCTCAACTTCCGTCGGCATCCGGACTTCCCAAGAGGCAGGAAACCGGAGGCCGGACAAAACATCATCAAAAAGCTGCCGGCTTAACTTGCAAGCCGGCAGAGGAGGAGGAACAGCGCCACCAACGGCGGCCTCAGGCTCTCTAGCCGCCACATAAAGAAGAAACAAGAAAAGAGAGTTTTGAAAATAGTTTTTGGAAAAAAATTCAGACGAACTCAAGCAAATGCAAGAAGAAGAAAAAACTTTGAAGAATTGGTGAAGGGATGAAGAAACCTTTCCGAAGCACATCTATTTATAGTGCCCACATTTATTGCGCTCGGAGAACGTGTGCAACACGTGGTTATGTCGACCAATCACAAAAGGACGCGTGGCGAGTGAGTGGGGAGTGACGGTTAACGAACGCACGTGGCAAACACGCTCTCTGCCCATTCATTAAATGAATGGTAGACGAAGCGGCTGAGTACGCGCCAAAAATGTTAGACGTCCTTTCAAATCCCACTTTTTCTCACCAAACCACTTGCATACGTCAGAAGACCAGATTTTCAAAGTCCGAGAATGAAGACAAAACGTTTCCTTAACACAAACGTTTCCTCCCAACACATAGAAATTTTTTCGCCACAACACCAACGGCGCATCCAACAACTCCTATAGTCCAACATTCCTCCCACTTTACAACTTGCGTGCAGGAGCAGCACTGGACTGGGGGACTTGAGGAGGTATGGTCCCAAATACCATACCCTTGACTACATTTCACAAGGATAACCTTGCATGCAACATGCAATGGTGCGTTTTCCTTAGAACCAGTTGGTCATACAATGAGCCTTGCGCACTCAGCGCAACGGTGAACTAGACCAACTTCTATAGGTCACAAAATGAGCCTTGCGCACTCAGCGCAACGGTGAATTAGACCAACTTCAGTAAGTCACACAACGAGCCTTGTGTACTTGCCACAACGGTAAGTTAGACTCATGCGCGCAGGTTACTAGACCTTGTGAACAACGACAATTCTCTAAGCTGCGAATCCGAAAACCTTACAAGGACATGATACACATGAGAAGCGCCTCATAGTCTTAGGACAAAATGATACACCCCTGACAGCCTACACTGGCGGGAAAAACCTTGACAGCCTCGCAGAAGGGGGTAAGCACTAAGAGATGTTGACCATACCTCAGGGTACTGAATGGCAGAGCTGTGACCAAAGGTTACTTGGCAGGTTGCGTGTGACAGCACTCATGACGATAAGGCAAGTGTCAGACCATACACCAACCACTGTTCTGCCTGGGACTGTTCCACTTGGCAACATGCCTGACACCAGAAACGGCTACTTCACACGTGTCACCACTCAACACCCGACAGAGCATACCTCCCGACAGAGAGCATTAATTCTCCTACAGGGAGCAAATAATGTCTGCCGCCGAGGGACAAATAGGATGTTTCTGGCTGTATGGGCCGGGTCTAAGGCCCACCAGCATTTCTCCCAAACATACCTTCTCTCGACTATAAATAAGTATCGGATCTCCAAGTAATGACACGCTGACCAAGGCATATACTTGCTACACCACTTAACACACACATAAGCTCTCGCTTACATCTGCAACCACCTATTTTTCCTTACCCAAAGTACTTATTATCACGCCGGAGTGTGGTCACGGAGAAAACCACCATTTCCCTGTGGCGAGACTAACGGCGTTGCTAGTTTTGTAGATCATCCGGAGTGAGCTTGCAAACCCAAAGGCGAAGTGAGAGGTTAACCATTTATGCAGAAACACCCTGGTTGTGACTGATATATCCCTGGATATCCCTAGGTTCAACCGGTACTTCTTCACATACATTAATATTCTTTTTAAATTACACCGTATTAACGAGCATTTCATTATCTTTAATTCGAGCAACCTATTGCTATATTTTTCTTAAAATAATTACAGGAGTTTGAATTGTCATTAGTCCTTTACATTATTTTGAATACCAGCACATGACTATGTGATTTTGAATACTCGTTATGTGATTACATATTCAACATAAAACATTATGTGATTACACTTTCACATCGTAAATGAGCTAAGCATATTCGTTAGTTGTAATAAATGGGTTAAATAAGTGATAAACAACCATTCTAAAAAGTTGCAAACATTTTGACGCTCTAAAAATATTTATTATATTTTAACATTGAATGGGTTAACCTTTAAATTTTTAATTAAACGTGCTAAACAAGTTAATGAAAACATGATAAGTTTAGTTACGGATCCGGGGTGTTAGCGTGATGCACCACCATCACATATCGCGTGATACACCGTCGCAAACGGTGTATTACGCTGCTGATGGAGGAGTCCGCGATGTGCATCACATTAGTGATGCAAAAGGGGAGATGAGGTTTGAATGTTTAATCATGATTTCATAAATTAGAAAAAAGGAATTGTGGTGTGTGAATTGAAGAATAGGAGGAAGGAAGAAGAACTATTGGAGAACGGTTGGGTAAGTTGCACGTTGTGTAGGTTGAAAAAGAAGAATATTTACTTTTGCTACTTTCGTTGATGATGAGCCATTTTCATCTAAAATGTTTGAAATCTTACGATTTCATCCCTGAAGGCCATGTTTCGAGGGATGAAAATTGCTACAATTATCAATCTAAACAATGAAAATGGTAAAAAAAAAACCAAAGTGAATGACTGCAATACACAAAAATGTCGTTTTGGATCAAAAAGTCATTTTGGATGAAACAAACAAATATGTCTAAACCTGACACAAGGTTTTGGCAAGTTACTCTTTTTTCTTTAAATTACACCATTAGTCCCTTAAGTTTAAAAAACTAATGCCTTCCACTTTTAAAAGTAACATAACTAGCCACTTTAGTTTAAACATCTTTTGTTTTGTTTTTTTTTTCACATTTATAATAAGTTTATAAAAATGCTAAAATTCTATTTTTATAACATTTTTTTGTCTTTATGTAATAAAAATTTGTTTTTAATTTAGTTTATATTTTATTTAAAAGACGTTCAGTGATGGGTGTTGTAAATATGATAGAATGAGATGTCAAATGATAGTTAGGTGTGATAGTGTAATGGGTGATAGAATATAATGACCACCTAATGACCTTATACAAGTTAGAGTGTAGGTGGAAACCTAACATGTTTATTAAACAGATTGATATAACAATCCTCTTATTATTTTTACGATATTTTCCAAGAAAATAATAACCCTACCTCGTGTATATTATAAAACAAATCAGTAATGTAGTTGTTAACTGCAATAGTGTACGTTAGAAACGGCTTGCATAACAATAATAAATCACTCTGTTATTTTAACATTTATTATTTTAACATAAAATGTTGAAGCTTGGAACAAAAGTATTAAAATATATATAAAATGTAGGGGGTCCTTGGTTATGAGCATCATGTCTACATCAACATTGCTTGGTCCAAAACACAAGTCCGCTTTTTCGACCACCTCTATTCTGGATCACCCAATTGGAGATGATGACGACTGTGTCCGATTTGACACACCGGACCCATCCGATTATGATATTTGGGTCCCGTCTTTTTAACCATTTTAAATATTAAAGAAATTATTCTTGTTTAAATTTAAAAACCTATAACGCTAATTAAAAAAATATTGTGTTTTAATTAAAAATACTTTAAACATAATAAAATTAAATAGAAAATATATAAATCTTAAAATATTACACGAACCTAATTAAAATATTAGAAAAAAATAATTAAAATATTATACAAACCTAATTAAAACATCACTTAAACATAATAAGTTCTAATTAAACACACAAAATGCCTAATACATTTCATCCCAATCATCTTGGTTTCACTCAGGAGATACCGTCTAACCTCGCATCTCCATATAGTTTAAAAAAATTATTTATATTATTTAATATATTATTCTCTTTTTAGTTTACTATATAAAATTTATTTAAAAAATAATAAATAAATAACAAAATATTAAAATAAATTTATGAAAAATGTATTCTTTAATATAAAAGAAATTCAATTATTATTTATATAAATTATATGTACATTATATAAATTAGATATAGATAAAAGGAAAATATGTGATGAGTTGGATAATGAGGTGAAGGTTTGGAATGATTTAATGTTGGGAGGAAAAAATAAGTTTGGAATGATTGTGGCTTGTAATTATGTGACATGTTGATGTGGCAAATCTGGATTTTAGACGAAGTCCAACGTTGTGGATGCTCTAATGGTTACTAAACATAAATGAAGACTAATTGATTTAGTATTATATATATATATATATATATATATATATATAAAATATCTTTTCTTTAACACAAAATTATTTATATAATGCTAATTTACAAGATTTCTTTGCATTGTGAGTTATAGTTTGTGCTCTGTTGGTTTTACTTTCTTTACGAGTGTTGTTTGTTGGATATTTTTAGTTTTACCTTTTAGGTAGGTGGAGGATTTAAATGGTGTAAAACTCACCGCCTCTTCTTCCTTTACTCTTTCTCTCTCCCTCTCTTTCTCTAGGCGACTTCTTCGAATGCTTTTGAGCGATTTTTTTTGCGTTTCTTCAACGAATGTGGGTAAGTTTTCTATTCTGTTTGTCGACGTTTATTGGTTTTGTGTAGTTGTTTTGGATTCACGTCTTCCTTCTATTTTGTTTGTTTGGTTTATGAGTTACAGTTGTTACAATTGTAATCACAGTGGTTACGTAAAGGTATGCTTACTGTTAACTATCGTTTTAGTGTAATCGTATTTTAGGGTTTCTTCTTGGGAGTCTTCTTCCGTTTGTTTATTGTTGGTTTTCACAATTCGTTTGTGATGTTGATTATGATGTTGTTTAGTTTTTTTCTATTGATTTCTTAGACAATAGTATACTTGCATGTGTTTAAAGGTTGTTGTTTTTGTGTAATGGATGTTCCTTTGTAAGTTAGCACCAGTGTTTAAAAAAGATGGTGGAAAATGCATGTGATGGTCTTTGGCATATGAGTGACATATGCATAGGCTTTTTGACAATATTGCCTTTAGTGTATGTTAGCACCAGAGCTACATTTCAAATTTAAAAAAAATAATCATGTATAAAAAAGTTACGGACATTTAAAAAGGATGGTGGAAGATACATGTGACTTGCATGTGCATGGTCTTTGGCATGTGCACGAGGTATTTTGACAATATTTTCCTTAGTGTAAGTTAGTACAAGTGACACATGTCAACACCAAAACTATTGTTCCTAGCACTTGTAGGGTTTTGACCATTTGTAGAATATCATGCCTCTATTATATATATATATATATATATATAGGGTAGGGATCAAGAGTGAACAACTCTATAAGAGTGAACTGTGCGAATTGATCTATGCCGTTGATTTTAATCATCTTTAATTTTTTAATAGTGGCATGATTGTAATTAAGTAAATATCTTTTTAACTTTAAAATTATATTAAAAGGGTATATTTGTAATTATAAAAAAATGGCGAATCTTTTAAATTAGGAAACAGTAACCGTTTCCTTACCATCCGCATAGTTGATCCCCACACTCCTCCCAATTAGCATAGGTTGTTTTTGAAGAAATCTGTATCCAAAACATAATACACACGTGTACTGTGTATATGAATGCATAATGAAAACTATGTACAGTGATGCATCATCATAATAGTATACATACGTGTATCGTATGTAGGTCTGTTTAATCATAGCAGTAAACACATGTTTACCGTATGTAGTAACGTACAAGGATAACAAGATGCACAGGTGTACTGTAGAAAAGAATATATAATTATAACAGTATGCACAAGTGTACTGTGCATAGTAATTTGCACGTTGTCTTCAGCACCTTTTTCGGCGACTTTGTTCGTAATATCTATTGGTTGCTCCATTATAATGACACAATACGATCGAACAGTAAATCAAAATCTGGGAAATATGTAACTGTTCTAATGATTTTGAAATCTTTGTTTACGAATCAATAGGATGAATACGAATTGAAGTTAATTATCATGAACTGTTGTTGTTTTCGGTAATATAGGAATTGAAATCAATTTAAAAGATAAAAAGATATTTGGAATTGAAAATCATAATTAGTTAGGAATCTTGTAACTGAAAATCTAACTTTAAAAATAAAACAGTTCATTATGATTCACTATGATGATTCTGTTCACAAATGATCCTAATCCTAAATATATATATATATATATATATATATATATATAAATATATATATATAGTGGAGAGTTAAAATAAGAAGAAAAATTTTGTAAGAATAAAAAGATAACTTTTAAACCAATAGAAATTTCTTATTTGCTTCATTTAATGTGTGTATTTATATTATGAAAAAGGGCATATAAGTAAATCTATAATTATCATTAATTAGTTAATTAATTAAACTTGTAATTCATTTTTTTAATATACCTTTTCAAGATAAAATACTTTACGGTGAAGGACAATTTTCGACATGTGTAGGATAAATTTTGAAATGTGTAGGGTAAATTTACATGTGAAGGGTAAATTCCGATAAATATAAAATATATGTAGGATAAATTTTGAAATGTGTAGGATATAATGTTTATTTTTATTAATAAGCGATAACATAATTAATGAGAGGATTTATAAACTATTTAATGTTTTACCATTTAATGTTTTACCATCATGCCCTTTCTTCTTTTTTTTCACATAAAATTTCTTTTTAAATGAACCTTCGTATATATATATATATATATATATATCTGAAGTAGATTTAGCATGAGAAGAGGATGAAACAATCAAAGATTGAGACGTGGCATTTAAATATTTTAAAAACAATAGAATTTTTTTGTATTTGCTGTAATTGATTGTTATATGAAAATCCTCCTAAATATGTGTGTGAACATCCTCAATAATAGGACCAAAGGTGTGAGTAATATTCCGTGGTAAGAATCAAATGTGTGAGTTTCAGATGTAAAGAGTCACAACATGTGGAATCCTCGAGTTGTAAGAGTCATAGTTGGTGACCATCCGATATATGTGGAATAATCCTCAATAGATGGTATGCAAACTGATCCTTCGTGGTGTAAATGCAAACTAACCATTTGTGGTTGTTTTTACGGGCTGATTACTCGACGAGATATTTTTTAGGGGGCTAATCATAGATAACCAAAAGGAACACATTAGAGAATGTGGCCCTAAAGAAGATAAACATCTACAAAATTGATGATCTCAAAGAAGATGAAATAGAGACGGTGGTCTCATGTGATGAAAGCACGACATACAGGGGCTTCGATACTCGCAAGTAAGTTGAAATGTTATATTTATTCCAAATTGTGTGCAAATTACTTCAATAGTAAGAGTTCCTTTTTATTCGATAAGTATTGGATATATACAAGTCATTTAAAATGAAATATAATACAAATGCTCCTCTTTGGTTTCAATTTTGTTAACCACAAGATTTCCTAGTATGCATAAGGAAAGGTTAATAACATTAGAGTTCCATGTATATGTAGTTACATACATACACGTATAAATTGTTGGATTAAGAAAAGTGTTCAATTATATAATCAAGCATACAATGGCCTTAGTTGATATGGATATAACTCTTGGGCTTAGTATTTTGATGAGTTACTATGTTTAGTTACTTTGGGTTTATTAAACAATTTGTATTATTTTATGTTTGGGCTAGAGGCCATAATCGATTTGCATGGAATTTAGAATTCCATGAATGTAGCAGGAGGTTACTTGATAACTATTTGTTAGTTATCTACTAATCCATATCCCTTCCCATGGCACCAATTAGTTTGTTTAAATAGGGTTGATGATAACATTTTAATGCCATCCCATGTTCTCCTATTTTCTAGTGTATTTTATTTATATTTCTTTACAAAATGTGTGTGCATTTCTATATCGACAAACATTATGTTGTTAGTCGATCAAGATGGTGACAAGGAACAAATATGAAGTTTGTCAACCACAGAAGAACGATCAGGAGGCCTATAGTGGTATCAGAGCCACCTTCTTTGATTCAAGTTATAGTGATTCGAATGATGAAGACTTCACGGTAAAGGCAAGAGGTTTGGGGTTGTTTGTGTAACATTCGCAATTTTTGTTAAGAATCGTTTTGAAATCTTTATATATGTGAAATATTATCATTTCAATCATCAGTTTGGGTTATTTATTTCATACTTTTAACATAATGTAACATATGGAACATCGTTAATAGATACGTGTATTTACATCGTTCTTAAACATGCGTTTATACATATCATGTACGTATTAAACTTATAATATTTTAATCATAACATTAGTGAATTAATTTTTTTAAGAATTCTAAACAATAATCACTCATTAAAACCCTTGGAAATCCAATAAAGCTTAAATTGTAATTAAGCATAACACCTGGGGAATTATCGAAACATCTAAATTTCATCAAATAAAGCCCTTTAAAAGATCGAAACTTGCAAAAATACCCTCACAAGTGTGACAACCGGCAATTTTTGGATTAAGTTACGCGCATAACAAACATTAGAACGATTATAAGTAATGTGTTAAGACGCAAAATAACTTAATTGGGCCTTTAGAATGCCAAGGATCGTCTATTCGGCTCTCGAATGGTGATTTACGGGAAAGCTTACGAGCGTTACACGGTAACTAACTGACACCAGACGATAAACTAACAATGCCAAAAAATACGTGTTGTATACATATATTTTATACACATGAATATTGTTTCCTAAATTATCCTACTTCCGAACATCACAAAATGCATACATGAACGAAATACGTGACAGTAGGAACGCACTAACAACGAAACGGAAGCATCAGACTTGTTCATTATCTTGAAAACTGAAATATTATGATATATTTAGCTTCGTAATCAAAATTTAATATTCACAGTCGAAATCAGATTGAAAAATGAACTAGAAACGACAATCGAAGAAATTTACGCGATTTTAACGCAAATGAAGAACGTACATGTCAAACATCGAATACCGACACTATTTTATGTGTTTTAATCCTAAAGTAATAATTTACAACATTCCACGAAGTTCGTGTGCGAACACGAGCCTCGGAAACGTAATTGGCCGTACAAACGACTAGAAACTAGCTAATGGGCCTTGGGCCCAACCCACTTAAACCCTAGGTATAAATACCCTCTAAAATCTTCATCTCCTAATTACTCCCACAAAACCCTGGCCACTCCCACCTCTCCTCCTCTCACCCTCCCTTCTCCGGCGACATGATTCCGACCGACCACCAGCAGAGCTACGACGGCGGTATGGCGGCGTCACGCTGGCGCCACCGCTGTTGGCGGTGGTTCTGAACCAGTTTCTGGCGCATTTGAATGCGTGTAGCCCAGTTCAAGACTCCCGTTTTCCCTCTCAACAATCCGGCTACCGGATTAAGTTTCCGGCGACAGTCCTATGCGTTTTTTTTTCCAATAAATCACATCCACCCATGAAACCTTCTCCCCCTTATGCATCAGTTTGGAGAGAGAGAGAATGAGAGAGATAGAGTATAGGAGAGAGAAAGGGGGTCGAACCCTTCTTCACGCTGGCGCAGCGGCAGATAGACAGCGAAGCCGTTACACTAGCGACCAACAATGTCGATATCGACAGCGGTGGTGCATCTGCTTCGCGTCTGACCGATGTACGGGTAGGTTTCAAGTGGCACTGTTGCGGAGGTACGGGGGTATGTGGTTGTTTCGACGACTTACCAGCGAGCTCCGTCGACACGTCTTCACCTCCGACATGCTTCGGTGAGTAATATTCTAAGTTTTACTCAGATCTATAACACTTAAGTCTAATGCACTCTTGTTAGGTAGTTCTGATGACGTTGGTGGTGGATGTGGTGATGACGGAAGTGGTGGCCAATGGCGGCGGTGGACGCCGGAGCCACCGCGGCGACGGTCCGGGTTTGCGTCAACAATGTTCAGTTTTGGTTCAAGCTGGGTTTGAGTTAACAAGTCAACTACGGGTTAAAGCGGGTCAAGAGCTGGAGCGTCGTTGTGGTGGTTTGAGTTTAGGAGAATCAGGTCAGATTCGGGTCAAACCCGGTCAACACCGGGTCAAACAGGTCAATGCGATCAAACTCGGTCAGCGGGTCGACACGAGGCTTGGTAAAAATTTAACGACACGAGTTACATTACATCGTTTTATATAAACATTTTTAATGCCAAACCAACCTCTAAACCGGCCAGGCTAATGAAAATGAAAAATATTATACGAGCAAACTATTAAATTACTGGACTTGTGCATTTCATACTTATATAAATTGTGTATACTAATTAAAAACAGAACTGACACATCGTTACATAATATATTTATTGATATATTGAATAATATATCTATTTATCGTGTATAGTTTGTACTATTTTCGTAAATATTCTTTTCGATTTTATAAGAATTTATCTACTTTTAATCCAATTACGTTTCACAAGTTTTGGTTCATGGAAGTAGCTAAAAAGAGGAGAAAATGAGCTAAAATATTGAAAGAAACCAAGCCGGGTTGTAATTGGAAGTCTAGAGAAGAAACAAATCGAAAAAATGGGAAAATGGTCTTCTGGCGACCCGCGGCCATGTCTCTCGAAGGTGGCGAGAGGAAGAAATAAGCCTTGATAAAAAAGACACGGTCGCAGGCGATGTTTTTATCAGATAGTTTCGAAATATGATCAGTTTTGGTTGAAGAATGATAAAAATTTAGAGTTTAACTCTAATAACAAGACATAGACGATTTTGGATGTTCAAGAGGCAATTTCTAGAGATTTAGTGCTGGTTTTTGAAGAAGGAATTGCTTGGGAATCATTCAAGTGAAGCAGGATGCCTAAGGATCAACGGAATTTTGGGTTTTGTTTACCGATTTTTCCATCTCTTAGCTTTCTTGTTTTCGTTTCGATGAATTTAGCTTTTAGATCTTTTCAGTTATGTTTAATACAATGATTATTGGCTAGATTTTCTGTTGCTACCTAGGTTTTGATGATTTATTATTAAAGTTTGCATTTTTATTGAATTTGTAATGTGTTTATGGGATCTTTGATAAAGTAGTGAACTTTAGTAAATTGATTTCGTGTATTTGCATGTTTTGAATTAATTATTGATTGTTTAATTGTTTCACATAGATCTAGTTAAATGTCTTTCAAAGAATAGGTTTATGTTGATTGTCGCATCTTAACAGGTTCAGGTAATCTTTCGGTAAATTGGCCAATAAACCATAGACATAATTGAATTAAAAATATAATTAAATCTCAACATTATACTAAACTTAATTATTGAGAAATAATAGTTTATTAACTGAATTAAATAGGTAAATTGCTAGGATTAGGTTTTGAGAGAAGCCCGATTTTAGTTTACTTGCCATATTTGACTCGGTTAAACCAAATCAAGAACTTTAGTTAGTCTAAGCTCCCTATTGAGAGATATTTAGCTATTCTATACACTTTATTAAACATTAGATAACCGAAAGGAAATATTTTAAACCGGTAAGCATAGCTATCTTTAGGATATCATAGGTGTCTTCCTGAGAAGGGTCGGGAGTCCTGTTCGGTATTCCTTAGTATTTAGTATTTTAAGGTCCCGGTTCCCTATCACATTTTTATCCAATTAAATACCATTCAATAGTAATAAGGATTCTAACCTAGGTAGTTGTTCCACTATCATTGAATTAAGTCTCCGCTTCGACACTCTACTTTAAGTCGTCTTAGTTAAGTTAATTTTAGTTTAATTATAGTTTTAGGATTTGTTGATGCACTTTATGTTTGTAACTGTGCGAATAGGCTAGAAAGAGTGTGTATTGAATATTGTATAGATTAGATACGAACATACGCCCAAGTGCGAACGAAAACTGTCTCGTACGAGTGAAAATGTCACTCGTACGAGTGACAATGTGACCCGTACGAGTGATAAACATCTCACTCATACGAGTGACATATTGTCACTTCTACGAGCAACCAATCGCACGAGCACCTAATGTCTATATATATGTGTTGTATGTTCATTGTTTGTAAGTTTTGGGAGTTCCCTGAGGGGAAACGCTGGCGGATAGCTAGACAGATGTATACTCTTTCGGTATGAATGAATGAATGCTTCCGCTGATTCTGTTTCTATTACCTTCTTAATAACGTTCTACCGAATCGGTACTATCATACGCCCAAGCTTCCGTCTAGAACCACCGTCACCGGGACCACTGGATTTTTAGTAAGCCCCCCCAAATATAAATAAATTAAGTGTGTTAATTTAGTTTAAATAGAGTCGTTAACGTTATTAGGGAGTCTCGTGGGTTCGATAGCCAGACTTACTTAAGCTTACTACCATTGATCGGTCCACTTGCCGGTTAGTAGTTTTAGTCGAGTTTAAGAGTCTAGAGTATTACTTTGAGTCTAGATTTAGGTTAATTTCATTTATATTTATTAGACTACTTTTACTACATCAAGTTTTTGGCGCCGTTGCCGGGTACTCTCTTTGGCGATTGCGTTGATTACTTTGTTTAAACTTAGTTGATTTACACGTGTTTTCCGTTTTGTTTGCGTCGTAGGAGTCTAATAATTTAGTTAATTTAATTTTACAGTTTGTATATTTTGTTTTAAATATCTATTTTGAATTTCCTTACTTGTCTCATTTCTGGTTTTTAGTGGATGCCCCATACACGTTTTGCAAGGACCTCCACTGAAGCCGCCAACGGACACGTCTCTATCTTCCGCGCAAAAGGTTAGTACTTCTTCATCCTCATCTTTAGGTTTTTCTGATTCTCCCGTCCGTTTATACCACCGAACTTTGACTTTACACCGAAGTCCTCACTGCATAGTTCCCCTCCTCCCCGTATAATTCACCAAAACACAAGCCCACCACCTGTTTTCCACATGGCTAACAATCAAACAGTTTACCAGCAAGCAACCACCAGTTTTACCGGTGCAAACTCACCCATCACTCTTCCCCCAATGAACAATGTCAAAGCCTAAAAAATCTCGTCTTACATCATGACTGCAATAACTAACTCGTGCCAATTTCACAGTCGTGATGACGAGGATGCGCCCACCCACATTAACCGCCATCGTCACACCTTTAACATGGAAGGTGCATGAAACGATGCTCGTTTCCTTCAAGTATTCGCTTTCTCTCTTGGAGGCTGGGCCGCCGCTTGGCTTGACTCTCAACCGGCTGACACCTTTACTACTTGGGCCACCCTTCGAAAACTTTCCTTAAGAAACATTTCCACCTGCTAAAGCATCTCGTCTTCGCGATCAGATCCATTCGTTCCGGATGGAACCTGATGAACCTTACCATTTAGTATGGGAGTGTTTCCAAACCTTAGTGTCCCGTTGTTCTCAACACGGTTTGTCAGATTGGGCACTTGTAGAGAAATTCTACAACGGTCTCACCCCCGAATCCCGAGTCCGATTTGACACTTCCGCTGGAGGGCAACTTATGGGAAAGAAGATGCTTATTGAGTGTAATGACCTCTTAGATTATAGCACTACCGGTTGGAATTCAATCCCTGTTTCTCGTACCACTCCGGTCACTTGGGGGTTACACCAAGTTAGCTTGGAATCTACCTTAGCCGCTGCATTAGATAGCTTTAAGCGAGAGGTTACTAAGGAAATACAAGAGTTGAAAAAGAAGGTGGATAGATGTGAGGTGTGTAGAGTAGGTCATGATACTATAGAGTGTCCGACGCTCACTATCGAGCAAGTAGAGTTCATCACTTGTTAGAATCGAGGCCAAACACACCCCTATAATAATAATAATAATAATAATAATAATAATAATAATAATAATAATAATAATAATAATAATAATAATAATAATAATAATAATAATAATAATAATAATAAATAATAATAATAATAATAATAATAATAATAATAATAATAATAAATAATAATAATAATAATAATAATAATAATAATAATAATAATAATAATAATAATAATAATTCTAACTATAACTCTAACTGGCGTAATAATAATAATAATTTTCGTTCTTCCGGTAACCCGCTGGTTTCCAATCAGGTCAATATCAAAACAGGGGGCAGGGTCATTACTCTAGTGGAGGTTTAGGTCAACTACGTCAGTTTAGTGGTGTGGGTTCAAACCAAGAGGGTCAAAACAGAGTGGAGGTTCAGGAGGTAGTTTGGATAGAATAGAGGAACTTCTTTTTCAGTTAGGGTTAAGGATCAGGCTACTCAGAAAACGTTAACGGAGCATGATCTTCTTTAAAGAATCAGCAATCCGCACTCCTAGATCTTCAAAGGTCAGTAGGTAGTATCGCTAAGTAATTGCAAGAGCGACCACACGGTCAGTTCCCGGGTAACACTCAACCTAACCCGGGAACTAACACACAAAAGCGATAACCACCCGTAGCGGTAAGAGTTTAAGAGAAGTGGTTAGAGAGTGAGTAGAGATAAAGGATAAGGAGGAAGAGGTAGATGAAGAGATAGAGATGGAGGCTCCACCTAGGGTGCAAATTAGGCTAGACCTAGAAAGTACCGCACCAAACCATGAGCCTCAAGTTGAGGGTAGAGTATAAAAGAAACTGGTAGACGTTAGGCCGTCACCATACGTAGATCATTCACGCTTACCCTACCTCACCCGCCTTAGGCAACAAAAATATGCTAAGGAATACGGGAACTTTCTCGATATGTTCACCCTGCTTAAAATAAATCTCCCATTATTAAGGCCACTTCATGGTGACGGAGGGGATCGTGTTAGGCTATAAGATATCTCGAGCCGACATAGAGGTAGATAGAGCAAAAATAGATACCATTAGTAGACTTCCTCTGCCGATGAGTTTGATATCCATCCACAGTTTCCTTGGTCATTTGGGTGTTTATAGGCGATTTATTAAGGATTTCTCTAAGATTACACGACCCATGACCCAACTCCTTGAGAAGGATGTTCCCTTCGTCTTCGACGAAGAATGCCTTAAGGCCTTTGCTATCTTAAAAGAGAAACTCGTTAGCACCCCCATTCTCGAATCACTCGACTGGAGCTTACCTTTAGAGCTCATGTGTGATGCGAGCGATTATGCAGTTGGTGTACTTTTGGGTGAAAGACGAGATAAACACTTCCAGCCTATCTATTATGCGAGCAAAACCCTTAATGACGCCCAAGAGAATTACACTTACCGAGAAGGAACTCCTAGCTGTAGTTTTTGCATTCGATAAGTTCCGTTCATATCTCGTGCTTTCCAAGACCATAGTCTACACCAATCTTGCGGCTTTGCGTTACCTCTTCCAAAAGAAGGACGCTAAGCCTCGTCTTATTCAGTGGATTCTTCTACTCTCTGAATTTGATAGAAATTAAGGATAAGAAGGGAGCAGATAATGTAGCCGTCGATCATCTATCACGACTAGAAGATCCGAGTCGAGAAGAGATTCTTGAGGAGGAAATAGGTGATAGATTCCCTCATGAATCGACGGAGTTTGTGGTGGCGGAGAAGGAAGGTATGCCATGGTTCTCAGATTTGGCAAACTACCTCGCAAATGGAGTAGTTCTTAAGGGTTTGACCACTCAACATAAGAAGAAATTCCTTAGGGATGTCAGGAGGTATATATGGGATGACCCATTTCTGTTTAGGGTAGGAGGAGATAGGATTCTTTGACGGTGTGTGAGTCGAGAAGAGGGGGTAGAAATCCTTAGGCATGTGCACGAGGGGTTGACGGGAGGTCACCATGGTCCACATGTTACCGTCCAAAAAGTTTTCGGTTGCGGTTTTTACTGTCCCTTGGTAGTAAAGGATGCATTAGAATTTGTTAGGAAATGTGATCGTTGCCAATGTACCGGCAATATCTTATATAAGGACGAGATGCCCCAAAATCCAATCCAAATTCTTGAAATATTTGATATTTGGGGAATCGATTTCATGGGACCTTTTCCCATTTCTAGCGGGTGGAAGCTCAAGGTTTACCTACAAATCGACTTCAGTACATCCTCGTGGAAATCGAATATGTCTCTAAGTGGGTGGAAGCTCAAGGTTTACCTACAAATGACGCACGAGTGGGGGTGAGGTTTCTTAAAAAGTTATTCAGTCGTTTCGGTACATCTCGAGCCATCATAAGTGATCGTGGCACCCATTTCTGTAATGCCGTATGGAGAAGGCATTAGCACGTTACGGTGTCACTCATCGTTTTTCCACCGTTTATCATCCTCAAACGAGCGGTCAAGTTGAGAATGCGAACCAAGGAGTGAAGAAAATCTTAGAGAAGACGGTAGGCAAAAGTATAAAGGATTGGTCAGATAAGCTCGATGATGTATAATGGGCGTTTAGAACCGCTTATAAGACACCTTTAGGTGCCACTCCGTTCATGATTGTCTATGGCGAAGCTTGCCATCTTCTGGTAGAACTTGAGCACCGAGCACTATGGGCGCTTAAAACCGTAACTTATCGAAGTAGCTAAGAAATGGAATTTCCAAATTCATGAGTTGGAAGCACTTACAGATACAACCTATGAATGATTATGGAGTATTAAGGAGAAAACGAAGGCATTGCATGATAAGAAGTTGAAGGGGTTGAAGGATTTTAAAGCTGACGATAAGGTGCTTTTATATAATTCACAATTGAAATTATTCGTCAGAAAGCTAAAATCCAAGTAGACGGGTCCTTACGTGGTCAACGAAGTATTTTCGTATGGGACGGTCGAGTTGAGATATGGGGCCAATGGAGGCACTTGGAAAGTAAACGGCCATAGGTTAAAGCATTACCTAGGAGAGCCGATATATTCCATCGAGATGGAGGAAACTCCTCCCGAAGTTCCACCTTGGATCAACGCATAGGGCCTTGAGTGAAAACTCAAGTGTAGAGTTTATAATGTTTAGTAATGGTTTACATTTTAGTCTTTTGCAGGGATATATCACCAACACGAAGCGACAACCGACGAAGAATTGGAGTTGCTGGTAAGTTTTCATACAAAACCAGGTGCTAAGAGAGTTTTTACAAAGTTTCACTTTATCAAAATATTTTCTAAGGCGGTAGGAAACTTTCTGTGAAAAGAACCCTCTGGCGGGCCGCGAGAGTCAAATACTTACACGGTCGCAGCCTGTGAGAGCTCTTAACCCCAGAAACATTCTGAGACGGTTGCGAGAGAAAACATCAACTCTCTCGCGGCCCGCAAGAGACATTAACATCAGCTCTGCAGCTTTTATTCCCCAAATTCTTCAACCTTAACCTAATTCTTCACTTCTACCATATGGCTACCACTCTTCCAAGCACCATCAACCGCCCACAACCACCTCCATTCACCCTATTCTCCCACCACCACTTTACCACATCATTCCTAGTTGATTTCCCACTTAAACTCTTCACCTTTCACCATTAAAACTAGCTTTTAAATGGTCTTGCAACTTATACTCCATTTCTTAGGTATGTATTTCTTGTAACTTTTGTACTTTAATTCCAGTATTTTAGTTAGTTGCTTCATATGTTTCAGTGTTGGGTATTGTTTATGTTGCATGTTAGTCTCCTTGACGGTTTGGGGTGAACTTTGTTTGGGTTAAGTTCGGATATTGCGGCTGAACACAAATTCTTGTTGGGGTGGTTTCGGTTCTAATGGTTATATTTTGCAGCTGGATTGGTTTGGCAGGGCTTCAACATTGTGGGGATTCATGTTAGAAATGTTTGCATAAAAATCACATTTTTAACCAAAATTTTAACCCGTTTTTTCTGCAATGAATATAAAGTTTTATACTATGTGTGGGACTCAATGTTGGGTTGTTTTTCGGCACTTGGGAATTAATTGAGGACAATTAAGGTGCGGGAGGAGGTAGTGTCGTGTTTTTAGGTGCTTTTGGATTATGGTTGGCATATTGGGCATTTATGAATATAAGATCTCTCGCCCATATTCAATCTCCATTCGGACGAGATTTGGTCTAATAAAGTGGTATATTTTCTAACGATCACCCAATAATCTATAAAAGTTTTGTGATAAATTGTCTTTTCTAGTCATGAGCGCGAATGTAATGCTATACGATCATTGCTCAAAAATGGTTTATGTTTCTGACAGTCTATCTGTTTTTGATTGTGAATTGAATGTTTTCGCATATGTAAGGTGAAGGCTGTTCTAGTAGACTGGGAAAAAAGAAGAGAGGCCCCGTAGCTAGACCACAAGGGGACCCAGCAGAAACTCAGCCTCTGCCCCCAAATTTCGGGTAGAGGAGGAGTGTTAGATATAGAGGGGGCGGTGTCCCCCATGGTCAGAGACATTAAGAGACAGTCCGCTGCTGCAATTTGAGCTAGACTCGCACGAGAATGAGAGGCTAGCCAATTTGATCATGGTAGATCTATTACCATACAAGAGGATAGATTGGGGGATGTTGGAATAGGTGGGTTCAAGGGGCAGAGTTGAGCAGTTGCTGGGTGATAAATTTAGAAGGGTGCTGGATTGTGATGAGAGGCAGTACAAAGAAATTATTCTAGAGTTCCATTCGAATTTTGAGTACAAGCACGGGAATTTTGGTGAAAGTGATGTTTTGTCCTTCGCTTTGGGTAAGCATGTGTATGAGATGACCATTCCTCAATTCGATGTTGCTACATAGTTCTATCCGATGGATGATGTTCAATCACAGGAGTTTGCTACCAGCCTCAGGGGAGTATTTAAGAGAAGACACCCACATAGTGTACAAACAGATGAGCTGGCTTGATTTTGGGGCACAATTTCGTCTACTCCTTACACAAACAACATGGTGGCCAGCGATATTATTGATCCGGTTTACCGGTTTATTCACAAGATTCTGGCGGCTACGTTAGTCGGCAGGGGCAGGTTTGTTGATGCACTTTGTGGCCGTCACAGTGCCAATAGGCTAGAAATAGTGTGTATTGAATATTGTATAGATTAGATACGAACACACAGCACAAGTGCGAACAAGTACTGGCTCGTACGAGTGACATGTGCCTCGTACGAGTGACTTTGTGCTTCGTACGAGTGACTCTTGTTACTCGTACGAGTGATGACATCTCACTCGTACGGATGACCCTTCGTACGAGTGACACATGCTTGGTTCGCACGAGCTGTCATGTCTATAAATAGGTGTTGTGTGTTCATTGTTTGTAAGTTTTGGAAGTTCCCTTAGGGGAAATGCTGGCGGATTCTCTCCAGGAACTCCGCCAGCAAGTCAAGATGTATACTCTTTCGGTATGAATGAATGAATTGAAAAGCTTCCGCTGATTCTGTGCGTACATGTCTATTTCGTTCTGCCGAATCTGTTGTATCCCCAAAGCTTCCGTCTAGAACCGCCGCCGACCACGGGACCACAACTGGTATCAGAGCTACGGTAACGATTCATTCAACCTAACAGTTGATGAATCACCTACGCTCATGAATTTTGGATGTATGAGGCGTTTTGGATGAAAAACATCACATAATCGGACAATCCACGGATATAATGTCAAATTGAAACCATAGGATTGTTAAAAACTGATTTCGACCAGATATGTGCAAAAACCATGTCAAAATTCGAAGAAATGAAGATTCTGGATCGAAAATCGTAACAGTTTCGTCCGTATGAGCGAGCATCTGTGACTCGTACGAGCGAGCATCTGTCACTCGCACGAAGCTCCACTCGTACGGATCACCAGTCGTACGAAGCATCACACGTACAAAGTCTAGCTAGTACGAAGCGGTGAGCAAAAAAAGGCATTTTTTGATCGTATTAACGAGACGAGTGTACAGGAAAAATTTGGTGATTACAATTTTTTTCGTGATTCTAACATCAAATTCGGGCTGTTCGGAGACACCGTCTAGAGCTTCAATGTATAGATTTGATGATACAATCACAAAGGGATGAAGGTTTCGGATAGTCACTGATACCTGTGCAAAACGTTGATAATCTAGTGTAGTGATTATTAATGAGCCTTAACGTTAAGTCAACATTTGCTCAAAACTGCAAATTTTGGGAAATTTTCCGCAAAATTTGAAATATCATATGCTGCAGTTCCACCGTAATCCGCATTCCCATAAGAATTCAAGATGTCAGAATTTGCAAAAATGAGGGGGAATAAAAATTTTCACGTATATCTTTAAATTCAGGCATTTTTGAAATTCGTGATGCTGCAACAGTATCCGGGTGGTTCAGATTGCAGATTATATGGGAATCACAAAGGATCGAAGATTCATTAGTGATGAGATAACGTTTATGTATATTCACGAAATAGACTATACATTTAGAATGT
The DNA here is from genome assembly GCA_947069175.1 of Scalesia atractyloides. Taxonomy (NCBI): domain Eukaryota; kingdom Viridiplantae; phylum Streptophyta; class Magnoliopsida; order Asterales; family Asteraceae; genus Scalesia; species Scalesia atractyloides. The sequence continues at coordinate 19,709,046 of CAMTDV010000116.1, read as the reverse complement.
GTGGTTGAAGAATGTTCAAAATTTTTAGATCATGATACAGATTGATGCTCAAGGGCTAACCACCTGATCCCTGATGTGGAAGTGGAAGCACACACGACAACGTGGATGTACACACGTCGGCCTATCATTAACTCTGCATTGCAAATGAACTGTTTTTCGGACTAACCGCCAGAAAACCGGATGTCTTGTAGTCTTAGTGCCCCATTCCAGCGGAGATAGCTATACATCTGTTATTGTGGCTAAAAAGGAAGAATGTGATTCTGATTGCCGAAGAATGTTTCTCAGATTCGATATGCCACCAGATAGTTTGTTTCCGATGATTTGCTGATCGAGAATATTTTTGCGGATTTATTGATTTGAAGTTTTTCGGTGTGGTATTCGAAGTTTCTATCAATTGCCGGTTGGGTTTTGAAGATCGGGGGATCTAGCATCAGGGGAGTGCGCTAAACCGAATGTAGGTATGCTTAAACATCGAAACGGAGAAACTGCAATAAAAGGACCTGAATTTCTGAACCGTGCAATCAAAGGACCTGAAGTTCAATTTTTGAAGAAAATTATTTAAGGGGAATGTTGCTTAAACGTAGATAATGCAAACTCAGATCTTCAATCAAGGGGGAATTAAGACGTCAACAGATACCCGATTGAAGTTGCAGAATATTCAAACACAGCTCTCGGATTACAAGTTCAAGCTTCGACAGTAACGTCCAAGGGGAAATTGTTGACGAACTTTGTGGCCGTCACTGTGCCAATAGGCTTGAAAGAGTGTGCATTGAATATTGTATAGATTAGATACGAACACACAACCTAAGTGTGAACAAGTACTGCCTCGTTACGAGTGACATGTGCCTCGTATGAGTGACATGTGCCTCGTACGTACACACTTTGTGCTTCGTACGAGTGACTCTTGTTACTCGTACGAGTGATGATATCTCACTCGTACAGATGACCCTTCGTACGAGTGACAACATGCTTGGTTCGCACGAGCTGTCATGTCTATAAATAGGTGTTGTGTGTTCATTGTTTGTAAGTTTTGGAAGTTCCCTTAGGGGAAACGCTAGCGGATTCTCTCCAGGAACTCCTCCAGCCAGTCAAGATGTATACTCTTTCGGTATGAATGAATGAATTGAAAAGCTTCCGCTCATTCTGTTCCTACATGTCTATTTCATTTTGCCGAATCTGTTCTATCCCCAAAGCTTCCGTCTAGAACCGTCACCGACCACGGGACCACAAGGGTGATAACAAGGTTAACTAGGTTAGCTTGTGTTGTTTGATGTCCATGGTAGAGCAGCGGCCCGCAAACTTGGCCAATATTTTTGCATGGTCGATGAAGAAGCTATGGAGAGGTAGTCCATGGGCTCGGATTTACTGTGGGCCATTGGTTACTTGGCTGTCGGAGAGTCTCGGGGTATTTGATAGGTACCCAAGAGATAAGATGCTAGAGGTGCCGTTTCCTTGCTTCATGGGTGTGTGGGATTTACAAGCTGCTGGGATTTTGTCATCTCAGAGCCTATTTCTTGGGAGACAATTCGGCATGGTCCACCTGGTTCTGAGGCTGCATCATCTATGCAATCAGCTGTTCCTCCGCGCTATCAAAGACTAGTGATCCGTCAGGAACTACCGGGCAGGCAATATCCTCTAAGACAACCCTGTACAGACCCACTTACTTTAGGTTCCTTATATGACAGGATGGAGATAGGAGTGGGGGGATTTGAGGGGATATGTTGATGAGCAGTTCGGTGGGGTCAGACAGGTGATGATGGAGAGTTGTAGGATGCATGAACAGGCCAGTGAAGGTTGGAGGATGGAATGCGCTACATGATGGAAAACTTACACAAGGGAGTTCCATCATATTTTCAGCATCAGGGGCAGCCAGGGTCGAGCGGTATGGAAGATGTGCAGCCATACCAAGTTTTTGAGCAGTCGGAAGAGGAGGAGGAGGATAATTAGCTAGAGGCAGCGGCTTCTCAATGATTTATATTTTTTATGCTGTTTTCATCCTCTCATTGGTTTGTATGTGTACTCTAAACACTTTACTTTTGGGTTGGTTGGGTTGGTTTGGGTGATGGTTGTGGTTAACATTCTTTGAACAATTATTTACTTATTATGTTATGTTTGGAAGTTATTTGTGTTGGATGATAGGATTGGTGTTTGTTTTGCCGCTTCTGTTCGCGTGTGAGGGTTGAGAATTGTTTCCTGAGCGTGATCAGATTGGAGGGCATACGTGGAATTGACTGGCATATTGACAGTCTTGCATATCAGCTAAGTATTTCACTTGTATAGTTTGTATAGTTTTATTTATTTCGTTTTCAGTGTTTATTATTTATTTAGTTGAGTATTCTCATCCTTGCATTAGGGACAATGCAAAATTTTAGTGTGGGGATGGGTAGTTGAGTCATGGAGTTAGGATTTTTATTGAATTAAAAAAATTAAAAAATCAGAAAATGTCTTTTGAAGAAGAAGTTTGCAAAATAAAAACGAAAAATGATAGAAAAGTTGAGTTTTTATTCGGTTTCAAATAATGATAATATGAGCTAATAAAGGGTTGAGTTTGTGTCTAGATTGGGATATGTGAGTAGGATCAATTCGGTTCTTAGTTTCTTTGAGATTAATATACCTTAAATGTCGGTACTCATTTAGGAAAAATGGGAAGCCGAAACCGCCAAAAATAGTATAAGGAATGCCGATATAAGCCATTTTTTAGAATTGTAGATCATGTGAAAAAATATATAGAAAAAATTGAGCTTGATTGAAAAAGTAGACGAGGCCTATGTAATCTTTGTTGGGGATGGTGACTCTGACTTAGATTTCCTCTAGGATAAGTTGGAAAAATTGCCTAAATGCCGAAGCCCACGTTGTCGCTCTCGAGGATGGTGACTCTGGTTGAGACAACCTCTCGGTTAGCTATGCAAAAAGAAATCAAGTGCTCAAAAGAAAAATAGAAAAAAAAGAAAGTTTACTTGGTTTTTAATTCTCTTGATTTTGGTATAAAACGGTTAGGAAATGGGGCGAATAATTCGTTCCTTTTGTTCCATAAGCTTGAGGTGGGATTACGTGTACTGTGGATCTTAGTGTGAGACGTTAGGTAGATTGATCGAACTTGAACTAAATTTACATGATAAGAACTTTGAACCAAGTTTTGAGTTTAAGTGGACGCATATACTTGCAATCGTGGTTAGTACAAGTTTCATCCTTAATAAAATAATCTTATTCTTTTGAAATCAAATATTTAATTGGCTATGATTCCGTTTGAATAATTCTTTTTCGAGGATGAAAAAAGAGTAAGTGTGAGGATATTTGATGCATTGAATAATACATTTATTTATCGTGTATAGTTTGTACTAGTTTCATTAATATTCGTTTCAGTTTTACAAGAATTTATCTACTTTTAATCCAATTACATTTCACAGGTCTTGGTTCATGGAAGTAGCTGAAAAGAGGAGAAAATGACCTAAAATGTTGAAAGAAACCAAGCGGGATCATAATTGGAAGTCGAGAGAAGAAACGAATCGAAAAAATATGAAAATGGTCTTCTAGCGGCCCTCAACCGCAACCAGTCATGTCTCTCGCGGATGGCGAGAGGAAGGAATAAATACGGATAAAAAAGACACGGTCGTGGGGCGCGACTGGGTTATACAATCCTCTCGTGGCCGGCGAGAGAATGTTTTTATCAGATAGTTTTGAAATATGATTAGTTTTAGTTGAAGAGTGATTAAAAGTTAGAGTTTCACTCTAATAACAAGACATAGACGATTTTGGATGTTCAAGAGGCAATTTCTGGAGATTTAGTGTTGGTTTTTGAAGAAGTAATTGCTCGGAAATCATTCAAGTGAAGCTGGAAGCCTAAGGATCAAAGAAATTCCGGGTTTTGTTTACCGATTTTCCATCTCTTAGCTTTCTTGTTTTTGTTTCGAAGAATTCAGTTTTTAGATCTTGTTCAATTATGTTTAAGACAATGATTATTGGCTAGATTTTCTGTTGCTACCTAGGTTTTGATGATTTATTATTAAAGTTTGGATTTTATTGAATTTCTAATGTGTTTATGGAATTTTTGATAAAGTAATGAACTTTGGTAAGTTGATTTGGTGTGTTTGCATGTTTTGAATTAATTATTGATTGTTTAGTTGTTTCACATAGTCTAGTTGAATGTCGTTCAAAGAATAGGTTTATGTTGATTGTCAAGTCTTAACGGGTTTGGGTAATCTTTCGGTAAATTGGCCAATAAACCCTAGAAAAAATTGAATGAAAAATATAATTAAATCTCAACATTATACTAAACTTAATTATTGAGAAATAATAGTTTATTAACCGAATTAAATAGGTAAATTGCTAGGATTAGGTTTTGAGAGAAGCCCAGTTTTAGTTACTTGCCATATTTGACTAGGTTAAACCAAATCAAGAACCTTAGTTAGTCTAAGCTCACTATTGAGAGATATTTAGCTATTGTAGACACTTATTAAACATTAGATAACCGAAAGGAAATCTTATAAACCGGTAAGCATAGCTATCTTTAGGATATCATAGGTGTTTTTCGAGAAGGGTCGGGAGTCCTGTTCGGTATTCCTTAGTATTTAGTATTTTAAGATCCCGGTTCCCTACCATATTTTTATTCAATTAAAAACTATTCAATAGTAATAAGGATTCTAACCTAGGTACTTGTTCCACTATCATTGAATTAAGTCTCCGCTTCGACACTCCACTTTAAGTCATCTTAGTTAAGTTAATTTTAGTTCAATTATAATTTTAGGATTTTTAGTAAACACCTCCGCTAAAAAATATAAAATAAATTAAGTGTGTCAATATAGTTTAAATAGAGTCATTAACGTAACTAGGGAGTCTCGTGGGTTCGATATCCGGACTTACTTAAGCTTATTACAATTGTCGGTCCACTTGCCGGTTAGTAGATTTAGGTTAGACCTATACACGACGAAATCCGATGTTTTGAAGATACGATAGAATTATAAATATTAGTTACTTTGAAATTTTGTGATTGGAAAAATTATCGACAACTTGTATTGTCAGGTTTTGTTACAAATACAGAGGAAACTCTGCCAGATTTTCTTTAAAACGTATATATATATATATATATTTTATAGTCTTAAAACCAACGGGAACGTATTGGGAGTCAAATGAATTTTATTAAAATAAATATAAATGTATATTTATTTTGGACAGCTTACACGACTCACAAAACAAGTTTATAACATATCGACAAACGCGGTTTAAAAGATAACGGAACTCAGAACCCTATATCATATAAATATAATTACTTACATTTATTTCAAACGTGTAGTATTCAACAATTATGAAAAATAAATGTAATTATTTATATTTATTTCAAACATCTAAATGAAATATGACGCGTTTGTCTCACCCTCAAAATCCACTTGCGAGGTTTTACCGTGAGGCGCGTGATAAACCAGGATCCAAGACACTAGTCACATAAAATGTCTCTATATGTAAAAATACGTTTAAACAAGGTTAATCATGTAGTTAAAGAAATGTAGAAGCATAAGTAAACGTAAGTAAAGTGCGCGTGAAATCAAACGCCTAAACTAAAGAATTTAAAAGTAAAAATGCAAACATTTAAACAAAATAGTTTTCATGCTCGTGATGTGCTCCTACTCTGGAAGATATCTTAACAACCTGAGAAAACATGTAAAATCAAGTGTCAACAATTAATGAAGAGTGAGTTCATAGGGTTTAGCTCACAATTTTGAAAGATAAGTTTTTCCACTGGTTCAACCCGGAACCAATGTGTTATAAAGTTTCCCGAATCGCACCGAATCAGATTATTGTAAGTTTCCCGATTCAATTCCTGAATCAGGTTGTTATATTGTTTAGCAGTATCTGTTATATGTTTAGGTAGCTAGCCTAGGTCATGTCAACAAAGTGTTCCATCCGAAGCTGACGTTGCTGCCCCTGTTGTACAAGGTTTCTCACCAACCATGGCTAAGTATTAGACAAATTCTACACCCGTGACCTTCGACGTTCGGTCTAGCTGGCGCGACCAGCACGAGTGGGGCTTGTCGAGCCCAGTAGTACTACTAAAATTTCCACGCTATAATCCAATACTAACAGCATCGTAAGTTTTAAGGGAACTAACATGTGATATAATGCTTCATTGTGACCATAACCGTATAACATAACCCCTCCCAATATAGTTCGTTAATGCGTAATAGTAAAGGCGTTATATTACCGTAACGGTACACGTTTTCTCCCCATGTGTATTTAAAACCGTATAAAAATGTAGGGGCCGTGAACTCACCTTTTTATTGCTTGATAAGATTAGACTAAGTATATGAAATCTAGATTGATCAACCACACCCTATAATAGTTAGCTCGATTTATTAGGTTTTGCTTATGATTAGCACGAAAGTCCTACACTTGTCTAGTAACAAGCACACGAACATGTAATCACATGGCCCTTCTATTATATGGTTCCATAACCATGTTCACAACCTTCTTATGATATGATATATTTTATTAATACAATTAACAAACAATCGTGGATATTAAAAATAGCCAGTTCGGTTCTTACACATTCATGTTTCTTGCCTATCAATAATCACTGAAACTAGACTGTTTTAAGAGACTCGTTTAACCTATTTACAGGGCTGCAAAAATTATAATTTTTTTGTGTAAAAATTTCAAGGCCTACCTCTTTACCAAATTCCATAAAATCCTCAATACTCAGTTATTCGATTCACATAATTCCAATTGGAGGTTTTTGTGACCTCTTGAAACTACCTAAAGTAAAAATATGAGATCATAACTCAATACCTACATTGAGTTATGACATTCGTAATGGTTGCAAATTCTGCCAGAAAAAGCAGCCTGAACCTTCGATACAAAAAAATTCATAAAAAATTCAATTTTCGTCGAAAAATGCAATTCCAGTGGGGTTCAAAAGGTATTTCCTAAACAACACTTTTTGATAACTTTTTACCCGGTTAGAGTGGATTAAAGTTGGCTGTAACGTTCTGGACAGATTCTGTTTCATCACCCAAACCCCACAAAGGATTATCTAATGCACCCAACCACCTAAAATCTTTAATTACAATAGATTATCATCCTAAATTAGTTCATCACTCCTATCAAGCATCTCAAACCCTATTGGATATATATCTATCTATACATGTGTAAAATTATTTCTAGGCATAACACTTGATTTTTACGAACCCTAGCAGCAAAAGTTATCGTCATGATTATCAAAGCACACAAAAACACATCCATGCATACAAGAATTTCCAACCAAAACAACACCAAAACATAAATAACCTTGTGGAGATGGATGGGAGTGTTTAAAGTGAAAGAGAGAAAGATAGAGTAGCGAGAGAGAGAGAAGGAGCGAGGGTCCGTCGATGGGGGGTGCCGTCGTCGGAGATCAGGAGTATTAGGGTTTTTTAGTTTGTTTTGTTCTATAGATACATGCATGCGTACATATAAAATAAGGGTAGGGGTTGGGGCGGTTTGGGCTGCTTAGGCCGCAAGGGAGTGGGGGGCGGTTTGGGGGTTTCTTGGGCCGCAAGGGTGGGAAGACGGTTGGGTTTGGATTGTTTTTTTAATCCCGTCCTGTAGAATAATATTATTATCACGTAAACAAATTTCGTAATTATAAACGGTAAGATGCATCATCGTAATGAACGCTAACCTTAATTTTCGGGTTGTTACATTTCCCCATGTTGAAATATTTTTCATCCTAAAAATTGAGTGAGTAGGAATTTGAAAGTATTGGAGTAAAAGATTTTCGAATTGTCACATTCTCCTCTAGTTAAAGGAATTTTGCCTCGAAATGTAGTTTGCGTTGCTTGGATCTTGTGATTCGGTTGCAAAGAGGTTAGGAGACTTGTCTCTCATTTGATGCTCTCTTTCCCAAGTATACTCCGATCCACGCTTAGAGTTCCAACAAACCTTGACAATCGGTATTTTGCTATGTCTCCGTGATTTGACCTCTCGATCCATGATTTCAGTTGGTTCTTCAATGAACCATAGTTGTTCGTCCACATGGATCTCATCCAATGGAACGGCTAGTGTTTCATCTGATAGACACCTCTTCAGATTTGAGACATGAAAAATGTTGTGAACTCCACTGAGTTCATCAGGAAGGTTCAACTCATAAGCCACAGAACCAATTTTCTTCGTAATTTCGAACCAGCCAACGTATCGCGGGTTTTAGTTTACCTCTCTTTCCAGAACGAATCACACCCTTTGAAGGCAATACTTTCAGTAGGACCTGATAGCCTACTTGAAATTCTAACTATTTACGATGACGATCAGCATAGCTCTTTTGGTGGTCTCGAGCCACTGCTATACGATTCTGGGTTTGCACAATCTTTTCACTTGCTTCTAGAATCAACTCTGGCCCCGTGATTTGACTGTCACCAACTCCGCCCAACAAACGGGGGATCGACATTTCCTTCCTTACAGTGCCTCGAATGGTCCCGCTTGGATACTCGTGTGATAGCTGGTGTTATAGGAAAACTCTACCAAGGGTAGATGTTTCTCCCATCTTTTGCCAAAGTCGATTACACACGCTCTATGCATGTCTTCGAGGGTCTGAATAGTACGTTCACTTTGACCATCAGTCTTAGGGTGGTATGTTATGCTCAAATCAATGCGTGATCCCAAGGATTTTTGCGCTACTGCCAAAGATGAGAAGTAAAACGTGGATCACGGTTAGATATAATGGATGTTGGCACTCTGTGCCTGGCCACTATTTTCTTCAAGTACACTGCCGCAAGTGTATCTAACTTATCGGTTTCTTTGATTGCTAAAAAGTGAGCCGATTTGGTTAGCCAGTCAATGATCACCCATATAGTATCCTTTCCACTGGGTGTCCTGGGTAGGCCTGTGATAAAGTCCATGGCGACTTATTCCCATTTCCAAACAGGAATCTCCAGCTAGCCCTGAGGGTATTTGGTATTCTACCTTGACCTTGGCACAGGTTAGGCATTTGCTTACGTAGGTGGGTATTTCAGCCTTCATGTTCGGCAACCAGTAAGTCGTTTTGAGATCTTGGTACATCTTATCTGATCTTGGATGAACAGAGTACCTTGATTTGTGGGCTTCGTCCATTATGAGTTCCTTCAAGTTCCCGTAGAGAGGTACCCAAATCTGATTAAGAAGGTAACGCGTTCTGTCTGATTTGGTTTCCCAATCACACTCCATCTTGCGTAATTTCTCAGCTTTCAGATTTTTGGGTTTGACCGCCTCCGTCTGAGCGTTGCGAATTTTTTTAGGTAGGTTAAAGTGTATCATGAGTTGTAAGGACCGAACCCGTCAGGGCTTCTCGTGTTCCTTTCTACTGAGAGCGTCGGCTACCACATTAGCCTTTCCCTGATAGTATTGGATAGCACATTCATAGTCATTTAAAAGTTCAAGCTAGTGATGCTATCACATGTTCAACACTTTTTGATCAAAAATATATTGAAGGCTCTTGTGGTCAGTGTAAAGACTTGGTTCCATAAAGATAGTGCCTCCAGATTTTTAAAGCAAACACCACGACTCCTAACTCTAAGTCGTGAGTTGTGTAGTTTTTTCTCGTATACCTTCAACTATCGGGATGCGTACGCAATGACCTTATCGCGTTGCATGAGTACGCATCCAAGTCCCTGAATGGAAGCGTCGCAGTACACCATAAATTTTTTCAGTTCCCTCAGGTTGGGACAAAATAGGCACACTACAAAGCTTATGTTTTAGCACCTAGAAAGCTTTTTCCTGTTTGTCACCCCAGATATACTTGGTTCCTTTCTGGGTTAGGGGTGTAAGAGGTTGAGCGATTTTTGAGAATCCCTCAATAAAACGACGATAATAGCCTGCCAAACCAAGAAAATGTCTTATTTCTGTTGGAGT